>CM061233.1:100122522-100722522 GCA_030844895.1 Ambrosia x helenae | reverse complement strand
ACTCGAGTGGGTTTTCAATTTATACTTTCCCTATATATATATATATATATATATATATATATATATATATATATATATATATATATATATAATATATATATATATATATGCCAATCCCATTTTGATCATACTTTTCCCACCAATTAAAATAGAATTTTAATAATTCAAACTATGATGTACTAGTCGATGATAATCTATACTGACAATTTAACTAGTGGCATCGCTAACTTTCACTCATGTTAGTAATTAAGTGCATTAAATTCACTATAATGGAAAAATAACTATATGTGTTGCGTTAATGAATAATTTACAAATTTTTATTGCAATCAAAATGTTATAGATTGTTTTAAACATTTTGTCATTGACAGCAAGATCATGAATGTAGTTTTTAAAAGGCTTAGTTTTGTCATTAAAAATGGGTTAGCAACGCATGCATCTTATTGCCCGTTTGCCTTAAGGTTCAACGTAATTTCGGTATGAGTTTTGGGATGTTACATTTGATCCCTGTCTTCTCTGTTGTGATTGCAACACATCGTTAAACGAAATAAAATGACGTTAGAAATGCGAATTAATGGAGTTACCTAGAGTGGCATTGTTTAGATAGGAAAAGTGAAAGGGGTGTAGTATCGGTTATTATCGGCCATGAATCATATTTTGAATCATTAAAATTCAAATTGTTAAAGATGGATAAATATAACAAAAACAAGTAAACAGGCAATTCAATTCATCTAGCAAAACAAATATTAGAAGGGAAAAGGCGTGATCGGAAAAATGTGTGTAGATTTATTATTTTCTTTTTAAGAATTGTCAAAAACAAACATCCTGTGATTTTAACTTATTAATTAAGAATGTAAAAAAAAGGACAATTAAGTGTGGGGGATAGAATGGGAACAATAATAAAATAAGTGCATATGGTTGAGGAGAAAACACTTATAATTAACACATAAGTCTCTTCACTTCTTCTTGTCCATCAACAACTATATAACACACACAAAGTCACACCTCCAGTATTTGCTTCTAATTAAGGTAAGTTCTTTTCTTTCTTTTTCTGTCTAGTCTAAACATACATAACACAATTAGTATTGAGTTGAAACTTGAAAGAGGGATTTGTATGTGTAGGCTGACTCACATAAATCAAAATCGAATCAGAAGATGGGCTACTGGAAATCGACAGTCGTACCGAAGTTTAAGAAGATCTTCGAGAAGAATAACACCAAGAAAACCGCGGCAGCCGAAGCGTGCAAGTCCTTTGATGAAGCTAAGGTTGATCTCTTATCAAATTATGTCATCTTTGTTTCTTTAACTTTTAAATTTAATTACCATATTCATATGTATGCATGTGTCCATGCAGGAAGGATATACCAAGGAATTTGATGAGAAGAAATCTGAACTCCAAACTAAAGTAATCGAGATCTATGAAGCTTCTGCTACAGAAATAAAGGTCCATCCCTAATTACATTTACTTGTATTTTAAGCTTTATATAGACGACTTGGATTCTTTTATGAGATAGAATCAAGAAGCATTCCAATAAAGTTACAAATAATGTTTTCTAACTATAAAAATTACTATTTTTAACTCTAAAAATCAAAGTGTTATTATTATTGTTTCATTGTTGTGCAATTTTTGTATAAATGTTAAAGCTTTTGGAATTAAGTGATTCAAATTATAATGGAATATACTTGTGTCTACGAAGGAGATTTTCATTGCCTAACAATAAATTATTGCGAAAACAAACCCTATTTTTTTTTATAACCAGTTCATATTTTTTAAGATATTTACATTTTACATATATACAAATATGTAAGTTATATACAAACATAACCATTAAGATAATTTGTTTATATATTATTATCTACCTTTTAAACGATTACCTACACATATGTAAATTATGTATGCAACGCAACCTAAACATAATTTGTTAGTATCTTTTTAGTTTTTAAAATAAATGAATAAACATTACATTTCAACTATTTTCTTATATCTAATTTAAAAAAAAATAATGTGTTTCTCATGTTCTCGCGATTAAACACAAAAGAAACTTTGTTACTATTAGCCATTAGGTGTAATTATAACATGCTATGTGACGTAAATAATAAACAGGAGTTGGTGAAGGAACCTAAGGATGCATCCTTGAAAAAGAATGCTAATGGGGTCACCAAATTTCTTGAAGAACTCTCCAAAATAGAGTTTCCAGGGTCGAAACCGGTTCACGAAGCATGTACCAAGTTCGGGCCAACACTAGTTCAGGGACCGATCTTCTTCGTATTCGAGAAGGTCACAACCTACATAGTTGTGGAAGAGAAGGAAACAAAGGATAAAGATGTGGCCACGGAGACTGTGGAGGAAGAGAAAAAAGAAGAGGCGGTAGCGGGCGAGAGTGAGGTAAAGGAGGCGACCGCGGAGGAGGTGGCACCATCGGCGGAGCCACCAAAGGCTTGCTGATAGAGTGAACATCGACTATTCGTGTGTGATTGATTGATAAACTTAATTGTTATTCTTTGTATTCTATTTTGTTACTTTCTTTTTGTATATGTTTTTGAAGTCTATTCTTTTTGTAGTTGAAATGGTTTTGGTGCATCAATAAAAAAAAAGGAAATCGCCTAAATAAACATTTAACCATCATAATTCATCAAAATATACATTTCTATAGGTTAAATTGTAGGGGCTTCACAACAACCAATACATGCAAGGGTCTCAATTGGTTTTGATGCAGCGGTATAAATGATGATTGTCCAACCAATTAAATCATACATATGTCATTATACCTAAAAAGGCTAAGATGTAGCCTCTACATGTTAAGTGGTTAACATGCAGCCTTTTCCTTTTTAGCCAACTAGATGTTTCCCCTAGCCTTTTCCTTTATAACATATAGCCTTTTCTTTGTAGAGTATTAGAAGTTAGCCATTTTAGCCTCTAGAGGCTACATTTTAGCCGTTAGAAATATTTTGGCTTGTTTTTTATTGGTAAAAAAGTGCGGGGCCTATCATTTTAAATAGCTACCACTTAGACAGGTTAAAAAGGTGAAACCCTTACAATTTAGTCAGCAAAAATGTTTATTTTGGTAATTATATTAAGTCAATGTATATTTTAGTGATTTTCCCTAAAAAAATATATTATTCTTTACATTAATATTAACTAGGTTATATCTTGGGAACTTTCTGACAAACTAATATAAAGTGATAAAATGTGTGTTATGATGTAGCATAGAAATCCATGTACTATAATAAGATAAGAGAAAATAACAATTTTAATCATCTGAATAAGAAAATAAATGTATATTAAAGAGAGAATGTACGTTTGAATGAGCAGCATAGGCAAAAGTAATCATTACAGGGTGTGATTGAGACTGTGTTTTTAAAGATATAGTTTTTTTTAGAAACGACTAGTTTTGACGTATTCTGCTTTGGCACAACTTGTGTTTAAAGTTCATTAAAACTTTATGAAAAGAAAACAACATATGCATATTATAGTTTACGAGGATTTTTAACAATTAAAACAATGATCAAATTATTACATTCTTTGAAAATCTTTATTTTACCATGTAGGGGATAGGGCGTCCTCTTCAACTTTGTCGAGATTCAATCCCTCTCCGCCATGTCAAATCCACACTTAAAATCATCAATTTTAATTGTTATCGAGCGTTAACAATTTTGACTGTTGCCAAAGGATTGATAACAGTATTACTGCGCGGCAACGCTAACCGAGCACTCGTTGCCAAGAGGTGGCCCGTCCCCTTTTATGTTATCTTTTAATTAACTCACACTCTTAAGAAAAATTGCAAGGTTACAAGACAATTTGCGTCAACTCTAACTACGAATGATTCTTATGGAGTTATGGTACATTTATTTGTTTTACGTATATAGTATCCAACTAGTAAATAATCTCGCTCGTTACGGCGGAAATTAGCTCGATGTCCTGCACTGACTATAGTAACTGAATGAGAAAACAAAAAAACTTAAGTCGTGAAATGCCCCTAAATATATTGACACTTATTTTACATAGATGGAACACTATAATACCAATACTGGTACAGTATAAGCACCTGACACTTATTTTAATTTGGAAATGATTTTGAGCCTATTGACACATCATTGTAGAGGCTACTTATCAGTTCCAATTCTTTTAAAATGATAAGGATTCAGATAGTCCAACTGATGGTTTGATATCATTTTCCATTTACAATAAGTTTTAGAGGTCTATCAAACAATTTCAACCGGTTAGGGTTTCGGTTACAAAACCAGAGATTTAACCCACTAAAAACGGTTGTTACGATCTAAAATTTCAAGGATATGTTACCTAGATGATGCCGAACAGGTTAATAAGATCAGGAAATCATGGGCAACAAGGTGTCTCAATAATCGTATAGAGGGAACAAAGAGCACTGTGTAAGTTTTTGAAAATAATGGTAAAAATTTCTAACTGTGGAATATATAGGAACCCATACTCGCTCAACTGTAGGCACGAGTAGGATTCCTACTCGCTCACAAACACACACGAGTAGAAAGCTACTCGCATGAGTCCCCACACGGTTAGAGATTCTACTCGCGTGTTCCCCTCACTATTAGACTTTAACCTTTTAAGTTGCTAATCGTCCGTATGTACATGCGAGTAACTTGTGATCACACGATTTCACAAGCTAATCGCCTCTATACACACACGATTAGCTTCTCTAATTGTGCCCATTTTCACTGAATTACCAAAATGCCCCTGAACTACCAAAGATGACAATTTTAACCCATGAAATGTTTAAAACATTCATTTTTCACCCAATTTTAACAAGTGATCCAAATTCCGACTTAAAACTTTCAAATTTTCATTTTTCAACCCGATACTTAAGAGAAAGTACAGTTTTGACCCGACGAAAACACAAGTATCGATTAGTTGACTTTCCGGCGTTTATTTCTGAATGGAGTAAGATTACAATGGATTAGTGTGACATCCGTCCCTTTTATTTAATCGTTAGTACAACTTTAGCCCTCTTGTGTTTATGTATTTGCAAATCTAGTCTTCATGCTGTTCGTTTATCCTAAATTAATAAAATTTTGAGTATTGTACTCTTTATTACATAAACACGTTTCATTTGAATACATATAAACTGTTTTGAAAAAAAAATGAGTTCGATGTTATTTATCAAGTTTTCAAATTCTAAATATGTTAAAAAAAATTAGATTTTATTTATTTTAAAGTTATAAAGTTTATTAGGTTTGGTTAAGTTTTATAAGAAAATTATTAAGTTCTATACATAATATATCAAGTTTATCACTTCGGGGACAATTTTTGCCAAAATCCAAAACTTTTGATACATGGCCCTTCCGTCCTGCTTTCTCCTCGTTTTTCCGGCCAAGAAGCCTCACCAGCGGCGACTATTCCGGCGGCCATGTCCGGCCATAACTAAAAACCAGTTTTAATACCCCATTAACCTATTTTAGTGCTTGTTTGGACCTTCTCCATCATCTGCAAGACGTTAGGACCGAAATATGTACGTTTCATTCGCGTTTATAACTGATAATCATGAGGATTTGTGGTGTAACCGTCGATCTCTTCAAAGCTAATAAAAGTTCACGTTTTATTTCGTATAATTATAAATTGTTCTTTCCAAACTGTTTGCAAGATGTTATCCATCATAAATCCACAACGAAAACAGCCTTAACGCAACCACGAAGCCAGCAATCGGAACTTTAAGTTTCGGCCCTCCATCTTTATTTTTCAGACTCAAATCCTTTATGTAAGTCTAATTTGATTATGCCGTATTATTCCCCATCCATTTCTGATTTAAAGCCCTATCTTTTTTTTATGGCTAATCTGTTATGTATCAAGTTTATTAAAAATTGGGTTAGGGTTAGGGTTATGGTTTTTGGTATATTTGGGGAAGAAGATGATAGTTTGTAATATTGTTATGTATATTATGTTTCAATAAATTTTCAAAAGTACCCTATAGTGTATTGGCTGAATGTGGGTGATGTCTGGGTCGAACTCTTCTTTGGTGTCAAGGTAATCGCGATGAATAGTCATGACAGGACTCGAGTTCGAGTCTTCATAGACCCATGAATTCTTGGAAAATTTTTTAGCATATTATTTTTTTTTATTTTCTTTTATATATAATACATTATATCTTGAAATATTCATAACTAATTCATTTTCGCTCCTAAAATTATGAAAATTTAGGTGTAACATCTTGACACCCTAAAGAAATTTATCAAATTTTCATTTTTTCGAAAATACATTATTTTTGTATTTTTCTTGATTTAAATTTTTTAATCATAATTAATTGATTAAAAATTTGTTTTTAATGATTCCGATCTCAAAATTTCTAGAAAATTATTTCTATGTATAATAAACTGAAATAAAGTTTATTTTCTCAGAAAATAGTTATTTTTGCTGTTTTACCATTTTAATCATTAAAACACTATTTAAATTCATTAAATCTATTTAAATGCAAATAAATTGATAAAAATTATGAAAAACTTATTTTTCACTGTTTTACATCAGAAAATAATCATTTTTCATAAAAATATCATTTTTGGATCATATCTTGTATTTTTAGTTTATTTATATTTAATTAGACATAATAAATTATTTACTTAAATATAAATTATAAAATCTATTTTATGGATAGCTTTTTATAAAATAGAAAATGTTCCTAAGTGTGGAAAACATAAGTGTTTGTATTTTCTTAGTCAGTTATTCAATCTTAAATTGTGATATATTTATTTCAAAAATTATTATTAAATTCAAGTTAGCATTAAACTTCATCTTCCCTATATACGCCTAGCAAACCCTAATGCCTTAGATTCTAGATACCTTAGACTTTTTAGCTCATTTTCCTCATTAGTATTCTTGTACGTATAGGTTGAGTTCTTCAAAATTTCCCTATATACGCCTAGCAAACCCTAATCCCAATGTTTTATGTTTTGATTATCATTTGAAGACTCAATTTCATCGTTTGTTGTTTCATATGCTATTATTCATTGATCATTCGCTTTTGGATTTTTTATCATCATTATTAAAATTTTGTCCGCTATATTATCGCATTAAAACCTACACTATTTCACTCATACTTTGTGACTTTTACACTATAAAGCATCACTTCTTTTGTGCTAAAACATTTTTCCCATGACTCAAATTTTTAAACTTTATGTTTAACTTCAATCACATCCAAATTTTGGGAATGTTGCATCATCACACAGTAAAAAAAATGAAAATGATTTCCCAAACTTATTAATCAACCTGTTTTATATCATCATCTTATAAACCCAGTTGATCGATGTCATAGTATATCCCTAAACCATGACCTTTTGTGTATCCACAATACTCTCAACACAAAAATATCCTCATTTACTCAATACTAATTTACCAATGTACCTACACCCAGTCTCCAAGCCATAGTCAACTATCATTAGTTAGCTCCTTTTGGGCCAGACTAAATTCATACATAAATCTCTATCTATACGATACACACCGGTACACTACCCTCTAAAAACCTAGCAACTTATCCCGTGTTGTCTTTTCACAAAAGCACAAAACCCAAATACCCAGTTGATGCCTTAACGATCTTTACAAATAAACCGTCTTTCAATGAATAAATTTCATAAAAAATTTCCAAGGTTTCAAGCTTACCCAATCTTAACGGGTAACATTTTACTTTCTCAAACATTTCATAAAAACTGAAAATTTTCAACTTTAATTAAATTTTAAGTTAAAGAAATGTTTAAATACAGAAGATCCTATTTTTCCAAAATTCGTCGAGGCATCTGGGATCATACTTAACCTTATACATATCCTACCCACAATTTCCAAATATTATCAAAGAGAATCAACCCAAACCAAACCAGATTTTCCATTTGTATTTAACTCATAAACTTCTATCATGTTATCAAAAAACTACCAAGCTGATTCACTCAATCAACGCAACACGAGAAATTTGTGCGCCATGGACTTTCAACGTTGATTTAGGGTTTGAAGCTAGGTTACAAGCTATAGTGGAGGCTAGAAACTTACACGTTATTCACAATCCTTATCATTTTTCCTTGTTGTGACTCGATCTTCTTTACAAAGCTTGAAATCTATTTTCAGAAATATTATGTAATTATAAGCTTTTCGCGTCATACACGTTGGTTTTTATCATTCACGCAATTTTTTTCTTGGTCTTTTAAAATACATTTAATTGGCTTCCTCTTGCATTTTATAAACGGATTTTGCATATTTACAAGTCAAATATAAACCTTCTTGTTTTCATATAATGGATACAATATATATCTTTGGGAAAAGAAAATTGCGACTGATAATATGCCTTATGACAATTTTCAACTTGACTTCTTGTAAACACATGAAAGGGTGTTCTTACGAAATATTTTCATGTGAACCTGTTTTGAATCTAAAACATTCTTCGATTTCTAAAAAAGTTATTCTCATACATTACTATTATTCTTTCAACTATAATTTCGAGTAAACTATGTTTTTATAAACGAAAATTTATCTTTTTACATTTACACTCTCTCAATCGCAAGACTTTTGGTCTAAACATCAGACATATCCTTATCGGAATATTGCTAAATGTCTTTTATCATATAGTGCATATATTTAAACTTTCATGCCAGTACACTATACGTCTGTTCTGCGCATTTTCATTTGCAGTAAATTTTATTATTTTATTCTTGCACTATTTTATTTATAAGTTATGTTCGTGCATTATCTTATTTATGATTATTCTCGTATTATTCTTTTATTGGCGATTATTCTTACGCGTTATATTCTCGCACTATTTATTACCAGTTATTCTTACATCACTAATTTTGAGCATTAGTTCAACTCGTTTATTTTCGTTTGTGTCATTGTGCGACTTACTCGATTTATGCTCCTTCAAATCGAAATTTCATGCTATACTTATATATTTTTCATGAATGCATACTTCGAACGTATATTTTGAACGCATATTTTGTACGCATACTTTCCTATTTTGAGCAAGACCCTGTTATACTTTTTCATTATTTTGTTCATCAACATGGTCAATAAACATACTAATTGATAACTCGTTTGAGATCTAAGCCAGTTCCCACTTATGATTCGAATCAGAGTCTTCCTCTAACCCGAGGGGAACGGTGTAATCCTTAGAGTTTATCAATATGGATGTTTAGAGGCCAATGATGTGAACAGAAATTTACCGGTTAAGGGTGAACTCGAAAGGTGGAGGACCTCTAACCATGTCTTATACTTACACATTACTCTCATTACGGTTGAAGGGTGAACCCGAAAGGGAAGGACCTCTAACCATGTCATGCTTGAATATAATCTCATTACAGTATCTATTACTTAGCGTATTTTGGTTGCACACGTTTGTTTCATGTATTATTTATGTTAGTGTTATGGAAAAGCATAACACCCTAATGTAAGGTAAATCGGTGATTACGGTCCGGAACGCAATCATGGGTTTACAGGTACATGGGGGGTGGTGTGTGATTCCACTTAGGCTATTGGTGGGCAATCAGTACGAGTCCAAAATATCGTTAGTGTGGTGGGTTAGCTGCGGTACACCCTATATATAAGCACTAACGATACCGCGGAAGCGGACTAGGAGTTTGACCAAGAACCTACTCCATATTTGTTTTCCATTGCATTTTGAGCTATTTAATAGCATTGGGCCTGACCTCTTTAATAGGTCATTGACCAACAGCTATCATATTTGTTAGATTCTTACACAAGCTTCAATTCGTTCTTCCTGGAATCTTTTCTTTGACCACGCACCCAAAAAGTCCAAATCATGTATACACTTACACTCTCTGTTATTGGAATCTCTTTGCATGTCTCTAATAAAGTTCGGACAGAAACTTTTCTAAAGTATGGGAGACTGCTATAACAGTCCCTCTTCTCTCACCAGTTACACATTCCCAAAACGTTTCTCATTTAAACTCTCAACTTTCTAATCTCGGGTCAAGTGTCAAAAAATTTTCTAAAACTTTTACTTTGGATATTAGACAACTACTTAGTTTTTTTTGTCAAATCATGACTAATGCACTGACTTGTACAACGTCTATTATCTCATAGAAACCTCCACTTGAAAGAAATTTCAAGACGAAATCTTCTAAAGTAGGGGAGACTGTGACATCCGACCCTTTTATTTTATCATTAGTACAACTTTAGTCCTCTTGTGTTTATGTATTTGCAAATCTAGTCTTCATGTTGTTCGTTTATCCCAAAATAATAAATTTTTTAGTTATGTACTCTTTAATACATAAACATGTTTCATTTGAATACATATAAACTATTTTTAAAAAAAATGAGTTCGATGTTATTTATCAAGTTTTCAAATTCTAAATATGTTAAAAAATTTAGATTTTATTTATTTTAAAGTTATAAAGTTTGGTTAAGTTTTATAATAAAATTATTAAGTTCTATACGTAATATATCAAGTTTATCACTTCGGGGACCATTTTCGCCAAAATCCGAGACTTTTGAAACACGACCCTTCCCTCCTGCTTCTTCCTCGTTTTTCCAGACAAGAAGCCTCGCCGGCGGCAACTATTCCGGTGGCCATGTCCGGCCATAACTAAAAACCGGTTTTAATACCCCATTAACCTATTTTAATGCTTATATGGACCTTCTCCATCATTTGCAAGACGTTAGGACTGAAAGATGTACGATTCATTCGCGTTTATAACTGATAATCATGAGGATTTGTGGTGTAACCATCGATCTCTTCAAAGCTAATCGAAGTTCACGTTTTAATTCGTATCATTATAAATTGTTCTTATCAAACGGTTTGCAAGATGTTATCCATCATAAATCCACAACGAAAACAGCCTAAACGCGACCAGGAAGCCTGCAATCGGAACTTTAAGTTTCGGCCCTCCATCTTCATTTTTCAGACTCAAATCCTTTGTGTAAGTCTAATTAGATTATGCCATATTATTCCCCATCCATTTCTGATTTAAAGCCCTATCTTTTTCATGGCTAATCTGTTTTGTATCAAGTTTATTAAAAATTGGGTTAAGGTTAGGGTTTATGGTATATTTGGGGAAGAAGATGATGGTTTGTAATAGTGTTATGTATATTATGTTTCAATAAATTAACAAAAGTACCCTATAGTGGATTGGCTGAATGTGGGTGATGTCTGTGACAGGACTCGAGTTCGAGTCTCCATAGACCCACGAATTTTTGGCAAATTTTTTAGCATATTATATTTTTTTTATTTTCTTTTATATATAATACATTATATCTTGAAATATACATAACTAATTCATTTTTGATCCAAAAATTATGAAAATTTAGGTGTAACATCTTGACACCCTAAAGAAAATTATCACATTTTTATTTTCTGGAAAATACATTATTTTTGTATTTTTATTGATTTAAATTGTTTTAATCATAATTAACTGATTAAACTGAAATATTTTTTTTTTCAGAAAATAGTTATTTTTTCTATTTTTTTTTTTTACTATTTTAATCATTAAAATACTATTTAAATTCATTAAATCTTCTTTAAATGCAATTAAATTGAGAAACATTATTGAAAAATTATTTTTCACTATTTTACTTGAGAAAATAATCATTTTTCATAAAAATATCATTTTTGGAGCATATCTTGTATTTTTAGTTTATTTATACTTAATTAGACATAATAAACTATTTAGTTAAATACAAATTATAAAATCTGTTTTATGGATAACTTTCTATAAAATAGAAAATGTTCCTAAGTGTGAAAAACATAAAGTGTTTATATTTTCTTAGTCACTTATTCAATCTTAAATTGTGATATATTTATTTTGAAAATTATTATTAAATTTGAGTTATAATAAAACTTCATCTTCTCTACATACGCCTAGCAAACCCTAATGCCATATATTCTGGATACCTTAGACTTTTTAAGTAATTTTTCTCATTAGTATTCTTGTACGTATAGGTTGAGTTCTTCGAAATTTCTCAATTTTATTTTGTGATGAGCTTTGTGGGATTTATCGCTTAGCATAAATGGTGAATATTTCTTTCCCCTTTTTCATTTTACTCTTTGGGGTTGTGTAACACCCCGACCGATGGCGGAAACATCGGGATGCCACGTAGTGACGATTGCTCAATAGCTCATGGCGACTAATAAATTTCAATAGATTATTTAAAACAGTTTACATACAAATCAAATAAGTCAAACAACAATAACTAGTTTAATTTATTGAATCTAAGGCTTCAGCTCCTATGTGATCCACAAGCAAATGTTAACTTCCAAGCAAAACTGAATACCTGAAACATGTTAAGTTTTGGAAAATAGAAGGGGTCAACTATAAAGTTGGTGAGAATACATAAGTTTTTGTCAAAACGAAGTATAGTATCAAAAAGTGTAAGTATATAATTCCGTGTCAATATGTAACAACTAGGGCATACATGTGAAAACAAAACTACAGCAAACTGGGGCATAATCAACCCTATGTTGACAAAGTGTAAAGGTCCATCCCATAGACATGGTTCACCTATGTTTAAGTTGCAGTTCCAATCACCCGCGCTCCCCATAAACATGGTCAACGAATCTAGGTGGGGTTGTCAATCCAATAGATCTATCATTGTTACTGTTGGCTTGATCAAAGTTAATGATTGCAAGTATTAGTTGAGTTTACTTAGGAAGTTTAAGACAAGTAGCACAAAGAATCACACAAGACACATAGTTGAATTGCATAAGTTTAAAGAATAAAGTTTAACATGTTTCACCCCGAAAAGCATTGAAAACTGTAAAAGAGTGGGGATATGTAAACTCACCTTAGCAAGCAAGCAAGCAAATAAGTATCCAACAAGCAACGCACATCTAGCAATATGATTCACGAGGAATCAACCTAGATAATGCAAACAAAGTCTAAGAATAACAAGCCTTAAAGTCTAAGATTTCTATTTTATTTTTGATTAAAAACAATTTATTTAAAAACAAAATTAATAAAATAAGTTAAAATTATACTTTTCGAAAAGCAAAATTTGTATTTCTTTGATCCATTTGCTAAAGAATTTATGGCTGTTGAAGTTACGAATTTTGAAGTAGCTATGTTGTAAATAAGAAAACACAAAGATTGAATTTTCTATACTAATTAAATGTAATAATTGATAACATTAATTATGTACATATTCAATGCTTAATATAACACTTAAGATATATAGGTTTAGTTATATATATTTCTATTAAGATAAAAATAAATAAATAAATAATGACCCCAAGGATCGAACCTTGGCTAATTGATTAATAATCCAAGGTACCCACCATCTAGTCTGAGATCATATTTGATTATTTATTTGAAAAGTTCATTTAAAAAAACTTTATCTTGAACAACCATCTTCCCCAAAGTATGATTAAAAACAGAGTGTCCACACAAACAAACAATCAGCTTAATAATCAATAACGATTTAAAATGGTTACTGAAAATCGACCAACTTCAACGATTTTATTGAATTAAAATGTACCAAAAGCGAAGACTGAAGCGAAAAACAAGAGGATCAGAAACGGGTTCTGTTCCGATGACTCGCAACGACAGACAAAGGCTACGAACAGGTTTGGTTTCAGCGACTGGCAGCGACGAACAGAAGCTATGAACAGGTTCAGTTATGGCAGATAACTCGCGAAGAACAGAGGAATTATTATTATTATTATTATTATTATTATTATTATTATTATTATTATTATTATTATTTGTGGCTAGCGATATAAAGAAAAGCGGGAGGCGATGAAGAGGTTTGATTTATAGACGATTATTTTGAGGTCGGTTCCAATGAGATATGCATGAATTTGAAAACGGTTTGTATAATAATTATTATCAAATCTCTAATAAAATTACCGATTATTCCAAGATTTGATTATGGGTTAGGTTATTACCTGATTAGATTGGGTATAATAAATCATTTGGCCTTGCAATTTATTTGGAAATTTTTATAGAACTTTTAAATATAAAAGATTTATATAAGGTTTATTCTCATAAGAGAAACTTTATAAAGTTCCAACTAATACAAAAAACGAAATAATCTATAGATATAGTTTATTTAAGTTTAATATAGTAAGTCAATTTATAGATTAAAAAAACATTTAAATATGAAGTATCAAGACTAAATGTTACAATTGAAAATTTATAATGGGATTTTTTTACCAAATAAGAATAAATTGCAAAGAATAACAAAGAATAAATAGGAACGCGATATTTTTTTTAATAAACCGTGAGATTATGATAAAAAAAAGAATTATCTGGAGATACGCGGGGTTACAGTCTCCTCTACTTTTATGAATTTCGTCCCGAAATTGAAGTGGAAGAGTCTTTGAGACAGGTCATGACCATGACCATCGCTAATTTTCAAAGAAAACTAAGGGGCTTGAGAAGCTGAGCAAATAATTCACAAAGGGTCAATGTAACATCAGGGCGGACATATTACAAAACGAGGGGTGGTGTCCGTTACCCCTCAGTTTTTACTGCGTAGTGTAATTTTTTTTTTTCGTATTTTTATGTTTTTTTTTGTATTACGTTACCCCTGAAAATTATATAACGTTACCTCTCAATTTTTTTTTCTTAAAACTCAACACACCCTCAAAGTTTTTAATATAAGCTTAACATAAAAATAGATAGAATAGGAGTCTGGTTAAAGTATTGAATAGGAGTGCGAACGAGCCGAACAACTTGTAAACTAGTCGAGATCGGCTTAATAAAATGTTTGAAATGAGCCGAGCCTTATTGAACCCGAGACAAGCTTGAGCTTAAAACAAAGCTCGATTATTTTTCGAGCCTGAGCATGAGCCTCGCATGGGAAGCTCGCCAGGCTCATAATATTAGTTTCATTAATATTTTATATTATTTACCCTTAATTTAATGTTGTTTAGTAAACGAGTCGAACCGAACTTTTCACTTATCGAGCCTGCGAGCCTAAACGAGTCTATTATTTATTTTATTTTTATTTAATATATTAAGTAATAAATAATAAACGAGCCGAGCTCGAACATGAGACACTACCAACGAGTGAAGATCGAACTCAAGCCTAGTGATGTAAAATGTTTTGACAAATCATTGGTTAGAATATAGCGCTAATTAAGAAAAAATGTATATTGGTTATGAAAGTATGGTAAACAAAAAAAAATTGAACATTATTTATTATCATGTTTTTATTTTAGTTTCGTTTACATTGTATGAAAGTACCTAATACGGTAAAAAAAAAAACTTTACCCCTGAAATTTTAGTCTAGATCGGCCACTGTGTAACATGTTAAGTACCTAAGTTTACTAGAAGGCGGGGCTTGGATTGTATGGTGTAAAGATTTAAGTTTTCAAGAGCACTTAAACATTAAGTTTTAGATAGAACAATTATATTGATCAAATCTAGATATTAAGAAGACTTGGTACAAAAACAAGGTTTAGTCATCAGTTCGATTCTCAGTCTCATTTTCGATGCACCATTAGCGTTTATATATAGGGTGTGCCTCAGCTAACCTACCACACCTTTGATGTTTCGAAAGTGTACTGAACATCTCCCCAGTTAACCTAAATAGATTTCCATACCACCTTAACGTACCTGTAAATTCATGATTACGTTTCGGACCGTAATTACCAATTTACCTTACATTTAGGTTTTATGTCCTTCTATGACCCTAAACTAAACAACATAATATGGCAAATAAGTTTCACAAAGATGATGAGTTTATGCGGATGCAAAGACAAACACATTGGGTCACAATGGTTCGTTAACACAGTGATGAGACTAATGTGGCTGTGAAAACTAACACGTTGGGTTACAACGTGTCACTTAACACATTAATGAGATTATGTAATAATGAAAACAAACATGTTTGGTTACAAAAGCTTGCAAGCATACGAAAAGCTTGCAAGCCCACTGAGTAAGATGTTTGCACATAGTATACAATTATAAGTCCAACTGATAAGCAGGCAAGAAAAACCTCTACCAGCCGTGGAGTACGAACCTCTACCGATTGTTGAGCAAGTTATTAGGTACTCCACTGACTATTGAGGAGGCAATTCATCTACTACTAGCTGTTGAGTGGATAAATATAGCAAATGTAACAATTTTTTTTTTTTTTTTTTTTTTTTTTTTTTTTTTTTGTAGAACAACACGCATGTTGCAAATTGATAATACACACATACAAGCATGTTCGTAAATGTGACAAGTATCGAATGCGACTTGTAATTGAGTTGCCCTGGACAAGGTTAATAAGCCTAGGTGTGATTTCACTAGTTGATGATTATAGCAACCAATTCATATTTAGCTAGTCATGTTTTCAAGTATCCCGAATAATCAAATGTTTAAATAGAATAGATAATCAAATTCTTATGTATCAAGAAGGATCAAGTTTCACGCAACAAACAATCATTATAGGATTAAGAATCAGGGATCAAGTTTCCAATAGTTTGGTTATCATGAAAATAAAGTTCATGTTCGAAAAGGCGAAAAAATATGTCTTTAATCCTTGAGATAATGATGAAAACCCATAGTATAATCAAGGGTTGTAACGAATAGTGATTGTAAAATAGTTGATGAATGGTTTAGTCTATAGGTCAAGAAAAGGAATAAAGTAGTCACGTTTGTGATAAAGTAGGGATGAGGATAACGAACTGTGTGAGAAAGGGTTTCGTTCTTTATTTAAAGTTGATTTTTTTATATGCAGCTTTTATTTTTAAAATTTAATTGAGCAACTGGTATGGGAAATCAAATCATTTGTTCTGAAGACATTTTGGTTAATATCTTTGTGTAAACAATTCAATTTAAAACATCAAAATCGTTTGTCAATGGGGGTAGGTTTGTAAAATTGGATGAGATCATTGTTAAAATAATGGTTATTTGCAAACGGGTGAATATTTCGATGAAAACATTAATTGTTGATTTTGGAATAAGAGTATATACTATACGAAGATCAGGGTAGGAATATTAGTAGTCAAATCAATAGCTTTTTTAAAACAATAGGGTTAAAACATTTGTAGTTTAAATCAATAAGTTTTTAAACAAGAGGGCAGAAGAATTAATAAGGTTGTAATGTATAGGTAAATGTTTATGTAATAGGGAGATTCATGATGTATGGAGCAAGGTTGGAAATAGTAAAACACATGTGACGTAAGGGATCCTTACAAAAAGAAGCAAGTTTGTGATAGACACAAAGATCATGAAACTCAGGCTGGGTGATATCAACAAGCAGGGGAATGAATTTTGTAACTCGGGAATTAACACAAAGTATGAACTTAGCATGAAGCTTTGTAAAATAATATGAAGCTCCATCCTTTGAAGGAATTGAAAATCAAGGAAGTAGGCACCAATCCCAGGAATAAAGTCTTTAGCATATTCCTCTTCGGGGTGATGCATTGTAGTTCTTCCGTGGATGATATTGAAGATTCTTACCATTGGGAAAAGAATCAGAGGAGATAGGGAGAAGCAGGTAAAGAAGCACAAAATGTACTAAATAATTCACACAAACAAATAGCATGCAAGAAAAAGGTCACTCATGTTGGACTCTAAGGTTATAGTCTAGGCCATTATTCTAATAACCTAATTCCCTATAACCATGGCTCTGATACCAATCTGTAACACCCCGACCGATGGCGGAAACATCGGGATGCCACGTAGTGACGATTGCTTAATAGCTCATGGTGACTAATAAATTTCAATAGATTATTTAAAACAGTTTACATACAAATCAAATAAGTTCAAACAACAATAACAAGTTTAATTTATTGAATCTAAGGCTTCAGCTCCTATGTGATCCACAAGCAAATGTAACTTCCAAGCAAAACTGAATACCTGAAACATGTTAAGTTTGGGAAAATAGAAGGGGTCAACTATAAAGTTGGTGAGAATACATAAGTTTTTGTCAAAACGAAGTATAGTATCAAAAAGTGTAAGTATACAATTCTGTGTCAATATGTAACAACTAGGCATACATGTGAAAACAAAACTACAGCAAACTAGGGCATAATCAACCCTATGTTGACAAAGTGTAAAGGTCCATCCCATAGACATGGTTCACCTATGTTTAAGTTGCAGTTCCAATCACCCGCGCTCCCCATAAACTAATAGATAATGTATTTCAAGTAAATTGTAATTTGTATTTAATGTATTTATCTCTTACCAAATATAGGAGATAAGCCTTGTATTATATATTGATTACCCTATGAATGAAAGGATCAAGGATTGATACTCTAATATGGTATCAAGAGACTCCTAACCCTAGTTCGATCCTTCGCTTCTGCTGCTTATCTTTCTGCCGTCGCACTGCATAAGCAGTCGACGTTTTTTTTCCTGCCTTCAACCATTACTACATCCGATCCTCTCCCTTCCACCATGTCTTCTCCAAGCAACTCTTCTACCATCACACCCACCATCAATGTTGAATCCAAACTACACCCTGCTGCCACCGTCTCGAACATCAAGAATTTTGTTCCCATAATTCTTGAAATCGAGTCGGCTCAATATTCCTCTTGGGCTACGTTGTTTAAGCTTCATTGCAAGGCCTTTATGGTGGATGACCACCTACGGCCTCGTGTTGTCTCTTCTGATCCTAATGAGGCCGAATCCTCCACCACCAATAACGAGTGGGAACGACTTGATGCAATCGTCTTGCAATGGATCTATACAACCATCTCCAACGATTTACTGTATACTATCATCACCAACATCTCTAATGCATACGAGGCCTGGGTCGCCATTGAAGGCCTGTTTCTTGATAACAAGAGTGCCCGGGCTATACATCTTATGGGTAAGTTTTCTAATACTCGCTTGGACGGTTTTCCTAATATGTCTGCTTATTGTCAGGCTCTCAAAGTCCTGGCTGATCAACTTGCAAATGTTGACGCGCCGGTGGACAACGACCGCTTGGTGTTACAACTGCTGGCCGGCCTTAATGACCAATACGAAAGCATCTCCACCATACTAAAAAATACCCACCCGCTACCCACTTTCTACACTGCCCGTTCAAAATTTATTCAAGCCGAATCCGATAAAGCCGAACGAGCCTTAGCCAAGTCTAAAACAGCCTCCACGGCCCTCACTACTACTACCAACAACCGTACCCAGCCACCCAAGCCATCCCGACCTCCTGAACGCCACTATGGCCGCGGACGTGGTCGATTCACTCGCCGCGGACGTGGTCGTGGTGGTTTCAGCCGTGGTCCAACCCAACATAGCTACTTCTGGTCGCCCCAGTTCCCTTCGCCATTTTCCTATTTTCCCCGGGCCAACCATCACACGGTCCAAACTCCTTTTAATCCAGCCCACTACTCACCTTATTCATCCCCCTCTCCACTTCCCTGGCCCAATCCCGTATGTCCATACCCGAATACTGGTCGGCCCAGCAGCAACCACCAATCGGCCCAGTCTCAACCGGGCTTATTGGGCTCCCGTCCTCAGCAGAGTAACTACGCAGCATACAACCCAACTGACATTGAACAAGCCTTCTACACCATGACTCTTTAGCAGCCCGATCCAACACAGTACATGGACACCGTTGCATCTTCCACTATGACACTTGATCAAGGTGATTTCCATTCTTTTTTCTAATACGTGCATTCCTCAACATATTATAGTAGGTAATGGTCATACTATCCCGGTATTAGGACAAGGCACAAAATACCTTCCCAAGCTATTCCCACCCTTTGTCCTTAAAAACGTACTTTATTCCCCTAAACTAGCTAGAAACCTTATTTCAGTTCGTCGTTTTACTAGAGATAATTGGGTGTCTGTTGAATTTGACCCGTTTGGTTTTCTTGTGAAGGACCTCAAGACGCGGACCCCGCTCCTGCGGTGCAACAGCAGCGGTGATCTCTACCCTCTGGTGCTCGGGTCCTCCTCCTTTGCTCCCACAGCCTGTGTTGCCATCTCTGCGGATCTCTGGCACCAACGTCTTGGCCATCCAGGACGCTCGTCTTTAATTTCTCTTAAAAATAATAATTCTGTTTTTTTAATAAATTTAATAAACATGTCTGTGACTCGTGTGTTTTTGGTAAAAGTATTCGGTTGCCTTTCTTTTCTTCTAATAATTGTGTGTTTCAACCCTTTGATATTATTCATAGTGATGTGGGGACTTTTCCTATTATTAGTTCGTCTGGTCATAAATACTATGTCCTATTTTTAGATGATTATTCAAATTTCTTGTGGACATATCCTCTCACCCAAAAGTCAAACGTATTTAATGCCTTTATTCAATTTACTTCCACAATTAAAACACAATTCGAGCGCACCATTAAAAATTTTCAATGTGATAATGGTGGCGAGTACGTAAATAAATCTTTCCAAAATTTTTTCACCACTAATGGCATCCTTTACCGTTTGTCGTGCCCATACACCTCATCCCAAAACGGCAAAGCCGAAAGAAAAATCCGCACCCTCATGGCCCACGCATCCTTACCCACCTATTTTTGGCACTTTGCCATTGAAACCGCAACATACTTACTCAACATCCTTCCCAATAAAAGCCACCAACCATAAAACCCCCCATCGAGCTTTTATATCATTCCACACCCACATATGATCACCTTCGTGTCTTCGGGTGCCTTTGCTACCCTCTCACTCCGTCTACCACCATCCACAAACTTGAAAACCGTGCTCAACCTTGCGTCTTTCTCGGTTATCCTCCTTCCCACAGGGGGTACCGGTGCCTTGATTTGCAAACCAAATAGGTCTATATTTGCAGACACATAGCTTTCGACGAAACCACATTCCCGTTCAAACAATCAATCGCCCCACCACCCACTTACACATTTTTAGACAACCATTTCCCTCACCACATCCTACCCCACGTTAACTGCCCCAACACACCCAATCCAAACACTCAGCCCACGGCCCAACCTTCGAACCCTCCCACGGCCCAACAGTCAAATCCTTCCACCGGCCCAGCTACGCCCCAGCCCAGCCCCTCCGTCCCACCGTCCAGCTCATCACAGCCTACCCACACAACCTCCGGCCCATCTCTAACCCAACAATCCACAGCTTCCAACCCATCACCATAACCACCCGCCCACTCCACACCTATACCGCCACCACCTCCCCCACCGGCCCGGACCATGCACACACGCTCAATGAGCGGCATCTTTAAACCAAAACAACCCTTTAACCTTAACACCACCACCACTAACACCATTGTACCCGTTCCCAAAAACCCGGTTGATGCCTTGACTATACCGGAATGGTATACCGCCATGACCACTGAGTATAATGCACTTATTAGAAACGGAACTTGGGAATTAGTACCTAGACATCCGGACATGAATGTTATTCGTAGTATGTGGTTATTTAAACATAAATACAGGTTAGATGGGTCACTGGAATGCTATAAGGCTAGATTGGTTTGTGATGGACGCCTACAACAGGTTGGCATTGATTGTGGGGAAACATTCAGCCCGGTGGTTAAACCGGCTGCCATACGTACAGTTCTATCCATTGCTCTCTCTAAGCAGTGGTCCATTCATCAGCTGGATGTCACCAATGCCTTCTTGCACGGGAACTTAAATGAAACAGTTTACATGTACCAGCCAATGGGGTTTCGAAATAAACAGTTTCCTAATCATGTCTGTTTGCTCAAGAAATCTCTATACGGACTTAAACAGGCACCGCGAGCATGGTACCAACGGTTTATGGATTTTGTCTTATCCATGGGGTTCAATCATAGCAAAAGTGATGCCTCTTTATTCACTTTTCAACAGGGTATGCATACTGCTTATCTTCTTCTTTATGTTGATGACATTCTATTGGTCACCTCCTCTGACAAGCTTCGCCACTCTCTCTTGGCTAAGTTGGGGAATGAATTTGCCATGAAAGACCTCGACCCTCTCAGTTATTTTCTAGGTATCTCTGTGTCACGCACCAAAGACGCCATGTTTCTCTCCCAGCAGTCCTATGTGACTGACATTATTGCACGTGCCGGTATGCAGTCGTGCAATCCTGTGTCCACTCCAGTCGACACAAATAGCAAGCTCAGTAACCACACCAGCGAGCTTTTTCATGACCCCACCCTATATCGGAGCCTTGCTGGTGCCCTTCAGTACCTTACTTTCACGAGACCGGACATTTCCTACGCTGTTCAGCAGGTCTGCATGCATATGCACTCTCCTCGCCTTGATCACTAGAACACTCTTAAGCGTATCATTCGTTATTTAAAGGGCATGGCTACGCTTGGATTAACTCTTCATGGCTGCCGCACCCAATTTTTGGTTTCCTATACAGATGCTGACCGGGCAGGTTGCCCCGACACCAGGCGTTCAACAAGCGGCTACTGCATTTATTTCGGTGATAACCTTATTTCTTGGTCGTCCAAACGCCAAAGCACAGTGTCCCGATCAAGTGCCGAAGCTGAATATCGGGGAGTTGTAAACGTCGTGGCTGAAGTATGTTGGATTCGCAATCTGCTTCTAGAATTGCACCATCCTCTTTCTCGCGCAACTATCGTCTATTGTGAGAATGTGAGTGCTATTTATTTATCTGGGAACCCTGTGCAACACCAGCGTACCAAACACATCGAGTTAGACATCCACTTCATTCGTGAACAGGTTCAACAAGGCCACATCAGGGTACTTCACGTTCCTTCCCGTTACCAAATTGCAGATATCTTCACCAAAGGTTTACCTCATGTTTTATTTGAAGACTTCAGGGACAGTCTCAGCATCCGGTCTCCTCCCGCTTCGACTGCGGGGGTGTAATAGATAATGTATTTCAAGTAAATTGTAATTTGTATTTAATGTATTTATCTCTTACCAAATATAGGAGATAAGCCTTGTATTATATATTGATTACCCTATGAATGAAAGGATCAAGGATTGATACTCTAATAAAAACATGGTCAATGAATCTAGGTGGGGTTGTCAATCCAATAGATCTATCATTGTTACTGTTGGCTTGATCAGAGTTAATGATTATGCAAGTATTAGTTGAGTTTACTTAGCAAGTTTAAGACAAGTAGCACAAAGAATCACACAATACACATAGTTGAATTGCATAAGTTTAAAGAATAAAGTTTAACATGTTTCACCCCGAAAAGCATTGAAAACTGTAAAAGAGTGGGGATACGTAAACTCACCTTAGCAAGCAAGCAAGCAAATAAGTATCCAACAAGCAATGCACATCTAGCAATATGATTCACGAGGAATCAACCTAGATAATGCAAACAAAGTCTAAGAATAACAAGCCTTAAAGTCTAAAATTTCTATTTTATTTTTGAATAAAAACAATTTATTTAAAAACAAAATTAATAAAATAAGTTAAAATTATACTTTTCGAAAAGCAAAATTTTTATTTCTTTGATCCATTTGCTAAAGAATTTATGGCTGTTGAAGTTACGAATTTTGAAGTAGCTATGTTGTAAATAAGAAAACACAAAGATTGAATTTTCTATATTAATTAAATGTAATAATTGATAACATTAATTACGTACATATTCAATGTTTAATATAACACTTAAGATATATAGGTTTAGTTATATATATTTCTAATAAGATAAAAAAAATAAATAAATAATGACCCCAAGGATCGAACTTGGCTAATTGATTAATAATCCAAGGTACCAACCATCTAGTCTGAGATCATATTTGATATTTATTTGAAAAGTTCAATTAAAAAAACTTTATCTTGAACAATCATCTTCCCAAAAGTATGTTTAAAAACAGAGTGTCCACACAAACAAACAATCGGCCAAATAATCAATAACGATTTAAACTGGTTACTGAAAATTGACCAACTTCAACGATTTTATTGAATTAAAACGTACCAAAAGCGAAGACTGAAGCGAAAAACAAGAGGATCAGAAACGGGTTCTGTTCCGATGACTCGCAACGACAGACAAAGGCTACGAACAGGTTTGGTTTCAGCGACTGGTAGCGACGAACAGAAGCTATGAACAGGTTCAGTTATGGCAGATAACTCGCGAAGAACAGAGGAATTATTATTATTATTATTATTATTATTATTATTATTATTATTATTATTATTATTATTATTATTATTATTATTATTTGTGGCTAGCGATAGAAAGAAAAGCGGGAGGCGATGAAGAGGTTTGATTTATAGACGATTATTTTGAGGTCGGTTCCAATGAGATATGCATGAATTTGAAAACGGTTTGTATAATAATTATTATCAAATCTCTAATAAAATTACCAATTATTCCAAGATTTGATTATGGGTTAGGTTTACCTGATTAGATTGGCTATAATAAATCATTTGGGCTTGCAATTTATTTGGAATTTTTTATAGAACTTTTAAATATAAAAATTTATATAAGGTTTATTCTCATAAGAGAACTTTATAAAGTTCCAACTAATACAAAAAACGAAATAATCTATAGATATAGTTTATTTAAGTTTAATATAGTAAGTCAATTTATAGATTAAAAAAACATTTAAATATGAAGTATCAAGACTAAATGTTACAATTGAAAATTTATAATGGGATTATTTTTTTTTACCAAATAAGAATAAATTGCAAAGAATAACAAAGAATAAATAGGAATGCGATATTTTTTTTAATAAACCGTGAGATTATGATAAAAAAAAAAAGAATTATCCGGAGATACGCGGGGTTACAGGCTGCTCATGTACCTTATGTCAAATTACTATTTATTTTCACTAAGTGCAATTCTCATGTGTGTTTGCTTTGTGTTACTTTGTGTATCTATGACTTGTCAAAATCATTAACCGTTGCGGCCTAGCATTTCAATGAATAGTACTATGATATATACCCCTTGTGACTCTGTTGAGAGACCTTGGTCTTTGTTATGTGTTTCATTACTGTTAGTGCATGTTTGTGTGACAAATGCTTCTCTAGATTAGTATCGTTTTTGTGTTGGTTGATAGTTTAATTGTAACATACTTGACGGAGTTATAAGTCAAGTATGATAGTCTTTTGTTTGAATCCTAGCTAACATTGTTGATGAACGAAGATAGCTTAGGAAAAGATACCTTTGAGTATCTTCTCCTGAAGGAGAAGATAGTCATCTTCTCCTGAAGGAGAAGATAGAAAAAGGAATCTTTTTCATCTTCTCCTGAAGGAGAAGTTAGACCATCTTCTCCTCAAGGAGAAGATAGAAAAAGGCATCTTTTAGGTGGGCTTCTTCGTTCGGCCCATGCACTATATATAGGT
The DNA here is from genome assembly GCA_030844895.1 of Ambrosia x helenae. Classification (NCBI taxonomy): domain Eukaryota; kingdom Viridiplantae; phylum Streptophyta; class Magnoliopsida; order Asterales; family Asteraceae; genus Ambrosia; species Ambrosia x helenae. The sequence continues at coordinate 100,697,454 of CM061233.1, read as the reverse complement.
GCATGGGGTGTAGGCTAGGGTGAGAGTTTTTGGTTTGCAAGCTTGTAATTGATATTTGTTCCCACTGAAATAATATTAATAGACAAGCCGGTTTTATATTATTCATCGTGTTCTTCGTTCGTGTTGATTCTTAGTTTGCATAAACATCTATCAAGGGATTCCGCACCTTGATAGATCTGATCTGGCTTGTAATCGATCCATTCAAAAGACCTACAATTGGTATCAGAGCATTCATGCTCGATTGTACGGTTCAAGCTTGATTATTGCAAAAATTGAATGTACTGTGACTATTCACCTAAAATCTTCTGGCTTAATAAACCTTAATAATCTGTTAAAAATTATCAAATAGAATTAAATATCTGCTATAAAAATAATTGATCTGTGTTTAATTTTATCGTGATAATAGGAACATTTGTTTGATTTAGTTACATAAGGCAACAACGACAAAAGCATCTTTTTTTTCCATCTTCGCCTTTATACATATAATAAAGGCATCTTTGCCTAAGGATTCTGTCAAGAAGCATCTTCGCTTGAAAAATTTAAACAAAGGTTTGGTGAATCTTGTCCGAGGATCGATCGCCGTTTGCCATTCTCGTTGTTTGTCGGTTGCGATCTTAAAAAAAGAAGAAGAGAGTTTTATCTATTTTTCTTGGAGTGGTGCTATTAAAAAGAAAAAGTAATTGTGTTGTTGCTGTTGCATGTGCGCAAGTCAAAAGGAATATTTTCTTGTTTTGGGTTTGCATTGAGTTTAATAAAACAAAGGCATCTTGTTGAACAGCATCTTCTCCTCAAGGAGAAGATAGAAATAGGGCATCATCTTCTTGAACAGGATCTTCTCCACAAGAAGAAGATAGAAAAAGAGCATCTTCTTGAACAGCTTGAACAACATCTTCGCCATTTATTAAAAAAAAATATATGTTAACTCTAAACAAGATGTTAGAAATGGACCATGAAGTAGGCAAGTCAAACTCACCACCTAAAATGATTTCAGTTAACGATTATTATTGGTGGAAGGACAGGTTTGAAGAATGGGCAAGGTTTTATATGATGAGAGGATGGATTTGCATTAGAGATGGATATTTCAAACCATCTAGAAATGTAGAAGGTAGAATTGTAGAAGTGGCCTTTAAGGATATGGAAGAAGAAGATAAGCTTATGTTTGAAGCTGAAAACAAAGCTCATGCTGCCATCACAATGAGTCTACCTCAGGAGATTTTGCATACCTTCAAAAAATACCATGAGGCAAAACAATTATGGGATGCTCTCGCGAGAAGATTTGAAGGAAACGATAATGTCAAGAAAAATAGGACCGATTTACTGAAGAAGCAATTTGCTGTCTTCAGGGGAATGAAAGGAGAAACTCTTGAGGAAATTATAACACGATTTTATCATCTTGTGACTGAATTAGGGAATCACAGTATATCGTATACTAAGGTTGAACTGAGTACAAAAATTCTAGATTCTCTACCCTCAAAGTTGGAGGTTTATACTCTTCTGATAAAAGAGAATCCAGAGTTTGAAAGTGCTACTCTTGATGATGTGATAGGGAAGCTGAGGGCTTATGACTTGGCCATACAGAGAAAGGATGCCGGATATGATCATGTTCAAGATCCGGGAGTTTACTATGCAAAACCGACATCCAAGGACTCATCCAATAGCAGTGGGAATGCAACTGCATTCTTCTCAGGTGATAACTCGGGAAATATTATTTTGGACTCTGATGGTGAAGTTTGTTTTGTTTCTGTTTCAGGTGAGTCTACGAAAGTGAAGGATATTCCCTCAGGAAAAGACAAGGGAAAGAACACTGACTCCAAATGTGATCACAAGTCATGCAAGTCTATGCCAATGAGTGTGAAATCAACAGAAGAGCAACTTGCAGTTTTGTCTTCCTTTGTAGCTTCCTACGAAAACTACATACAAGGGAAGATAAACGATCCGGCAGTTTTTGATGACGACTATGATCAAACAGATCCGGATGACTTAGAAGAAATGGATTTGCAATGGAATCTTGCTATGATCTCCAGAAGACCAAAAAGGTTCATGGATAGAACTGGAAGAAAGCTGGTGGGAGGTCGAGCCGGATTTGACAAATCAAAGGTGAAATGCTACAACTGCTACAACATCGGTCACTTTGCAAGAGAATGCTCCAGACCAAAGAACCAGAATTAGAATCAAAATAATACTGTCCGGCAAAGCTCGTCAGTGGGGCAATCTCAAAACAACACTAGTCCTAAGGCTCTAATGGTAGCAAAACCTGATGGTACGTATGACTGGAGTTGTGTTCTTGATGGAACTGATGGATCAAGCAATCAGGCATTCATGGCTGAGATTGTGGAAGAAAAGCCTGAAAGTGATGGAGAATTTGGTGTCGAAACTGAAGAGAAAGAAAGTACAACTGAAGAGGCTGAGGCAACCAAGATTGAAGAGGAAGAAGTTAAGGAGTCAACTGCACAGGTGCTGGATCTGACAGCACCAACTGAGGGTATGTCTGCTAAAGAATTCATGGCTTACATGGCAGACTTGTCCTCCAATGAGAAAAAGGTACTCCTTCCTCTACCTCTAGTTGTAGAAGCTTGTAATAAATGTGTTGATTATGCTGAGCGTATATTGTTACTTGTGAAAGAAAATGATAACTTAGCTGAGCATAATAAATCATTAGTTATGCTTCTAGATAAAGAAAAGGAGTTTAACATAGGCAATAAGATTAGAGAAGGGAATCTAAAAACTTCTCTTACTGCTGCTAAGAAAGATCTAAAAGAACTTAAATACACTCTTAGTGAAAAGATAGATTATCTGAATCTAACACAGTTGGCTCTAGTTGATAAACAAGAAGAAATCGCTAAGAAAAATGTTGAAATAGACCAACTTAAGATTAAGGTAGTCGATCTGAACAGGCAAATAGATCAAGTTCGCAGCTCAAAATATCTTATAAGTGCTCTAATAGACTCTGGAAGAGACACCAAGAAGTTTATTGATGAAAATGGTGGCTTAGGTTACCAAGATGTGCCTCCTCCTCTAACAGGAAACTATACGTTTCTACCAACTGAGAAGGAGGTAAATGAAGAAATCTGTAAGCCTAAGATAGATTAGAAGAAAGTTGATGTGAGTAAAAATGAGAACAGTACTGAGAGTGGTAGTTCATCCAGTGTGTCTGGGGATGAAGAAATAAGTGAAGTGTTCAAGAACAGTACTGGGTCGGGGGTTAATAAAACTAATCCAGTTAAAACTAACCCAACTGAATCAAAGACCCAACCCAATAAGGATGAACCAAAAATTATTTTGAAAAATCCTAAATTTGTTAAACAAGGCGAAGCCAAAACAGAAGAACTCAAACAGGGTAATGCTGAATGTTCTGGCAACACTTCACCTAAATCTGCTAGCAATGAGGGATCGAATTCAAGGGGACAGTACAAAAAGCCCCTTGAGAAGCGATCTTGTTTTAAATGTCATAAAAAGGGTCATGTAGCTAGCATGTGTACTGTCAAAAAGAAGGACAACACTGCATCAACTGATGCAAAGAAAGGTGAGATTCCTGCTAAATCTGAAAGCAGGAAAGAGGTGAGCAACTCTGCAAAGAAATCTTTGCAAAGGAAATTAGAGAAGGAACATGATGGTGGGTCTAGGGATCCAGGCAAACGACCAGTTAACAAAAATTTTGAAAAGCCTGCGTTTGTCCCTAGACAGGTGAGTGTTGGCCAGACAAGCACTTCTAGTGCTGTTCCTCCAAAGCAGGCACCTCCTGTTAATGCCAACAAATACCAACCACCACATAGGCAACATCGTCACCAAAGTCCAAAAGGTGACAAATTTAATTATGTGAATAATTATAATAATCAAAATGGTTATAGGGATAGACTGTATTCAAATAACCAACATTTTTCTAGAAATAATAACAATCAGGGATATTCCAATAGAGGGAGTTATCCTCAAAATACCAATAACGGGCCAGTGAATCAAAGGGGATATCACAATTCTCAGACTCAAAGGCCCTACAGACATTATAACCAAATGAACAGAAATAGTCCACCCAGATCCAGGACTCCAGTGGGGAGTGATGGATACTGGAGGGGGTTTACTGTTGTTGATGAAATGGGACGACCCAAGACTTTCACAGCTTGGGTCCCCTACTCTAACTAATCTTCTTTGTGAATGCAGGAGCTGCTGAGGAGGGTTATCAACTGGTGGTATGTTGATAGCGGCTGCTCCAGGCATATGACAGGGGAGTTGAGATTGTTGATCGAATTTATGAAATGTGATGGAGGTTTTGTAAACTTTGCTGGCGCCAAAGGCGGGCGCATCTCAGGAAAGGGTAAGGTCACTAATGGCAAGATCACCCTAGAAGGAGTGAACTATGTTGAGGAGCTCAAAGACAATCACATGAGTGTCTCACAAATCTGCGACAAGGGGCATTCGGTTCACTTCACCAAGAATGAAGCTTTAGTGTTGAAACCAGGAGTAGTAATTCCAAAAGAGTGGATAATTATGAGGGCTCCTAGAAGAAACGACACGTATATCATGGATATGAGCATGCATGACGATTCTTCAACGGAGACTACATGTTCATTGTCCAAAGCATCTACATCAGACTCACTTCTTTGGCATAGAAAGATGGGACACATCCACTTCAGGAAACTAAACTACATTGTAAAACACGGTTTGGTAACGGGTGTTCCTTTAAAAAGTTTTGGGATTGAGGACAAATGTGTCCCTTGTAAAAAGGGAAAGCAACACAAGAAGCCTCATCACCCAAAAACTGTTAATTCTATTTCTACTCCTTTTGAATTGCTTCACATTGATCTTTTCGGTCAAGTGAACGTTAGGAGCATTGGTGGAAAATTTTATTGCCTTGTGATTACTGATGATTTTTCTAGATTCTCGTGGGTGTTTTTCCTAGGTACGAAAGATGAAACTGCTGAAATCTTGACGAATTTCATTCTTCAAGCAAATAATCTGTTCAACACCACACTGAAGAGGATCAGAAGCGACAATGGCTCGGAGTTCATGAACAGCACATTTTCAATCTTTTGTATTCGCAAAGGAATTGAACATCAATTCAGTGCTCCCTATGAGCCTCAACAAAATGGAGTCGCCGAGAGGAAAAACAGGACTTTGATTGAATCTGCTCGAACCATGCTAGCTGAATCTAAGCTTCCCGTTCATTTTTGGGGGGAGGCTGTGAACACAGCATGTTATGTCTTGAATAGGGTTTTGACCGTTAAGAAACACAATAAAACGTGTTATGAACTCTTAAACGGTCGTAAACCCAACATCAAAGATTTTGAGCCATTTGGAATGCCTTGCACTATTCTGAAAAATAAAAACCAACCAAAATTTGGTGAGGTGGCAGACGAAGGATTCTTCCTTGGTTATGTCCCAGGCTCACCAAACAAACGTGTTTGGAATAAATCAAAGGGTGTGGTTGAAATTTCTTTTCATATTGAAATAACAAGTTACTCACCACCAGATAGTGCACAGGAACCAAGTTGGATGTTCGATTATGACTCTGTTTTTAAGTCTTTTAATGTTCCTCATACCTTTAATGCAGAACCACATGAAGAAGAACTAGTGATTGTTGATGAGGAAGATGATGACTTTGTTTCACCTCGTTCAATAGTCCAGATTTCTGCAGAAAAGACCAAGACAGATGCAAGTACCAGCTCTTCGGGAAACAACCAGCCTTCATCTACACCAGAGGTCACTGAAACCGAAGAAGAACCTTTCACAAATCCGTTCGGGATAGATTCTACTGATGATGAAGTGGCAGCAGGAGATATTGGCTCCAACTTAGATGAAGATATGGCGGTAGACACTGTGATTTCAACACGCGCAAATAGGGTTCATCCAGTTGACTTCATACTGGGGGATCCTAATGCGGGTATTCAGACCCGGAGAAGTTTTGCTAATGCCAACTGCATGTATGCAAGAATCGTTGATTCAGGGATTGTGAACAAATGCTTGAAGTGCTTTATCTCGCAAATTGAACCTAAGAGTTATCAATTGGCTCTTCGGGACAATGCGTGGGTAGAAGCTATGCAAGAAGAGCTCTCTCAGTCTAGGAAGCTCAAAGTCTGGGAGTTGGTTGATCTACCTCGAGGTGCACAGGAAATTGGCACCAAATGGGTTTTTCGAAACAAGAAAGATGACAATGGTGTAGTGGTCAGGAATAAGGCTCGTCTTGTGGTAAAAGGGTTTAATCAACAGGAAGGGATAGACTTCAATGAAAGATGACAATGTCTCACAACCACCGGGGTTCAATGATCCAGAATATCCAAGTCGGGTCTACAAACTTGACAAGGCCCTTTATGGACTTCATCAGGCACCCAGGGCATGGTATGAGACATTGTCCTCTTACCTCTTGAACAATGTCTTTGAGAGAGGAAAGATTGACAGTACACTTTTCATTCGGAGAAAAGGAGAAAATTTTCTGCTGGTACAGGTGTACGTTGATGACATCATCTTCGGGTCACCAGATGATGACTTATGCAAGGAATTCGAGCAGGTCATGAAAAGGAAGTTCAAGATGAGTGCTATGGGGGAGTTAAAGTTCTTTCTTGGTCTACAAGTGGATCAGAAGGCAAATGGAATGTTCATCCATCAAACTAAGTATGTGCATGACATCCTGACTCGTTTCAAGATGAATGATTGTACACCTTATTATACTCCTCTACCGGTCAACCACGGTCTCGGTCCAGATACCGAAAGCGACAAATATGTCGACCCCACAGAGTACCGGGAAATGATTGGTTCACTCATGTACCTAACTGCTTCTAGACCTGACATTATGTTTCCAGTTTGTCTTTGTGCCAGGTTTCAGGCGGATCCAAAGGAGTCACATATGATTGTGGTCAAACGGATAATGAGATACCTTAAGGGGAAACCCAAATTAGGTCTCTGGTATCCATCAGACGGTGGATTAGATCTCTTATCCTACACCGACTCAGACTACGGAGGATGCAACCAGAACAGAAAATCGACGACTGGTGGATGTCAACTGCTTGGGGGGAGACTCGTATCCTGGCAATGTAAGAAGCAGACTTCTGTAGCGGTGTCCTCATGCGAGGCTGAATACGTTGCAGCTGGCAGCTGCTGTTCACAGGTTTTGTGGATACAACAACAAATGCGGGATTACGGTTTGAATTTTCTAAATACTCCCATTATGATTGATAACAAATCTACCAGATCCATCACTGAAAACCCAACCAACTTTTATAAAACAAAACATATTCATATCAGACATCACTTTATAAGAGATTGCTTTGAAAAGAGAATGATTCATTTAGAAAAAGTTGACACGAAAGATAATTTGGCAGACCTTTACACCAAGGCATTTGACAGGGCTCGTTTTGAACTGTTGGTGCAACTGAACGGGATGAGGAATTCTGAATGATTTTACGTTTCCCATAAGTTTCTGAAGATTTTTGTAAATTTGTTAAAAAAAAAAAACAGCGAGTTGTCACTGCGAGAAAGAAAAGATATGATAGTACATCAGCTGCTTGACTGTCACACTTAAAACAGAACAGAGAACTTAAACTGCTAAGTGCAACTGCAGCTTCATCATGTGATATACCAGTAGGCAAACTTACAACGCGTACTTAGTCCTCAACAATAATAATAATAGCAAAGAGCTGGACTATGGTACATGTGGGGAACATAACATCGGCGTACGATCTTATGATCTTAATTCTTGCGTTGATAGATTGCCAAAATCAGAGGTTTCGGGTCTTTATATTGTTGATCTATCCGGGGATAACCTGGCTGTCCTTCTGCTGCATCTAGATATATGTTGACCTAGGCACAACTAGGATATCTTAAAAGAGCAATTCCAAAGGATAAATGCCAAAACCCTATATGCTAAACGGCTATTTCAAAAAGCCCAAAGCTAAAATTCGTACCAAACTGGTATTTGCCCTAACCCTGGTTGAGAACACACAGGTCACTTTGCTGCATCCAGAAATATGCTGACCTGTACACCCGTGTGTCTCGTACCTTGTAAATTATACGGATACCAGCAATATACTCACCTGTTACGATGAAGCTTTGTTCATACCTTGATCACGGGGGTATGTCATGTTGTGGGACACGCAGAACTCACAGTCAGCTGATCAAAATCCTAATACCTACAGTGAGGATTTGAAGACAATGATGTAAGTTTGTTTAAGTGGATCAATATACTGGTAATCGCCTTGGACTGCGGCTGTGCTTATAATAATTTACCCTTAATTATTCTAACTCGTGTGTTTAGTCTTGTTCTAGCTGATATGATCCTTTCACCGGTGACATCTCAACAAAAATAGAGTGTTTGCTTTTGAATTTTCATTTTATTTTATCTTATTTTCACTTTATTTGTGTTTTTATTTCTTTTATTTATTTAAAAAAAAACAAAAAAAAAAAACAAAAAGATTGTCTATTTTTCCACTTCAGGTCTTAATGCACAGGAAATGGTCATTTAAGGGAGAACTTATACTGTTCGGGAAAACATCTCGTTTTCGTACCAACCAAATTTTCTCAAAAGCCAAGTCACTGTTTCTTTACAAATCTCTTAAAACTCAAACTTTTCGGCCTTGGATGTATGCTCAAGGCCCACTTCTGAAAACTGTTGGGTTAAATTGTTCAAAAATTGTTTTCAATTCATAAGGCCCAATTCTAATTAATGAATGTTTAAGTTGTTCTGTTAATGTTTGGAAACTGAGATTGTTGCAGACTCACCACAGAGGTTGGAACCTCCTACTGACAATGTGGGGGAGAAACGGAAGATAGATGATGATGAGACTGGCAAAGACTATCAACCAAAAGATTATGACGATGATGGTGATGATGATGTTCCACCTCTCCGGACTCGTCAGAAGAAGAGAGGAGGAGTAGTTTTTCGTGAGTCAAGCTCACAGATGCCATCAGCAACCTTAGCAGTCACCGTACCACAACAATCACCACTTACAGGCAAAAGATAGTGCTTTGATACAGACACTTCTTCAACAGACTGCTGAGTTGATGAAGCAATTGCAGGCTCAGGGGGAGAATGTGACGTGTAAGGGTGATAAATTGATGATGATCCCGACAATGATCCTAACCGCTCTGCGGGGAGTGAGCCTCCAAGTGCTTCAAAAAAATTTGGTGTGCAAGCTACTACTCAGGGGGAGTCGGGTACTGTAGTAGAAGTTACTGGTGCTAGTGATCCAGGGAAGAGGCATGTTGAGGATATGCCTCAACTTGCAGATTCTTTTATATCTACTGATTTACTCGAGGAGTTGTTTCTAAGGTTCGATGAGTTTACCTTTGAGAGTTTACTTGACTTTGAAGATGCAATTGAAAACCTCAAAGAGACTGGATTACTTTTTGAAGAATTAGACAGTGAAGATATGTATGATTTGGAAGAAGTTGAGATTATTCCAGATTATTTTGAAGATTGAAGACTGCAGGAGGTTGAAGATCTAGAGAGCATTCGTCAAGGGGGAGTTTGTTAGTGCATGTTTGTGTGACAAATGCTTCTCTAGATTAGTATCGTTTTTGTATTGGTTGATAGTTTAATTGTAACATACTTGACGGAGTTATAAGTCAAGTATGATAGTCTTTTGTTTGAATCCTAGCTAACATTGTTGATGAACGAAGATAGCTTAGGAAAAGATAGCTTTGAGTATCTTCTCCTGAAGGAGAAGATAGTCATCTTCTCCTGAAGGAGAAGATAGAAAAAGGAATCTTTTCCATCTTCTCCTGAAGGAGAAGTTAGGCCATCTTCTCCTCAAGGAGAAGATAGAAAAAGACATCTTTTAGGTGGGCTTCTTCGTTCAGCCCATGCACTATATATAGGTGCATGGGGTGTAGGCTAGGATGAGAGTTTTTGGTTTGGAAGCTTGTAATTGATATTTGTTCCCACTGAAATAATATCAATAGACAAGCCGGTTTTATATTATTCATCGTGTTCTTCGTTCGTGTTGATTCTTAGTTTGTATAAACATCTATCAAGGGATTCCGCACCTTGATAGATCTGATCTGGCTTGTAATCGATCCATTCAAAGGACCTACAATTACTACTGTTAATAGCACATACTATATATAAATTTCATTTCACTTTCATAGGGTTGATTTTGACCCGGATACTGCTTATTACATAAGTGCAAACAATGTACAACACATGAATTGCAAATATTTCTTACTATATGTATTCAAAATAGGGTATGCTAACCAATACAACTTTTGTATTGACAAAATTATTTTGTACATGTTTCAGGTTATTTGAGATGCATTCTTTAAGCTTTCGGATTTATTTTTAGATTTTGATTCATTGTATTTCAGTTTAGTTGCCTTTTAGAACCGTTGTATTCCATTTCAATGTATAAACTATTTAATCAATGTATTAACATTTACAATTTTAGTCCATGAGCTATTGAACAATCGTCATTACGTGACACCTCGATGTTTCCGCCATCGGTTGGGGTGTTACAATTAGAATTCCAACATCGGTAATCAAGAATGGATTAAGACAAAAGCTAAGCATAAACTAAACTAAAACAGGAAATCAACTAACTGTACACTATCATATTTCTTGTAGGATCGACTTTCGGGTCACCCAACAATCACGAGCTTGACTATTCAGAGTGCGGAATCCTCTGAGGTGAGTAGGAAAGCTATCATATATGCATAGGAGGCGATTAGGAGCTATGCCATATAAATACCAGGAGATTAGCAAGCTATCCCATATGCACAACAGGCGATTAGAAAGCTATCCCATATGTACAACAGGCGATTAACAAGTTATCCCATATGTATAACATGCAATTTTCTAGCCATGTTATATGTAATATAGGCAATTAGCAAAGCTAATTGCCCCTAGCAAAAGCTACTCGCCCTCAGCAATCGAAACACCCCAAATCACTTCCAAGCACATCCAAACACCTGAAACGCTATCCTAACATCACCTATACTAGGCTAGGGACATCATGTACTAACAGACTCCCCCTTGGACCTAGCTAGTATGATTATGAGCCATAAACCACTCGATTAACCTAGCCAACGACCTATAGGGATCTATCACTAGCTAGTGACATACAAATAATGCACTTACGCTGTGTTTCCGAGTTAACTTATAGAGGGAAAGGAAAGGAAAAGAATCGAAGGAAAGGAAGGGGAAGGAAAACTAAACATAAAGATTTTGTCTAGTTTTCCTTCCATTTCCTTTCTTTTCCCTCCTTAAATGAAACTCGGGAACACACTATGTTTTGTTTTCCTTTCTTTTCTTTCCTTAAATGAAACTCGGGAACACTATCAAATTTTTGTTTCCTTTCATTTCCTTTCTTTTACCTTTTTAAGTTAACTCGGGAACACAGCGTTACAGACTCCCCCTTGGACCTAGCTAGTGATTTACAGACTTAACCTATCACCTAGCTAGGGACACACACGAAGTGTATTTACAAACTCCTCTTTGGATCTTGCTGCTGATATATGGTCTTTGAGTCCTCAAGTCTTCTTGTTCAGCATTCTTCAACTTAGGGTGACACCGCAGTGTATGACCTCCGAAGACTTGAATATATCAACTGATTTGAGCTTTAGTCGTGGCTTCATAAGATCTCGTCTTGGTCGTTGATTTGCTTTGATAACTTGGGAGGAATCAAGAAATCTCCACTTTTATGATTGATGATTCTGTGACTTGGAGGAAGATCAACATCATCTTCACTTTCATTTCTTGACTCTCATTTTCTTCAGCTTCAATTGCCGGAGCTCTACCACGATTTGGTTTCTCTGAAGATGAAATATCGGGTTCTTACTGTTCAGGATGATTTTGTTGTTCAGGTTCAGGCCTTGTTCAGCTTCAAGCCTAGTCGTTTGAATCATGATATGCACAGTCGTTGTGTTTGATCCTGCAGAAAAAATTAATAAAAACTGCACACAAACTACAACTTGTATTAGATACGACAAATAATCCGAAATCAATCAAATTCTTGAAGTTTATCATTTGATGAACTTTCAAGATTTGTCCATTGTGACCACCAATTTGATAAACGAATCATTCTCCCCTTGAACATTTAGATCTTTTCAAATTTCACCTTGAACTCTCACGATTGACCATTTGTGACCCTAAAAGTGATAATTGACCTTTGAATTTTGTAAAATTTTGATTTTATTTGTGTTTCGGCTTCGGATCTAAGATTCCAATTGAAGAATACTTGTATTCCAACATCGGTCAATAAAAAATAAAGACAAAAGAAAAATCTTTTGGGTTTTCAAGATAATTAAACAGAAATTAAAAATGCAGGAAATGTAAAAACTATTCACAAGCATATTTTGTGAGTTTCATCTGTTAGGGAAACATATCAGTGTACGGACTAATCTAGAACCCTTATTTATTCAGTTTTAGTTCAAATTACCAATAAGCATCCTACAACAACTGCCAGTATTGTTGTCCACCTAAACTCAAAATCAAGTTTTATCACTAAGCACTTTAGATACGTTAAGGTAATATTAAGACTGATTAAAGGTGTTCTCCGCACACCTGACATATTCCCGCATCAAGGCATGCACAAAGCTTCCTCGTAACTGGTGAATAAGTTGTTGTCAACCGTATTTACAAGGAATGGACTCAGTGGTGATCAGGTCTGCATGAACGCTGCAAGAGAGAGACCAGTGAGATCCAGACCAGGGTTCAAGTCAAATACCGTTTCTTGATTTTTCGATACAATGCTTTAGGTATATGATTTGATACCTTAGAGCGAATTCTCAATGAGAATTAGGGTTTGGCATTTCAAATATTTTTGCTCTTTCAGGATTCCCAGACGTCTCCTGGTCAGAATTTATTTTATTTTTTTTGTTTTTCTTTTTCTAGGAAATGGCATAGAGATGCCTTAGTTGTAGGCTCCAAACCCAACGTACGACACATGTGCCACTCCTTTTATTCAGAGAAACGTCTAGTTCACCATGGATGTACCAACCTCTTAAAGACCATGAAACCTCGAATTTTGGCATTCTATCAAACGAGATTTCGGTACCAAGACCATATGCCAACGCACGTTGATCCACACATGTTTCAATTTATTTAGGTTTATATCACCGTGCCGAACTTGGAAATGATTTTGAGCCTATTGGCACATTATTGTAGAGGCTACTTATCAGTTCTAATTCTTTTAAAATGATAAGGATTCAGATAGTCCAACTGATGGGTTAATATCATTTTCCATTTACAATCATGTTTTAGATGTCTATCAAACAATTTCAACCGGTTAGGGTTTCGGTTACAAAACCAAAGATTTAACCCATGAAAAACGGTTGTTAGGATCTAAAATTTTGAGGATATGTTACCTAGATGATGCGGAACAGGTTTATAAGATCAGGAAATCACGGGCAACAAGGTGTCTCAACAATCGTATAGAGGGAACAAAGAGCACTGTGTAAGTTTTTGAAAATAATTGTAAAAATTTCTAACTGTGGAATATATAGGAACCCCTACTCGCTCAACTGTAGGCACGAGTAGGATTCCTACTCGCTCATAAACACACACGAATAGAAAGCTACTCGCATGAGTCTCCACATGGTTAGAGATTCTACTCGCTTGTTCCCCTCACAATTAGACTTTAACCTTTTAAGTTGCTAATCGTCCGTATGTACATGCGAGTAGCTTGTGATCACACGATTTCACAAGCTAATCACCTCTATGCACACACGATTAGCTTCTCTAATTGTGCCCATTTTCACTGAATTACCAAAATGCCCCTGATCTACTAAAGATGACAATTTTAACCCCCTGAAATGTTTAAAACATTCATTTTTCGCCCAATTTTAACAAGTGATCTAGATTCCGACTTAAAACTTTCAAATTTTCATTTTTCACCCTGATACTTAAGAGAAAGTACAGTTTTGACCCGGCGAAAACACAAGTATCGATTACTTGACTTTCCGGCGTTTATTTCTGAAAGGAGTAAGATTACAATGGATTAGAATTCCATCATCGGTAATCCAGAATGGATAAAGACAAAATCTAAGCAGAAATTAAACTAAAACAGTAAATCAACTAACTGTACACTATCATATTTCTTGTAGGATTGACTTTCGGGTCACCCGACCATCACGAGCTTGACTATTCAGAGTGCGGAATCCTTTGAAAAGATTCGGATAACAGAAACGACAATGAAACAAACACAAACAAGGTATCAACACTCACAAAATAAGATCAAAGGTTGTATTGATTAATCAAAACAGAGCACAAGTGTTTACAAGACTAATCTCAGACCTTCAGACCTTGGGAAGGGTGTTTGGTGGTTGTGTGATGTGACAACTAATGCTTTTATACCCCTACTATCCTATATGCATAGGAGGCGATTAGGAGCTATGCCATCTGAATACCAGGCGATTTGCATGCTATCCCATATGTACAACAGGCGATTAGCAAGCTATCCCATATGTACAACAGGCGATTAGCAAGCTATCCTATATGTACAATAGGCAATTAGCAAGCTATCCCATAAGTACAACAGGCGATTAGCAAGCTATCCCATATGTACAACAGGCAATTAGCTAGCTATGGGATATGCAATATAGGCAAACACCCGAAACGCTATCCAAATATCACCTATACTAGGCTAGGGACATCATGTACTAACAGACTCCCCCTTGGACCTAGCTAGTATGATTATGAACCATAAACCACTCGATTAACCTAGCCAACGACCTATAGGGACCTATCACTAGCTAGGGACATACAAATAATGCACTTACAGACTCCCCTTTGAACCTAGCTAGTGATTTACAGACTCAACCTATCACCTAGCTCGGGATATACACAAAGTGTATTTACATAATTTTATGTTGCAATCCAAACTTTTTGATTTGACACGCTACAACGTGCGTTAGTTCAACCTTTTTCCCTTATTTTTCTCGTCTAACATTCACGCTGTGTTTTAAGTTTCGGTCTAATTTTTGCGCATTATCACGCCTCAACAGGCGTGCATTGTTCACCGTTTTTACATCTACATTTCACGAGTTTTGTAATTGTAATTTTCGTATATCCTTTTTAATGAGGTTTTTCTGTGTTTTAAGACGCCGACAACAATGTGGCATTGATACTACTTGATACGGTTTTATGCCCTTCGTAGCAACGCGGGATGCTTAATACTAGTTATTATTATTATTATTATTTTTTTTTGTAAATTTTAGAGGTATAGAGAGAGGAGGTATAGACGTATAGTAGAGAGGGATTCATTTTCAGCTTTACGTTTTCCATCAAACAAGTTTTGACCAAAGTTGACCAAACTATAAAATTTACAACCCGAACCAGTTAAGGAAAAAACTAGAAGCGACCCCGCGCTTCGCGGCGGGACATACCGATTTTGAATGAAATTCAAATGGAAGTGTAGACGAAGCAATAATAATAACACTAATAAAAACCCTAAAACTAAAATGTTGCGAAAATCAAAAAAAGAAAAAAAATGTTATGGTTTCCCTCAATCCTAATCGGTTCTAGAAGGTTTGGTTTATTTCCGGCACATCCCGATTTCTAACCCATGTTTATTTGGCCAAAACCAGTTCTGATCCTTCTTAAAAGAACTCGAACTGGTTTGAGGGAAAAAATGTGGGTTATTTCTAGGTTCAGTTAAGATAGTGGACACTGTTAGGGCAATTTTTTTTATTTTGTCGTCAAAGAAGTTGAAATACAAGTTTCTTAACACATCACTTCAACATCCATTTGTGTTGGGTCTGCTGACCTGGAGAAGAACAGATGATTAGAAAGCCAAAATATGCTAACAGTTGATCCTTTCAATAAACAGTCTTTACAACTTACTTCTCCCAAAAGACTGCTGACTCTAACAACTGTTCTATCCAAACAACTGCTATGACAACTGCTGATACAAAGGACTGCTGAATAAACAACTGATGAAGAACAACTGCTGACCAAAGGTCTGGTGAAGAACAACTGCTGATTCAAGTACTGAAGACTAAAGCACTGCTGGAGCCAACAGCACTTAGGCTTCAGCAGTGGATACAAGACCATCAGAGTTTTCCTACAACAGCTGTTTACTATCAGTGCTTTCAATGTAACAGTAGTTTATAATAGGCAGATGTTTATGTTTGTTATTCTGTTAGAGGTCACTGTCTTAGGTGACGTCAGCTTAGGTCATCAGTGGTTTAGGTCTGTCTATAAATCGAACAGTGCTTGTACTGTTCTATTGCATCACACACACAAACATTCTCTCAGACAGACAATCACTGTGTGATCAGGCTGAGGGGGAGTATTTGTACGATTGTAATCTTTTAGATAAATGAAAGCATTCGATCTGAAAACATTTACTCTCTTGTTTTGATTAACAGTTTATTATTCCGCTGCACTTTCCATCTATATTCGTTTCACTTTTATCATATTTAGTTAAACATAATCAAAACAATCAAACTCAGATCCTAACAATTGGTATCAGAGCCTGGTCAATTAAATTCGATCTAACAAATCAATTTAATAATCAGCTCACAATTATTGATATCGTTTGTCTGTTGGATTGAAAACAGAGTAATAGTTTAATTTCGTTTCAACCGTTTTTAAACAGACTTTGTTTTTTGAAAAATCAGAGAATGGCTTCAATCAATCACGATCCACATAACACTGGCACGAACAACAAGCCACCGATGCTTGTTAGGTCTGAATACAATATCTGGCAACGTCGGATGAGCCATGTTCTAGCTCAACAGAACACTGGGTGTTGGAAGTCGGTTATCTTCGGACCACATGTTCCGACTGTGCCGATTACTGAAGATCCCAAGGTGTTTGAGCCAAAGAAACTTGAAAACTACTCCGACCAGGATTTTCAGAAAATTGAGTTAGATGCTAAGGCCTTCAGTATTGTGGCCATGGCTTTACCCAATGATATATATGCTGGGTTGTTACACTGTAACAGTGCAAAGGAGTTGTGGGATGCACTGAAAGAACAGTTTGGTGGGACTGAGGAGGTTATTGAAAACAATCATGAAATACTTAACCAACAATATGAAACATTCAGTCATGTCAAAGGAGAGTCATTAACTCAACAGTTTGAGAGGTTTAATTGTTTAATTAGTGAACTAAAATTGGTTGGTCTTACTTACCCTCATTCAACCTTGAACCATAGGTTTTTAAGATCATTACCAGACAAATGGGACACTATTGCTATTGTGATGAGAAACTCAATTGGATTTAAAGACCTATCACTGACCCAGCTTCATGGTAAGCTCTTGACCTATGAGAGAAAGCTTAACCAGAAAAAGAAGCTCCAGGATTCTGGAAAAGTGTCTGATGACTATGTATTTGGGAATACAGCACTTTTGGGTCATGATGAGGTGCCTGGAAACACTAAGGATCAGAGTTATGATCATTTCATTGACATAACTTCAGGTTTTAACTCAGGTTTTAACTCTGATTCTTATTCACCAAATTATGCTTTCACAACAAGTGGTGGTGATATCCAGGCATCTGACAATATATCCTTTGAGTATGATGACCTGAAATACTTTGACCCTGATGATTTGGAAGAAATGGACATTATGCACCAATTGGCCCTTCTCAGTGTAAGAACTAACAATTTTTACAAGAAAACTGGGAGAAGGTTTCCAGGGTTAACTGGCAGATCTAAGGTTGGGTTGGATAAATCAAAGATAAAGTGTTACAAATGTCATAGACTTGGTCATTTTGCTAGGGAATGTAGGGGTCAACATGGTACACCTATGATCACCTATCCAAATCAAAGACCACAGACCAACACTTATCAGAATTCCTATAATGCCCCTGGACCAAATGTGCAAAACACTGCTCATTTTGCCCAGTCCTCAAACACTGTTCCTGTCCAGTATGTCCAAACCACTGTTCCTCAGATCCACTATGTGCAAACACCTGTTACTCAAGCACCTGTGCAAACGACTGTTTCTTCATCCTCTGCTCCTGTAGAGACCAGTCAACAGAGCTTCTTTACACAAGGCTTTGTTGATTGGAGCAGTCTACCTGATGAGTTAACAGATGAAAATTTTGCATTAGTTGCCAAAGCTGAAAATGAACCAGAAAACTTTTGTTTTATGGCTATGGTTGATGAGGTTGAATCTGAGGAGGTGGTGACTGAATCTGATGTTGTGACTGATGATGTTGTTAGTGAAGTTGTTACAGGTGAAAAACCTGAAGAAGAGGTTGTGAATCTCTCAGATCCCTGGGGTGCATCTGATGAATGTGAGTGCAAGTGTGATTGTGCATTGATGGCTGTTGCTAAGGTATCTCCTCAAATTCTTAAAGAGTTGTGTTCTGACAAATGTGTAATTGCTTTTGCCAACATCAAAGAGGTGAATGAAAAACTTAGAAAGAAAATTTTGGATGATGAAGTTAAATTTGAAAAACTTTCAAAAGATTTAAAAACAAGTTTAACTGTAAAAGAGTCTGAAATAAGCAGCTTAAAACATGAAGCAACCATAACCAAAGACCAGCTCCAAACTATGATAGCAAAATATCAAAGTTGTAAAAGTGAGCTTGAGTCCACCCAAGTTGAATGTGAGAAATGGGTGTAATCATGTAGAGGTTTTGAGATGCTACTCAACAAACAAACCAAGAGTCATGTGAAGTTTGGTTTTTGTTTTGAAACCACTGCTCCAGCTTTTGAAAACACTGACAAAAAGAGTCAAAAGTCTGTTGAGGTAGTACCAACAAACCTGCAGGGTCAAGAGATTAAAATCACTGAACCAAATGGTAAGAAAATTGTTCTTGAAAAACCAGAAGGTTCCTCATCTTTTACTGAACTTGAAAAGTATGAATTTAAACCTACCTGGTCTGATGAGTGTGATACTCTTGAGAATTTTAAACCTGTTGATTTCAAAACACCTGAGGGAAAGACAGCTCCTCAAGCAAAAGTCATTCCCCTGGCAAAAGTCATTCCCCTGAAAAATCTTCCAGCAGATGCTCAAACATCTGCTGAAAAGAAGGCTGAAAAGGGGAAGAAGAAAGAAAAGACTGTCAACTTGTTCTGTGATTTCTGTTAAAAGAAGAATCATGTCACTAAAAACTGTTTTCTTCTAAAAGCATATGACATTAACAAAGGAACAGGTGAATGTGATTCCAAAGCCACATGCTCAATATGTGGGAAAAAGAATCACAAGACCAAAGAGTGCTTGTATCTCAAAAATTTTGATGTAAAAAATACAAGAATACAAAGCTAAAACTCTTGCAAACCCTGTGGTTAGTACTTCAAAAGGAAAGCCCAAACAGACTTTCACCCCTGTCCAAACACCTGTTACTAAAAGGCTTGAAACATCTGCTTCTAGAGATGTCCAAGTAACAGATGCTCCACCCTCAAGCAAATACCCAAGAGGTTATGGTCAACCACCATGTCACAGTCTGCCACATGTTTATGAGGAGCCAAAAAGACCCTCTAAACCAAGAGTGAACAGAAATCCATATGGGTATTATCATCTGTCAGGAAGTGATCAAACAACTGCTGCCCCAAGTGTTGACATTCAAGCACTGGCAAATGGTCAGCAGCAGTTGTTGAACTTAATTCAGAAACTAGTCCAAACCACTGATCACCTTCCAAAGCTTGAGTCTAAAAGGTCTGATGACCCATCCAAAGCCAACTTGGCTTTGGACACTCACCAAAACTAATCCATTACTGATGTGCAGGGAGCTTCTGCTTGTTTAGATAGTCTTTGGTATGTAGATAGTGGAGGCTCCAGGCACATGACAGGATGTAGAGCCCTTCTTCTGGACTTCTTGGCTCATGGAGGGGGTGATATATCCTTTGGTAATGATTCAAAAGGTAAGGTGTTGGGTTCAGGGACTGTACAAGCTGGTAAACTCAAGTTTGAAAATGTCAATCTTATTGATAATCTCAAGTTTAATCTTCTGAGTGTTTCACAAATGAGTGACAAAGGTTATGGCTCATTTTTCACAAAGAAAACTTGTAAGATTATTGGGCCAGAAGTGGTGAAAAAGATTGATACCATTATTGCTGAGAGCAAAGCACAACTTGTTGCTCATAGAAGTGGCAATGTGTATGTTGTTGATATGTTAAAGGACAATCCTATGGCAAATGTCTGTCTGTTTTCTGCTGCCTCCACTAAGGAGACAGAATTGTGGCATAGGAGATTGGGTCACACTAACCTTAACACTATTAACACACTCTCCAAACAAAGCCTTGTCAGAGGTTTACCATAAAAAGAATTTAAATGTGATGAGCATTGTGTTTCCTGTTTAAAAGGGAAACAACATAAAAGCTCTTACAAATCCATTGATGAGTCCAAAACCAGTCAGTGTCTACAATTATTGCACATGGACTTGTTTGGCCCTGTTAAAATCATGAGTCTAAGAAGAAAGAGATTTTGTCTTGTCATAGTTGATGATTTTTCTAGGTTTACATGGACTTACTTTTTACATTCTAAGGATGAGACTGCAGGTATATTGAAGGACTTTGTCACCAAAGTTGAAAAACAATATGACTTGCCAGTAAAAGTCTTCTGGAGTGACAATGGAACAGAGTTTAAGAATAAGGAGTTGGATGACTTCTGTGTGTCAAAAGGGATTGTAAGGCAGTACAGCATCCCAAGAACACCAGAACAAAATGGGGTGGTTGAAAGGAAAAATAGAACTCTTATAGAAGCTGCAAGAACCATGCTAGCAGATTCTGGTTTGCCACTGTCCTTTTGGGCAGAAGCTGTAAACACTGCTTGCTATGTTCAAAACAGAGTTTTGATCAACCCCAGACATCAAAAAACTGCTTATGAAATTTTGTTCAAAATCAAACCATTAATTTCATTCTTCAAAATCTTTGGCTGCCCATGTTTCATTTTAAACCTCAAAGATTCCATTTCAAAATTTGCAGCCAAAGTAGATTGTGGTTATTTTCTGGGATATTCTTCTACTGCCAAGGCCTATAAA
This sequence comes from Ambrosia x helenae, assembly GCA_030844895.1. NCBI lineage: Eukaryota > Viridiplantae > Streptophyta > Magnoliopsida > Asterales > Asteraceae > Ambrosia > Ambrosia x helenae. Next base: position 100,676,600 of record CM061233.1, on the reverse strand, counting down.
GTGTTTAACACAAGGACCAAGACAATAGAAGAAACTCTGAATGTAAAGTTCAATGAACTTTCATCTCTAAAAATCCCTGCAAATCCTGCTGAACTATTTGATTTAGATAAATTCAAATTTGAAGATATCACTGTTAAAACTAACAATGCAGGTATTCCACAGTCTCCACAACAAGATTACAGAACAGATGTTGTGATCCCCAGTCACTACAAAATCTATTCTGCCTCAGAGGAAGCAGCTGTTCAAAACAATTGTCAAAACTCTGCCACAGCTGTGTCAACCACTGTTGGCCAGTCTTATCCTCAAACCACTGCTTCACCCCTCACAACCACTGACCTATCATCTGTTGACAAAAGTCAATCATCTGTTGACAAAGGTCAGTCAAGTTTCACACCACTTGGACCCATTCCTCCATTACCATTCCAAACATCTGATGGCACTACAGAAGTACCAACAGATGTTACACCAACAGAGTCACCAAACCTCTGTCCATCACCTCAAAATGCCATAGTTCCATATCAGGGAGATCTTATTTACTTAAGAGCCCATCCACCAGACCAGATCATTGGCAACATCAAAGAGGGTGTGCTCATGTTGATGCATTTTGCGACTAAGGATTGGATATACAATAATTAACATATGTTAGTGATGGCCGAAGGTGAATCAGTATGGGCGAATGTAGATATTGACTGGGCGAATGTAAAAGAAATGGGCGAAGGTAGACTTGAACTGGACGAAGGAAGAATGGATGTGAACAAGAAGACACATTCGACCACTTGTAGTGGGCGAATGTGGAAAACACTCACATTCGACCAGTGAAAACGGGCGAATGTGCAGTGCCTATATATAGATTTTGAGTTTTTGATAATGTAAGAGAGTTGTCATTTGTGTCCAGGTTCAGATCAGGTTTATAGGTGTTTTTGAGAGATTATCTGTGTGATCTAGATTAACATAAACTCATTGTAAATGCTTTTTGAATGAAAGTTAATCTATGAAATGTTATTGAAAATGATCTTGATTGTGTCGTGATTTGTGTTTTATCAATTTGTTCAGATCTAGGGTTTCCGCACCTAGATTTGTGACTTGTATGATCGTGTAATCCTGTTTTAGCTAAAATCCAACGCTCACAAAGTGGTATCAGAGCATAGAGGATCATACAACAACAAATTTGATAAGATCAGAGCTGATTTGGACATGTTTTTGACATAAAATCGTCTGTTTTTACATAAACATTGTTTTTAAGAGTTTTTGATCGATTTAAAGGTGAATTTGTGGTCGAATTCAAGTTTTCCAAGACTTAAAGTTGTTCCAAATCAATTCCGAAACATAACCTGATTGAGATCATTCAAATCCATGAACTTTTGAAAATCTGAGATCAAAATAACCGTTTTTCAAACAATAACCGTTTTTCAAAAATGAGATCTGCTACTTTTGGGCGAACCTGGAACCTGGACTGAGTGTTGTGGTCGAACCTGATAAAAAGTGGGCGAACCTGAGTAGTTTTTGGGCGAACCTGAAAATTCTTGTTGAAATCTTTCACTTTCGGGCAGAAATTTCCACCTTCGACCGTTTCCTTTTTGGGCGAAAGTGGAAAGTGTATTAGTTTGGTTTACATTCTGATCTAGACTACCTTCGGGTGTTACTGTGTGGACGAAAGTAGAACTAGTTTGGACGAAAGTGAGAAATTTTGGACGAACTTAGAATAATTTGGACGAACGAAGTCAATTTTGGGCGAACCTAGGATTTTGCTGAAAATTTTTTCTAAGTGTTGAGATTTTCAGTTTGTGATCATGTGGCGTTTTCAAACTACTTCGGGATCAGCACCAACACAACCACAACAGCAGACAATGGACCCATGGACAGTGGCAGCGCAAAAGACGAACACACAGTCTTCACAGCCACATAACTACATGACAACGACGAGTACAATGCCTCAAAATGTAGCACATCCGGCACTACAATCTGATTACTGGGGAGTAGCTGCAGCTGCGGTAAATACTCAAACCACTAATGCTATTTCTACTTTGATTAAAGATTTGTCTACAGGTAGTGGAACTCGGCCACCTAAGCTCATGGATATGCAAGAGTATAACCAGTGGCACACCATGTTCAAGATCCATCTGGAAGGCATGGGAGTTGAAGGAGCAGAGGCATGGAGCATGATTGTCAAAGGATACACAGCACCGATTCTGGAGAACACAGGTGAGTTGATTCCTCTGGAAAGCCTAACTGAGGACGAAAAGAAGAAATATGTGGTGGAGAAAAAGGCGTTCTCTCAACTGACGCAGGCAATTACAAGTGACTTGTTGCATCAGTTTGGGACATGTACTACGTCAAAGCAGCTTTGGGATAAGCTGAAGAGGAAGCATGATGGTAACGAGAAGACCAGGAGTCTGAGAATGGAGGAATTAGTTAAAGAGTTTGAGAATTTTTCTTTCATTAATAATGAAACTTTGAAAGAACTAACTCCGAGATATATGCATTTATTGTCTGAATTGTCTAGTTATGGTGTACAGATTCCAATGACTAAGCAGGTGGATAAGTTTGCAGATGCTTTACCACCACAATGGGATCAGCATGTGGAGGTACTCAGAGAGAAGGATGCTTATCAATTCTGGACCATTTCAGAATTTATTGAAAAGCTGGAGAACAAAGAGTTGGAGGATAGGAGGAAAGCTAGAAGGTCACAGATTCCTCAGAATCCCAGTTTGTATTTTGGAGGTACTTCAGTTCCAGCTGGAAACTCGAGCTCTGGAAGCGTTGCACCACATGTTGCATGTATTTCCAATGTCATGGATTCATCAAAACCAACCACCAACTACACACCACAACAATACAATTCCTACTCACAACCATCATACACACCACCACAATATACTTCCTACATTTCACCAATATCTCCAATGCAACAAGCAAGTTTTTACACCGCTAACCAATCACAACAACCATTAAACCAAGTTACTCAACATAAACAACAACCGGTGGTTTTAGATACATCTAACTTGGGAAATGTGACTGTGGAGGTTGCTCAGCAACACATTGCATTAGTCTCAGCAATGGTTTCATCCTACAATGGGTTGGTTGCTAGTCAGATTGGGAACAACAACTTAACCAACGAAGACTACGCACAGATAGACAAGGAAGAGATGGAACTCATTGACATTCAATGGGCTTTTGCGAGTATAATGAGGAGAGCAACAGAGTTCATCGAGAAAACTGGAAGGACTGACTTGGCAACTTCTCCCAACACAACCTATGGTTTCAACAAGGAGAAGGTTACGTGTTTTAATTGTGGAGAAAAAGGACACTTCAAAAGGGAATGCACCCAGCCACCTAAACAAGGTAATCGAAACCCTTTCAATGCAAATTACCAGAACCGTCAACAAAACCAAGTTTCTTACCAAAATAACAACAACTACCAAAACCGAAACTTTAACAACCAAAACAGACAACCAAACACTCAACACCAGATTCAAAACCAATCTCCTAATCACACAAACCGAACAGTTGTACCTATCACTACACCTAATGAGACTCAACAGAATGCGAGTCAGAACCAAGCTTTGGTGACTCAATAGGATGAGAGGTTTGACTGGTCGGGTATGCAAATAGGAGTTGAGGAAGTGACTACTGGTGGGAATGTGGCATGTGTTGCCTATCAGGTTGATATGGAAGAGTCGGTGGTAGTTGATGAGAAGAAAGAAACTGAGGAGAGTGAAAGTGATGATTCTGAGACTGAGATGGAAGTGGAGAGTGAACCTGTTGAGGTTAAGGCTGAGGAGAAGAGTTCTGGGATGGTGATTGATTCAGTTTCTGATGTTCCCGAAGAGTGTAGATCGGTGTATTCAGATTCTGAGAGCGAATCAGACACAGAGGGAAGTGTTGATTCTTTAGATGATGATATTGATCAGTTGCTGGCAGAAGCTGACTTTTTGATGACGAGGAAGTCGTGCATAGCTGATGATGCTTTCACCAAGATCGACTACTCAAAGTTTTTCACTGGAAAGGAAGCTCATTTTGCGTTGATGGCAATGACCGAACCGCCAAAACCTGTAAGTTCTGAATCTAACACTGATGTTATGAGTGATAAATATTGTGGAACATGTGATAGATTGACAGAGGAGAATAAACAACTCCGAATTTCACGAGATAGTGCTATCTTGAACTGTCAATCTACTCGCAAAGAGTTGAATGCTTTTAACAAAGTATTAGATGGCTATAAAAAGGACATTTCCGACTTGAAAAACACTTTGTCATTGAAACAATTGGCAATAAATAACTATATCAATGAAATTGAAAACACCAAGTTGGAAATGGCAGCCATAAAATGCTTTGCTGAAAAGGTGAACAAAAAGCTGGAAAGTTATAAGAATGTTGCTTATGTCGTAGATCATATCATTAATGATAACACCACCAATTACAAGTCTGTACCATCTCCAGTTCTTTTTGAAAACCATAACTATCACCAAGTTATACCGGAGAGTTCGGTAAAATCAGACTCGTCATCGGAAAAGGAATCTAATATCTCGAGTATTGGTGATCCATATTCCGATGTGAGACCGATTTTGGGCTTGAACAATGAGGGTGTTTATGCTGAGAGTGATAGTTCAGACTCAGAAAATGATGATACTGGTAGTGATCAATCTGTTAATGAATGTGAGATTCCAAAAGAAAATCACATCATTACTACTGAACCAGTGTCACCATCTGATCATGTTCATCCGATGGCAAATGCTAATCGTGATAAAAAGTCTGAAAAGGTTGATGTTAAGAAAGATAATGTTGTTAAGAATGAGGTAAAAAAGAATGAGCTGAATGAACCAAGTGACAAACCGGTTAAAGTGTTTTATCGGATGGAAGGATCCGATAAAATCATTTCTGATGAGGAATTTCCGATTAAAAATGTTAACTATTCTAAACTTGATAAAATCTGGCAAGAAAGCACAATATGGTTTCCAAAACATGAAAGAACCAATGAAATTCCACCAGAAATCTTAAAGAAATTGTTGTCAGAAGTTCCTCAAGAACCAAAAATCCATGTCACTGAGTTCATTCGACCAAATGATAAAGCAAATGGTTTTCATGAGCCTTCTTACTCGAAAGGACCACTTCCTGAGAGTTTAAGAAATCAACAGTATAATGATCAGTTTCCTGTTAGATCATTTGCTTCACCAAATGCTCATTATGTGTTTGAGAAATATAGAAAATGCTTTAAATGTGGAGAACGCGGGCATTTACTTGCTCAGTGTCCATATGTAAGGCACAAAAGACATGAGGTTGAGGTTAAGAATTCCATGAAAAAGCCGATTGATCATTATGTACCACCACATAGACGTGTTGTTCCTCAACAACAACAATTTTATAATCAAAACAATTTTCAAATGAGGAACAACCGTCCATTTCAATATGATCGGAGGAATCGGATTGCAATGGAACAATCTTGGAGAAAACCTGTGGTGAACACAACAGCTGATAGACAAAAAGTTCCACAAAAACCAATTGTCAAGTCAAATGTTGGACCTAAGTCTGTTAATTCAGATAAGGTTGCTAAGAAAGTTACTTTTAGTAACAATGTTCAGAAACCTATTGAGAAACCAAAATCTCAAATTCGTATTCTCAAAAGGTCTGAACAATCTTGGACACCTAATGGTACTCCAGGAGCTTCTACTTCAAAGGTGAGTGAGAAAAATGAATCTGTTTTGAAAAATCAGAAAACGGTTGATTCAAAACAGAAAGTTGTTGAAAAAGTCATTGAGGATGTTTCTTTGAAATCAAATGTTCAAAGGCCCAAGACTCAGGCTTGGGTCCCCCGAAAGAACTAAATGTTTACTTTTTGTGTGCAGGGAGTTTCAGTTGGCCCTATTAGCAGTCTCTGGATTGTTGATAGTGGAGCTTCAGGCCACATGACGGGGGATTTGGCGTTGCTGTTTGATGTGAAGAATATTAATGGAGGGTATGTCGCGTTCGCGGGTAATAAAGGAGGATATATTACGATGGAAGGAAGCGTGAGTAACGGGATTGTGACTTTCGAGCGGATTTCTTATGTCAAGCAGATAGACTATAATCTGTTGAGCGTCAGTCAAATATGCGATAAACAATTTTCTGTGCATTTTGATGACAAATCCTGCTATATTCTCAAACCGGGCTTCAAGATTCCAAAGGAGTGGGTTATGTTGATGGCACCTCGAGTCAATAATCTTTATATTCTTGATATGTCCAAGGCGATGACATCACAGGGGCAGATAACATGCTTTCTATCCAAGGCGACCGAAAAAGAATCGATAATGTGGCACCGAAGAATGGGGCACATTCATCTGAGGAAAATGAATCAGTTAGTGAGAAATGGACTTGTCGATGGAGTAAACGTGAAACATTTCCATCTGAACGACAAGTGTGTGAGCTGCATGAAAGGAAAACAACACAAACAGTCCCATAAAGTGAAGAAAGTTAACTCTGTTGAGATGCCGCTTGAGCGATTGCACATGGACCTTTTTGGACCGGTCAAACGCAAAAGTCATCTTGGAGAGCTTTATTGTTTAGTCGTCACTGATGACTATTCACGATTCTCATGGGTGATGTGTTTGAAGAACAAAAGCGACACCTTTACCAACCTACAAGTTCTGTTCACTCGACTGGAGAATATCTACAATTTGAAGATAAAAAGGATCAGGAGTGACAACGGGACGGAGTTCAAAAATGCAAATATGGATGAACTTTGTGAAAGCAAAGGGATATATATGTCTTTCAGGTTCGATCCTCTTCATTCAAAATTTTTCAAAATTTCTGTCATACCAAGACCTTGTTGCTTGTGTTTTCTACGATTCATTGATTTGTTCCCTTGATATTTCTGATCAGTTTAAGACTCATATTGCAGGTAATGGACATCAAAACAGATCAGAATTGCTTGTTTAAAGAACACGACCTAGGGTTTCAATTCTAGGGATTTTTGATGATTATCGTTGCTTATTTTTGATAGCCGATCAGTTCCTCATAGGTTTTAGGGGGAGAATGTGGAAGGAATTAGGATAATAACATGTCTAGATGTTAGTTTTGATCGATTGAACACTGTTGAACCCTAATTCCACTTTAAAACCTATGTAAACTGATTAATTGACAAAATTGCTTATAAACGAGTGTTAGTCGGACTTGTTAGCATACATTAGAATCAAAAATACAGGTTAAAATCAACAATGGCATAATTTCAAATTTTGGGGGAAAAACAGTTTTCACCTTCGGTTCAAAAACCGGGCGAAGGTGAAACTGATTGGGCGAATGAACATAAAAACGGACGAATGTGATTTTTAATCAAAACTTTTTCACTTTCGTCCATATATTTTCACATTCGACCAATTATTCTCACATTCGGCCATTTCTAAACGGGCGAACGTGCAGATTAGTTTTTGACCAGAATTTTATATTTTTGTTGTTTTTGTGTTTTGACGTGTTTTTATTGATTTTCATGTGCAGATGGCTGAACAACCCAAGAATATTGAATCACCAGCAGTGAATGTTGAAACTCCAGCTGAGATCACAGTTCAAGATCCAGTACCAGTAGCTGAAACATCTGTTCCTAGCAGTTGGCCTTTTGAACGATCGCACAACTGTTGCGCTTATCTAGGTGACGTTGAGAAGAACACGGAGTTTACTGGGATTATAGAATTTCTGAAGAGGAGCAGGATTGTTCATGCCTTAGCCACACCAACCATCATATATAAAGACATCATAGAAGATTTTTATCAGAATGCGAAGTATGACTACTGGGAGAATCAGACGATCATCAAGAGCAAGATTCAGGAGATGGAGATGTTCTTGACTGAAGCTGATATTCGGGAGGCGTTACAGATTAAGTTAGAAGATAGTGAAGATCCCAGGGAGTTATCGTGGACAGAACAGAAGGCGTGCTTCTTAAGAATGAAATACAAAGGTCCAATCACTGACGGATCTATGTATAAGGGGAAGCTGGGAGTGCAGTACAAGTATTTTGCACATGTTCTGATTCATGTCTTTGGATGTGTGAGTGGTGGTTATGACGTGATGAGAAGGAGTTTGAGTTCATTAATGGTTGCGTTGACACTCAACAAACCATTTAATGTTTCTGGGATGATTCTTGACCACATGCTGGAGATGCTGAAGGGAATGAAGAATAAGAAGTTCATGTTGTATCCGAGGTTTCTGATGATGATCTTTGACTACAAGTATCCTATGCTGAAAAAGGATCCGACTATGATCCTAGGTCAAGATCACATGAATATTAGAACCTTGATGAGGATGAAAGGTTACAAAGGTGTGTCTGATAGTGAGAAGCCACCTAACAGGAGATTATTTGGCGCTTTGGCTCGTCCGGATTACACTGATCCTGGCAAGAACAAAGCAAGACATGATGAGAGTGACTCAGATAACGATGATCCCTTAGTGTATGTTGATTCAAGCACTAAGCGGAAACGTCAAGTAGTCAATCCTGGAGCCAAAGGGAAGGGCAAGGGAAAGGCTATAGATCAGGGAAGCACTAAGCAACAAGTGGCTAGAAAGAAATCGACGGCAAAGAAAGGATCGGGTTTGGTGGATGAAGAGTCTGTAGATTCAGAAGAGACTGAGGTTGATGAACAGTGGGATTCTGATGACGAGAATGTGAGGACCACCAAACGTAAGGCCACTATGGTTGGTGAGTCTGAATCCTTGAACCAGTCGATAGAAGAAGCTGAGAGAAGAAAGAAATCGGTTGAAGATGAGGGTTTAGGTGTTGACCTAGCTGAACTGAGTGTTGGAGAAACTGTAGTTGTGAATTTGCCTAAGAAGACAAAGAAACAAAAGACTATGGCAAAGAAATCAAGCGTAAAAGAACTGAGGGAGAAAGAGTTGGCTCAGTTGTTGAAGGGAAAGAGGTTACCTGATGCTGGTACACCTTCTAAGCTATCTTCACTAGTTGCCAAGAAGCAGAAGAAAGCAAAAGAGGCAGAGACTTTACCAATCGATCAGTTTAATATCGATATGGATAAAGTGCTCGATATGTTTAGAAAGCCTCAAAAGGAGAAAGTTTTTGAAGTTGAGCCATCCAGATCTAAGTCGAAGAAAATGACTGTGGATGACGATGTTATGAAACAGGTTAATAAGAAGATGGAGGACATGATGAAGATGTTGGTTGCTCAACAAGCTGAGATTGCTAAGTTCAAGCAGAATGAGGAGAAAATGCTCCAGATTGTAGTTGCTTCGAAATCTAATCAGGATGATATAAATGATAAGATTAAGTTGATTGAAGCAAAGAATGAGAAGCTTGAAAGGAAATGTGAAAGAAACAAGAGCAAAATCAAACTGATTAAAGCTGATAACAAAGAATTAAAGAAGGAAAACAAACGTCTTTGTGGTTTGATTGAAGAGCTTTATAGCAGAGCACCCCAGTTGAAAGAGGGTGAAGAAGATGAAGAAGAAGATGAACAGAAAGTTGATTATGAGTATTCTGAATCTGAGAAAGAAGATGATGATGATGAGGATGATGATGGATCGGATAAAAGTGATGATGACAATGATGATGATGATGACAATAATGATGATGATGATGATGGTGCTGAAGGTACGGGGAAAAAGAAAGGTGATGAGTTTAGCAGTGGAAGTGATCATGATGGAGGAGATGATACTTCCAGATTTAGTTATGAGAAGAGAACACCACAGAAGAAGAAAGATACTGGAGAATCGAGTTCCAAGAAGAAAGGTGGGAATGTTGATTCGGATGAAAGTATTTTCTGGAACGAGAAGGTGAGATCTCTGTCTGATGATGCTAAACAGATATATAAGAATATGTTGGAAAAGAGAGAGTGGACCATTGAGTTCACAGGATGCTTCGCTGAAATATTCCAGACTGATGATTTGAGATATGAGTTGGAATATGAAGATCCAGATCTTGAAGAAGGGGAATTACCTGCTTCTGTGGCGAAAGAAATACTAGATGGTCTCGCACAGAGGGTAGGAAAGACGTTTGAGGAGTTTATGATGGATGAATCGATTCCTGATATTCCTGAAAAGGATATGGGAAGTCATTCAGATGATGTGCATACTCCAGAGAACAATGAAGTTGAAATAGAAGATATTACTCATGAAGAGTTTCCCCAGTATTTCAGACAAGAAGATGAGAATGAAGTATTTCCTGACTTCACTGAGATACCAAATAAGTCAGCGAAACAGAAAGCAAAGAAAAGAAGTGAAGAGTTTGTTGAAAAGGTATTTGGAACTGAAAAGAAAGATTCTTCTAACCAGTCTGATGAGTTGAAGAATTATATGAAGAAGTTGAAGGAAATGGATGAGAACCGACCTAAGCCTGAAGCTCAAGGTAACTTTTATCGATTTCATAATGCCAAGTTCAAAGGCAGAGCTCTCGGGTGGACTTACTTAGGCAGACTGAAGTGTATTGCTGCAAAATGGGAAACCGGAATTCTGTATTTCAACAGATTCTGTGATTTGCTTACTCTACCGTACTGGGCGGTGAGAGACTTATGCAGATTCCCAATGTCAGGTGCTGAGGTAAATGGATCTCATGTCGGTTGGTGCGCAGACAAATTGGTTTGGGAAAGTCGTACGAGATGGAACAGGTTCAAGCCTCAATATCCCCGTAGAAAAGAGCATAGGGATATTGATCCACAAACCAATATGAAGCGTGTTACTTTGATTTATAAAGCACCTAATGTGATGAGGAAGATACCGTTGATGCCAATGCCACAGCATTTCAGTGCTGATTTCATCTTTTGGTATTACGATTGGAGGAAGGCAGAAGCGGTGATCGTGTTGAGGGATGGAAAGGATAAATACAAGCATGTTCATGTATTTGATCCTATGTGGCTGATTAATTGCACATTCGAAGACATCATCATGTTGTTCTACAATCCGATCTATTATGAACCCAACGATTTTGCTCAAGCGAGAAAGTATACGCAAGTTGTTGGAGTGTGTTTTGCATATGATATAAATGCAGGAAGCAACTTGAAGGGTAAACTGGGCAAGACTGTGAAGATGGCTAATGTGTCAAAGCCTGTGAAGAAAACATTCGAGCCGCCAATGACTTCTGAGCAGAAGAAGCAGCTTAGAATCAAACTGATGAACAAGACGATGGACTATCAGAGAAGACTATCCAATCAATAGTCGAGGGGGAGTTTGTTGATGCATTTTGCGACTAAGGATTGGATATACAATAATTAACATATGTTAGTGATGGCCGAAGGTGAATCAGTATGGGCGAATGTAGATATTGACTGGGCGAATGTAAAAGAAATGGGCGAAGGTAGACTTGAACTGGACGAAGGAAGAATGGATGTGAACAAGAAGACACATTCGACCACTTGTAGTGGGCGAATGTGGAAAACACTCACATTCGACCAGTGAAAACGGGCGAATGTGCAGTGCCTATATATAGATTTTGAGTTTTTGATAATGTAAGAGAGTTGTCATTTGTGTCCAGGTTCAGATCAGGTTTATAGGTGTTTTTGAGAGATTATCTGTGTGATCTAGATTAACATAAACTCATTGTAAATGCTTTTTGAATGAAAGTTAATCTATGAAATGTTATTGAAAATGATCTTGATTGTGTCGTGATTTGTGTTTTATCAATTTGTTCAGATCTAGGGTTTCCGCACCTAGATTTGTGACTTGTATGATCGTGTAATCCTGTTTTAGCTAAAATCCAACGCTCACAGCTCACAAGAAGCCAATCCTCCAATATCTGTCTTTTTGCAGGTTTTCTTTCCCTCACACAACCTGTCAAGTACCAAGAGGCACTAAAAGACAACAGTTGGGTAGAAGCCATGCAAGAAGAACTCCTTCAATTCAAAAGACAACAAGTATGGGAGCTTGTACCACTACCTAAGGATGTTTGTCCTATAGGAACAAAGTGGGTCTTCAAAAACAAAACTGATGAAAGGGGTATTGTTGTCAAGAATAAAGCCAGGCTTGTGGTTCAAGGCATCAGACAAGAAGAAGGAATAGATTATGATGAGACTTTTGCTCCTGTAGCAAGACTAGAAGCCATCAGACTCTTTTTAGCCTTTACTGTCAACCACAACATAAAGGTGTATCAGATGGACATCAAATGTGGTTTCCTTTATGGCAAAATTCAGGAGGAGGTCTATGTATGTCAGCCACCTGGTTTTGAAGACACATTCCATCCAGATTATGTCTACAAGCTCAACAAAGCTTTGTATGGACTCAAACAAGCACCAAGGGCCTGGTATGAAACTCTTTCCACATTTCTCTTATCCATTGGCTTCACAAGAGGTAAAATAGACAAAACTTTATTTCTTAAATGGAAAGGGAAACACTTAATGATTGTTCAAATATATGTGGATGGCATCATTTTTGGATCCACATGTAACCAAATGTGTGAAGAGTTCAGAAAACTCATGACAGCAGAGTTTGAGATGAGTGCCATGGGTGAGCTTCAGTGTTTCCTTGGTCTTCAAGTGAAACAACTGCAAAATGGCACATTCATTCACCAAAACAAATATGTAAAGAATTTATTAACCAGATTTGAGATGAATGATTGTAAGCCATGTAGCACACCCATGAGTACAGTCAAGCTGCTCACTATTGATGACAAGGATGAACTGGTTGATCAAACACATTATAGATGCATGATTGGGTCTTTATTGTACTTAACTGCATCTAGGCCAGACATCATGTTTGCTACCTGTGTCTGTGCAAGATCCCAGGCTTCACCCAGAAAGTCAAACCTTATTGCTGTGAAAAGGATATTCAGATACCTCAAAGGTGCTCCCACACTTGGTATCTGGTATCCTGCTAATGGAAACATTGAGCTTTCAGGTTATTCAGATAGTGACTTTGCTGGCTATCACACCACAAGAAAATTCACATCAGGAGGGTGCCAATTTCTAGGGAATGCCTTAGTTTCCTGGCAAAGCAAAAAGCAGGCAGCTGTTTCAACCTCAACAGCTGAAGCTGAATACATTGCTGCTGCAAGCTGTACAGCCCAACTCATGTGGCTTCAAAATCAACTACTGGATTTTGGGATAACTGCACTACAGACTCCACTCATGTTGGACAGTCAAGCTGCTGAAAATATCATCAAGAATCCAGTCTCTCATTCCACTACCAAACACATTGACATAAGACATCATTTTGTCAGAGACAGCTATGAAAAGGGTTTGATTTCTCTGCACCATGTTCCAACAGAGGATCAGTTGGCTGATGTGTTAACAAAAGCTTTAGACACATCTACCTTTACAAATCTGATTTCCAGAATTGGTATGTTAAACATGGATTAAACAAATAATTTTTTTTTAATAAATCATAATAAAATGTTTCAGAAAATCAAAATTTTTTCATATAGCTGTTTAGTTAAAAAATCTGTTTATAACATCTGATCAGATAAAACAACTGTTGGTTGAAAAATCTGTTTCAAAACATCTGATCAGATAAAACAACTGTTACTTGAAAAATCTGTTTCAGAACATCTGTTCAGATAAAACAACTGTTTCCTTATATATTTATACTATATCTATACAAAAAAAAAACAGTTGGTTTCATCAGCTGTTTGTATCAGTTGTTTGCCAAAAACAGCTGTTCTCCACTAGATGTTTCATCCATCAGATGATTGCCACGTCTGCTCATATAAGCAGAGGTTTGGCCACATCAGCGGTTTCCTTGAGCCTATAAAAACCCTGTTTTACCACAACAGATGTTACACTGTCTCATTGTATTCAAAATACAGAAATCGCCTTCTTCATTCTCTAACCCTCAATCAAATTTCATTCATCTTCACCTTCGTAATCCATTAAAATGGATCTTCAAGCCAAATCCACCCACAATTGTCTCCCCTATCTGGTTAAAACAGACGACAACGTTTCATTCCATTCCACCATTGACATTTATCTCGATACTCTCCAAGAATTTTGGTTGAATGCTGAGTTTTTACTCCAAGACAAAAAGCCTACTTCCATTATTTCCAAAATTGGAGAAACTAGTATCGTAATTACCCCTGAAATCATATCCACAACCTTCTCACTAAATGACCTGGCAGGTAAGGACTCCTTCACTAAAACAGAGCTTCACACTGAGTTCCAAGAAAGAGGGTATGATGGTCAGATGACTGGATCAACTCTTTTCAAAAAGTTTTTCCCTCCAGTCATGAAATTTTTCTTCCATACCCTTCTTCTATGTGTCTCTGCTAAGTCCACATCCTTTAATGAAATCCCATTAAGGATGCAATATCTGGGTTATGCCATGTTGTCAAACTCTGACTTCAATCTTTCCCAGGGATTGTTCATGGACTTAGTATCAAATGTGAAAGCAATCAAGTCTGGGTCTAACAATGCTTTTCTTATTTACCCAAGAATTCTTAGTGTAATCTTACAAAAAGTCTTACCAGAAAAAGTTTTCAAAAAGGGTGAGGCAATGCAAATGAAAAGCTTAACTGATGAAACTTTCACTAGAATGCTGGGTGGAAGCACCCAAGAAAAAGTGTCTAAAGTGTCAAAAGTTTCCAAAAACACAAACAAAGAGGACAAAGACAACAACTGAAAAGCTTAACTGATGAAACTTTCACTAGAATGCTGGGTGGAAGCACCCAAGAAAAAGTGTCTAAAGTGTCAAAAGTTTCTAAAACACAAACAAAGAGGACAAAGACAACAACTGTTGTCAAAACCTCTGTTGTTGAGCCCACTGCTCCTGGTGATCATGGCACTACATCCAGTGCTGTGAAACCCACACCAGCCACTTCCAAAAAGAAACATCCATCCACAAAAACCACCACTCAACCACAAATGAGACTTCTGGATTATGAGGTACCAGAAGAAACCTCTGTTGCACCACAAAAGCAACCTGAAACCACTGTTGTTACTTCCTCACAACAGTTGGACATACCTCCACCTGACCAAACTCCTCGTGAATCCTCCCAAAAGGATCATGTTGTAAGCCAAGGGGACACACATCATGATACATTTGAGTCACTTGGCCAAATGTTCACAAGCCCCTCTCCCAGGGCTAATTCTCTTGTTACTCCTCCACCCTCACCATCACATCATGTTCCACAAACCATGCAACCTCTGTTTGAGGCAATTGAAAAATCTCAGGAAGATCCCAGTTCCTCTCTTCCACCTATCACTGAGAGTATACTCCCACAAGTGACTGGTCCTGAGAACATTCAATCTGCTATCCAACAAACAGCAGAGGAGGTTACACCACCTGAGTTCAATGCAACTCTAGGTGAGTTTTCAAGTGGAGCAGCCACTACTGATGTAGAGACCACTGTCTCACATCAGGACAGTGATTACATTGCTAAGACTCCCTTGAAGGCAACAACTGTTGAAGCCACTATAGTGTCTCCAAAAACAGTTGGAAATCCCCAGTACCAAGAAAAAGGGGCATCTGATTCTCCTATTAGGACTGAATCAGGTAGAACTACCACTGGTAGGGACTCAGATGACCCTATTAACTTAGGAGATGGGTCAAAATACCAAGAATTGACGGACAGAGTTTGTACAATTGAAACCTCTGTAGCAGACATCAAATCTGATGTCAAGCTTATACTGGCCTCCATTGCAGACCTTTCCAAGAGTCAACCATCAACAGCTGATATAGCTAGTGAGCTATGGAAATCCGTTTCCCCCATCATCATAGCTCACAGAAAACTGGCTGATCAGACACATGAGACATATATGGCTGAGATCAGAAACATGGTGGATGCAAGGTACAAAGATACCCATGCAGATATTAAAGCCATCAAGGACCACCTGTTAAAGACTACTGGCTCTGCCCCTACCACCATTCTCAGGGATGAAAATGATGATGCTTTCACGGCTGATGATGCCAAAAAGGGGGAGAGTGGCAGAGATAGGCTACCAAAGCTAGATCCCTTTGGTTGTCCTCCTTCTCAAAAGGGCCAAGCCAAGTCTGCCAACAAACCAGAGTCTACTAAAACAGCTCCACAACAACAACAACAAGCAACACCAACAGCACCACAACAAACCACTAACAAGAACAAAGCAGTAGATGACTCTGCAAACATAGAAGCTGAAAAGGCTGCTCAAGACAAATAGAAAAGAGCTGACACCTTGGAAGTTAAAGCAGAGTCACTAGTAGAACTCAAGAAGAAACAACAGCAGGAAACTGAAGATGTGGGATCCTCTAAAAGGATGAAAAGGCCTGCTAAGCATGTCAGAAAACCACCATCCAAGTTAAACACCTCTGTTGACAAAATCACTGCTACTGAAACCACTGCCACCCAAAACACTGAAACCACCCAAAACACTGCTTCCCAAACCACTGTACCCAAACCAACAAACACACCTGAACATACAAACACCAAACCTACATCACCAGCCAAATCCCAAACATCTGCTGGACCTACTAAAAGGCCAACAGATGTTAATCCAACCACTGCTACCAAATCACCATCCCCTAAAATCATGTACACAAGGAATAGAAAATCAACCTTTGTTGTGCATGATGAAAACATACACACATCACCAAACACCACCTCAACTGCACAATCCACTCCTCCTATCACAGCTATTCCAATCACATCATTCTCACCACACACATCCAAATTCAGATCCCATAGACTACCACCAACCATTACACCATTGGTTGTTCAGTATCCCCTTGAACTTGATCTACTCAAGGGGGAATTACAATCCTTCTACAATACTGAACAGCCATTAGACAGATCCTTCCCATCTCTCCCAAACTTCCCTGTTCCCCTCAACATTGATACATATCTGAAATACAAGGGTGAACAGGTGGATGCCATCATTAAGGAGAAATGCAAAGGGAAGGATGACAGGACTGCTCAGGGCATCCATTCAGCAGAGCTTAGCAAACTCAGAAGGATTGAGGATTTTGCTAAGACCCTGAGCAACTCCATGTCCTCCATGCCTCTCAGTGGTGACTTGGAGAAGGAGGTAAGGGATTCTCTTCTAGAACAGATCTTGGCAACCAAGCCTTACAAAGCAACCAAGAAGCAGTTTAATGGTTGGACCACACATGCATTAAGAGAAGAACTTCTCAGAATTGAAGAAATGGCCAAAGACCCCAAGGCTAAAGTCTCTACTCCTAATTTTGGCAAAGGCAGAGACCAGTCAGAGCCTTGAAGTTCAAAAGGATGAGGCAAGAGATTGTAGCTGCCAACTATGGGGAAATGAGGTCAGTCTCTAGATGGTCTGAACTAAGGCTGGTTGAGACATACAAGAGTCTGGAAGAAAACAGAAAGAAGGATCCCAGCCTACCAAGAAAACCTGTTTACACTGATGAGCCAATGATGAAGAGACCCCAACAGACTTTTACCTTGGACAGCCTACTTGACACCTCTGATCTATCAACTGCTGCAAGTAGACAGTTCAAGAAACAGAAGGAAATGTCAGAAGAAGATCAGAGGAAGTTTGCTGATACATTCATCAAGGAAGGGCTCTTCAATCAAGTACACTTTTTCTCTGATCCTACAACAGAGAAACTCAGAGAACTCATTGGAAGACCTCCATCACCCAACTCATCCAGAATAAAAATTCATCTCAGCAAATCCACTGACTCAAAAATTCTAAAATGGAAAGTCAACAAAGACAACCATGAATTGACACTGCTCAGGTCAGATGGAAGGGTTCAGAAGATTAGCATGGATGATGCTTACAGTCTATGTGCAGAAGATCATCAAACATTGCTGAATTTGGAACTTGAAAGAGATGAAGAAGACTTGTTTGCTCTGAACTTTGAACTACAATTCAAAGGTCAAATCAGAGAAAGTCTGATGAGGAATAAAGATCAATAAATAAAGCTGAGTTTTGGCATCATCTGTTCTAGGGGGAGATTGTTGGGTCTGCTGACCTGGAGAAGAACAGATGATTAGAAAGCCAAAATATGCTAACAATTGATCCTTTCAATAAACAGTCTTTACAACTTACTTCTCCCAAAAGACTGCTGACTCTAACAACTGTTCTATCCAAACAACTGCTATGACAACTGCTGATACAAAGGACTGCTGAATAAACAACTGATGAAGAACAACTGCTGACCAAAGGTCTGGTGAAGAACAACTGCTGATTCAAGTACTGAACACTAAAGCACTGCTGGAGCCAACAGCACTTAGGCTTCAGCAGTGGATACAAGACCATCAGAGTTTTCCTACAACAGCTGTTTACTATCAGTGCTTTCAATGTAACAGTAGTTTGTAATAGGCAGATGTTTATGTTTGTTATTCTGTTAGAGGTCACTGTCTTAGGTGACGTCAGCTTAGGTCATCAGTGGTTTAGGTCTGTCTATAAATCGAACAGTGCTTGTACTGTTCTATTGCATCACATACACAAACATTCTCTCAGACAGACAATCACTGTGTGATCAGGCTGAGGGGGAGTATTTGTACGATTGTAATCTTTTAGATAAATGAAAGCATTCGATCTGAAAACATTTACTCTCTTGTTTTGATTAACAGTTTATTATTCCGCTGCACTTTTCATCTATATTCGTTTCACTTTTATCATATTTAGTTAAACATAATCAAAACAATCAAACTCAGATCCTAACAATTTAGTCTCAATAGATTAATAAAAATCCTAATATTAAAATGTTACAAAAATAAAAAAAAAAATGTTATGGTTTCCCTCAATCCTAATCGTTTATAGGAGGTTCGGTTTATTTCTAGTCCATCTCAATTTCTAACCCGTGCCGATTTGGCCAAAACCAGTTCTAATCCTTCATAAAAAGAACCCGAATTGGTTTAAGGGGAAAAGGGTGGGTTATTTCTAGGTTCGGTTAATGTAGTGGACACTTTTAGGGCATTTTTTTTTTCTATTTTGTCTTCAAAGAAGTTGAAATACAAGTTTCTTAGCACGTCAATTCAACATCCATTTTTGTCTCAATATTTACATGTATTCAAAAGCACGAATAGAAAACTTAAACCAACATGAATATCCAGTAATAACTGCAATGAACCCAGATCTTCACATACATTGAAAATATTATCTGTGTAAGAGTTATTTTTGATATAATGTTCCTAATAAGCATGACTGTAAAATCATGCCTACGCGCCCGTTAGTCAAAGATCAACCTCCGCCTAAGTCGAGTACTCGCAACTTCCCAGTCAACTAAGTTAGCACCGCCTAGCGACTTTTACAACCATCTAAGTAACGCAATGTTTTTTAGGACCGTCAATCTAAAAAGAAGTATATTCTATAACTGTATTTAGTCAACAAGTACCATATATTTTAAACATTTGATAAACAGTTAAATAACTTAATATTATTACATATCATTAAATAATGTTATTTTAATTTAGAAAATATAATACAATTGATAAACTGTTAAATAAGTTACTTTTATTACATATCAAAGATATATACTTGAAAATAGATAACTTTAAGTATGTTTATTTGCTTGTTATTTATAATAACACAGTACTATTAGTTATTGTGTAATTGGGTTTTATAAGTTTCTTTAATTTTGTTTTGTTCTAGTTATGTATATATTTCAGCCTAGAGCTTTTTTTTAATTGTACTGTGAACACGTGGTTGTTTGAAAAGACGTTTGATTTAACGGCTGAAGTAACAGAAACAGTAATGACCGGTAGTTAGTGTTTAAATACCCAACTCTTAACATATAGATAATTTATATAAGTGCAATAATTATTGTTGAAAAAATGCACTTTGTGAATTTAATTAGAAGTTGAATAAATAATGTATAATTTAATTAGAAGTTTATTAAATAATGTATTAACGTGTCTAAAGATTAGAAGTAAATTACAATGATGCCCTCCTCAAATGAAGTAAAATTACTTTGTTGTCCATCTAGAATGCATTATATAGTAGTATATAGATATAGATATACCCGGCTTCTACACCTCCATTATAAATAAAACAAATTGTTTTACAACAGGAGCCCAAGCCTACATCACAATGGGCCCTCAAATAAATATGTGCAATTTGATGTTTACCCATAAAAACTAAACAAGGTTGTCCATTTTATTGCATGATGGGTAATAAACATGGCGCTCAAGCCTACACATCAAAATGGGCCGTTACAAAATAATAGTTTTTCAATTAAGTTATATGTCCAATGTGACTGTGTGACAGTTATTTGATACACCATGCAATGATTTTAACTTGTGTAGAATAATGTAGGAAACAAGAATATCTACGGCCAGTGGCGGATCCATAATTTTTTTTACAGGGGTACAAATTGATTGGGTTAAAAAGAATGCAAGGTAAAAAAAGTTTGGTCAAAATAGATCGTGTGTACCTATGAACTTAATGATATTGTAAAAAAGTATTCCAATTTATTTACTTAATAATATGATAAATTTAGAACATTTGAAAACCAAAAATCACTTAAAAATCGATTGACTAATCTTATAATAGAACACATCACTTCACTTGTACACTCAATTTAACCAATTATGATTAATACCTAATACAAATTTTTGATGTTGGTTAAGTGTCAAGCCAAATTAAAAGGAAAAATAATAGGTAACTAAAATAGTTACTTTTCTTATGTTGACATTTCTTTTCTGTTTTTCCTTTTCACATGGAAAACTTAAATAAGTGAAAGGTTTATAAGATATTTATATTAGGCTGTTAACTTTTAAAGCCTACCCCCATCACATAATTTTGAACACTGGGCCCATTAGGTATTCAATTTCTTCTTCATGACACTGTTACTATAGTGGCCTGGGTGTCGGAGCCGCCGTCGAGCAAATTAATTACAGTCACTCAAACTTCACTGTTGTCTTCTCCACCGCTCTCCAACTTGACCGACAATAACTTGAAAGGGTTAAGGTATAAAAAGGGGCTAGCGTTACATACCATATATGGGAGTTTGCCTCGCCAGAGAATTGTACGGTTGGCACGTACCAACCCTCCTGCTACACTGGATCCGCCACTGTGTACGTCATGGTATATTAGATACAATGTAAAAGGTTAGCACGATATATACAACAACACTAAGCTATGTTTATATTAATATAATATAACACATAATTGTTTTGGGTGTTTGAGTCCGTTAAGCCTTTTGTAATTTTTATTTAAATTTCACATTACTGTTACTGATAATAATACTAGATTATACCTTGTGAGTGTCATCGGGTTGAAAAATCTAATATGACATATCAACTTTATACATGAAATAGACTAATGCGCTTCACATTTACATGCAGGAAAGCTAACCGACATAAACGACGAGAAACACAGGAGGAACTCACAATATTTAATGATATGCGTTAACTATTAAGTGAGTTGCCTAGATACGTATTACCACAGTTAGGCTGAGCAGGATTCGGGTAGCACCTAACCTAAAACAATTAAAAATGTATAACTTCAATGTTAACACCTAACCTAAAATAGTGTATAACTCCGTTGTTAACACTTCACCTTAAACAATGTATAACTCTAATATTAACACCTAACATAAAACAATGTATAACTCTAATATTAATACCTAACCTAAAATAATGTATAACTCCAGTGCTAACACCTAACCTAAAAACAATGTATAACTTCAATGTTAACACCTATCTTAAAAGAATGTATAACTCTAATATTAACAAACATCCTAAAGGCTAAAAAACTGTGCAACTTTAACATAGTAATATTGATACCTAACCAAAAATAATGTATAACTCTAACACAACCAAACCTAAAAATGTACAACTCTAAAGGAAAATATTTATTTAAAAGGCATTAAGGGCGTTAACCATTACAGATAGTGTAAGAGAAAACAATAGGCGTTTTCTTTTTCTTTTCTTTTTTGTCTTTATTCCATGATATTTGTTCTTGCTCAACTGATGGCTACTTTCATTACAGAATACAAACACAAAACTAACACAATTAACTAAAACAAACTTGAATAAAATTAAAATAATATAAGCATATATACCAAGCTGTTGCAATTGATGAATCTACAATTGGGATGAAACTTCATTAAACCCCTAATAATTTTTCCATTCCTTTCTTCCTCCTTCCTGCTGCTCATCTTTATTAACGTGATCGAATTGTTTGAATAACAAATTTACCATATTTTTTTTTACCAATAAACAGAAAGGGGTTAACTGAATCTAGGGTTTATGGTTTTCAGTGAAGAAGAAGAGATTAATTGAATTAGCCGTAAAACCCTCTTCTACAAATATTTTCTCGGTTTCTAAATAATAACTTTAGCTGAGCGGTGGGTGGAGGATAGGGAGAAGAGGAGGAGGCGGGTGGAGGAGATGGAGAATATGATGAGAGCGGCAATAGTGGTGGCAGGAGGACAGGAAACAGATGGCATGAAGTAGTCTCCCTACTTTAGAAAGATTTCCGACTGAACTTTACTAAGGACATGCAACAGGACTTCGACTAACAGAGAGTGTAAGAGTATACAAAGTTTAGGGTTTTCTATAGAGGTGGTCAACAAGGAAGGCTCCAACAAACTAATTGAAGCTTATGTAAAATTTTCTTATTGAAATGCTAGCTATTAGTCAACGATCTAATGAAAAGGTAGTAATGGGTAGGTTCTTGGTCAGACTCCTAGTCCGTTCCCGCAGTATCGTTTATGCTTATATATAGGGTGTACCACAGCTAACCCACCACACTCTTGATACTTTGGACTCGTACTGATTGTCTACCAATGGCCTAATTAGAATTACACACCACCCTCATGTACCTGTAAACCCATGATTGCGTTCCGGACCGTAATCATCGATTTACCTTACACTCGTGTGTTATGCTTTTCTATAACCCTAACATAAATAATACCAGAAACAAACGCGTACAACCAATATGTAATAGCTACTGTAATGAAATAATGTTCAATCATGACATGGTTAGAGGTCCTTCCCTTCCGGGTTTTCCTTTTAACCGTAATGAGAATAACATGTAAGTATAAGATATGAATAGAGGTTTTTCCCTTAGGGTTCACCCTTAACCGGTAACTTTTGTTCACATCGTTGACTCTAAACACTCATATTGATAAACTCTGAGGTTTACACCGTTCCGCTCGTATTAAAGAAATACTCCAATCCGAGTCGTACGTGGGCACTGGCTTAGATCTCATACGAGTCATCAACTAGTATGTTAATTGGCCATGATGATGAACAAAATAATGCAAGTATAACACGGTTTTGCTCAAAACAGGAAAAAAATGCATCCCAGATATGCGTTCATGCAAGTATATAAGTATAGCATAAAATTTCGATTGAAAGAATAGGATAATATAAATCGAGTAAATCGCACAATTTGCACAAAATGAAAGTAAACGAGTTGAACTAATGCTCAAAATCAGTGTTGTAGAAATAACTACTAATAACTAGTGTGTATCGTGTGGGTAGGCATTTATGTATGAGTTTAGTCTGACTAAGAAGTGCTAACTAATGGTAGTCGGCTATGGCTTAGGCGAATGGGTGTAGCTATATTAGTATTAGATATATGAGGATATATTGTGTTGAGAGTATTGTGGGTGCATAAGCGGATACAAAAGTCATAATTTAGGGATATACTGTGACTTCGATCAAGTAAGTTTGTAAACATGAAGATATAAAAACAAGTTGAAAATACTAAGTTTGGGAAACCATGCTCATTTTTAACTGTAGGATGACGCAACATTCTTAAAATCAGGATGTGGTCGAAATTAAACATAAAGTTTAAAAATTTAAGTCATGGAAAAATGTTTTAGCAAAAGAGTAATACTTTATAGTGTAAAAGTGTAAGCTTTTTAATGCGATAATATAACGGACAAAAAGTTCTAATAATGATGATAAGGAATTCAAAAGCGAATAATCAATGAATAATGGCATATGAAACATCAAGTGATTAAATTGAATCTTCAAATGATAAATAAACATATGAAACATTGGAACTGTTTCCATAGAAAACTTTGACTAACTCAAGTATTTGAAATTTCCTAGTGACTTGTGGGGGCGTACTTTAGCCTATAAGTGAATGCTCATCCTGAGAGTTCCCAGGTTGGCATACGGGTCCCTCGTCTGATTGGGATTTATGCGAAATGCCAGCCTAGACAGAAAACTCAGAATACAGGCGCTCACCCTTCCAGATTGCACGTACCCCATCACTAGTGAATTTCAAAACTTTAGCGAGATTAAAAACGAGGTGTAGAAATAGATACTTGAGATGTGGATTTCACTCCTAACACAAAGATGTATTTCAAAATTGAAAACTATTGTGGAATGAAACCAATCACTAAGTTAAGGATATCGCTCCCAGATTAGTGGTTAAGTTTCTTTTTGAAGGAAATACTCTTTGAGGTGTGGATGTCACTCCTATCTCAAAGATATATTCCTAAGATAAATAACATATAGAGGAGTGAAACTAATCACCAAGGTATGGAAGTCACTCCTAACTTGGTGATATCGTTTCGTTTGTGAAATACGAGTGTCTTCTTCTCCAAGCAAAATATCGAAAGAATAACGAGAAAAATCATAGCGAAAATATCTTGGAAGAAAATATAAGAATAAAGAGAAATATACACGAGAGGACTCGTGAATGTAAGCTTTAGTTATAGACTAGGCTAAAAGGCATTCTAATAACCTATTTCCCTATAACCATGGCTCTGATACAAATATGTAACACCCCCACCGATGGCGGAAACATAGAGGTGTCACGTAGTGACGATTGTTCAATAGCTCATGGGCTAGAAATGTAAATTTTGATACACTAAATGGAATAGTTTATTACATTGAAACAAATACAACAATTAAAACTAGCAATCTAAACTAAAATACAGTAAATCTCAATCTAGACCTAAGTCCCAAAAGCTTAGAAGTGATCTCATAAGAACCTGAAACATGTACGAAAATAATTTGGTCAATACAAAAATGTATTGGTGAGCATACTCTGTTTGAATACATATAATAGAAAAGTGTTTCGCAATTTATGTGCTATGATATTGTAATATGTAAAAAGGTCAAAATCAAGCCTCACATAGTTCAATAATCTTTCACACATCGTTCATGAAAAACCATAACAATGACCAAGGACTTAACTCGTTCACGTAAGTCAACCAAGAGATATAATTCGTAGTACTACTCATTGTTAGGTGCGGCCCAAAGGTTAATGACTTTGACAAATCGTTCATACAATTCACACAGAACATATCAATGAGCACATTGGTTTATAAATAATACACATAAGTTTAGTAATAATTGTACATGAGTCACCCTAAAAGAGTAAATAGTAAAAATGAGAAAGATATACTCACAGTTTCGCTAAGTATAAACTCCACGAAAGTTCGTCATAAAGGATTTAGAATTTCGAAGAACTCAACCTATATATAATAGAATACTAATGAGGAAAATAACTTAAAAGTCTAAGGAAACCAAACTCTAATGCATTAGGGTTTACTAGACTTGTGTATGGAAGATGAAGTTTTTAATAGTAATTTGAACAATAGTTTTGAAATAAAAATGTCACGATTAATTAAATAAGCGGCTAAAACACTTATGTATCCCACACTTAGAAACATTTTATCTTTTACAGAAAAATATCCACAAAATAGATTTTTTGATTTATATTTAATTAAACAATTTATTATATCTAATTTAAATATAAATAGTATAAATAATACGAGATATGATCCAAAAATGATATTTTTATTAAAAAATAATTATTTTCTAATGTGAAATACTAAAAATAATATTTCCATAATTTCTCTCAATTTATTTGTATTTAAAACATATTTAATGAGTTTAAATAGTGTTTTAATGATTAAAAATAGTAAAAAATAACAATAATAATCATTTTCTAAGAAATTACATTTTATTTCAGTTTATTATACATAAAAATAAATCTCCAGAAAATTTGAGGATAAAATCACTTAAAATGAATTTTTAATCATTTAATTATGATTAAAAAAATTAATTCAGAAAAAATATAAATATAATGTATTTTCCAGAAAATAAAAATATGATATTTTTCTTTAGGGTGTCAAGATGTTTTCCCTAAATTTTCATAATTTTTGAAGTAAAAATGAATTTTCTAGGAATATTATAAGATTATAGCTAATATATATATATATATATATATATATATACATATATAATTATTGATATATTAGAAACAAAATAAATGAAAAGGAAGCAAAAAGAAAAAGAAGAAAAAAAACGTGGACATGTGGGGATCAAACCCGAGCAGATTGTATAACCACACACACACACAACCACTAGACCACTACACCACTTTGTAAATAAATCTCAACAAAAAAAAACATTTAACCAACTCCTACACTTCATCTTATTCACCAAACCATAAACCCTAACCCTAGATTTCTATAACCTTCAATTCATAAGGATTAGACCCCGAATTCAGAGGGCTTTCGAAGATAATGCTTAGAGAAATGAAATGGCATAAAAAACATGGACTCACAATGTGTAAATCATTCGGAACGTAAGCTTTAAACCCGCGCCTAAAACCACGAATTGGAGCCTTCTTGCACATTTTTTCTTGGGTTTTCTTAGTAGGTTTTGAAGGGAATGAGCACAGGATTCTAACCCTACGTTTAATTTATGTAGTGGTCTTGTAAAAAGGCGTTTCTTCGAGCTTCATTAATTCCGATCGGTATCATATTTCTTACGGTTTCTAGAGGACTTTTTAACGCGATTTCGTCTTAATTATAAGAGGGAAAACATGTCATTAACGTGGAGAAACGTAAACCCATTAATTGATTGAGCCAAAACGTCAAAAAAAACTCCCAAACATGACCTCGCCGGAACAACTTCCGGCCGCCAGAATTACGGCTGGCCAACAAGCCAAGAAGAGTCCTTTTTTATTTTTTAAAGTTTGAAAGAGGTATAATTTTAGTCCCTCTAGTTAGTTTAGTTAATTTATTCAATTGTTTACTTATAAAACTTAACCAAAAACTTTTTAAAACTTTAAAACTATATTTTTTTTTTTCATATTTTATAAACTTTTATCAATATTTTTAAGTTTTTATCCCTTTTCATCGTAAAACTTCGACGTTTTCCAACATCCCTCAACAAATTTATTTGGAGTTTTATAATCAAACATAATTAATGCAAAATAAGTTTTATTTGAAATTTCAAAAGATCGTAACACGAGGACTGAAATGAAATTACGATAAAGTGGGAAAACGCGCAAATGTTACAAAATTACATAGTTGGATTGAGTTATCAAGTATTGAATGTTCTATGAATGATATACAACTTGTGAATGCATATTTATGTGGTTAGGTATGTTAACATATGTTAAAAAGGCATGTTTATTTGATAAGGTGTGTTAACATGTGTTAAAATGGCAAGATTGTGAATCGGAAGATCAAACAAAGAAAGTTGGTTTTCATT
This sequence comes from Ambrosia x helenae, assembly GCA_030844895.1. Classification (NCBI taxonomy): domain Eukaryota; kingdom Viridiplantae; phylum Streptophyta; class Magnoliopsida; order Asterales; family Asteraceae; genus Ambrosia; species Ambrosia x helenae. The sequence goes on along the minus strand of CM061233.1, from coordinate 100,649,338 downwards.
CGACCTAGGGGAAGAGTCGAATGAAAAATTTCAAAAGATCAAACAAAGAAAATGGGTTTTCATTTGAAATTTCAAAAGATCGACTCTTCCCCTAGGTCGAATGAAAAATGTAAAGCACGAACCAAAAACATTTTGTCCTGTTCGACCCTTTGAGGGTGCGAACGAAAGTTGATTATAAATATAACAGTTTGCCACATTTTCATCATTTCACAATCCTAACTCGCCTCCAAGTGCTCTCTCTCAACCCCAAACCTGTAGGAAGGAGTTTTTTCCGCCGTTTTTCGGATCCTAAAGCTAAAACACGTTCCATAATCAAAACATGTGAAGATTCAAGGTGTGTTCATCATCTAAACCCGTTTTAATCAAATTTCATATGTTTTTATCAAACCCTAAGTGTCCAGATCTGATTCAAATAAGTTTTCATGAATAAAAGAATTTCTAACATCTTTCTAAACTAGATCTATACATGAATAATGAGTTTTCTTATACAAACCCAAAAGTTAATGATGTTGGATGATTTGTTTATGTGTTATATGTTATGAAATGATGTGTAGATATTATGTTGATGATTTAGGATTGATTTGGAACATAATTTATGGATGTTTTGATGTCTAATTGATGTTCGACGGATTTCGCCTGTTTTGGGGGTTTTATGTTAGATCTAGGGTTTGTTCATGATGATGATGATATGATTAGAGATTCAGTAATACATGTAAATATGTGCTTGATTGATCTGTACATGAGGTTATTTTGATAGTTTCCTTTTTAGGGAAAGTTTTCATGCAATTGATGTGACATTTTCATAATTTGCTAGTTTGAGTAAGTTGTAAATTGTTATGTGAAATGGACAGATTTATGAGTATAGATAGCAGGGTTACATGAGGAAAGTGTAGATAAAGTTGACTGTTGTGAATTGTCACATTTCATGAAGGTTTCGACCAGATTTGATGGGATTTTGTCCGTTTAATCATTTCAGCAGGATTGAGTCGAACCAAATGGTTCATTCGACCCATCGAAGGGTCGAACCAAAATTATAAAATCCCTTTCGACCCATTAATTGGCACAAACGAAAATTTAAAAACTTTCATTCCAACCTTCGACTGCAGAAATGAAACTTTGGTATAAACTAAGTGTTTTATGTGCATTTCTTGTATGTAAATTATGTATACTTGATCAAATGATGTGACGGGTCACCAACAGGATGTCGAGTCTGTCTTGTGTGTCGGGTCAACATTCAAACACGTTTTTAAACATTCAAACGCGTTTTTAAACATTCAAAGTCATGATCTGGATAATCGGGGACTAGTTAACCTATGGGTTATTAGTCTAGTTACTTATACACATCCTATGATAGGTCGCTGGTATTAGGGACTATCATTGCATTATCAATTCATCTATTTTACAAGAACGTAACCTAAGGTGAGTTTCACGGCCCCACTATCACACACTTTCTCATAGAGGAGAAACATGCTACACACTTTGGATACGTATAGATCATGTTATACTATAGTTAGCGTTTGTTTACTATGTGACTCATCTAAATCCCAATGAAACCACTAATATGGGTATATAGCGGGAAAATATGGATAGATCATTGGGCTTGACAAACCCCACCCGGGTCGACTGGAGGTCGGACGGATGCATATTGTCTCAAACACACAGGGCCTACCGAGGATGTCGGTAGCCCGAAGGGTACACACTATTGGGAACACGGTCAGCAATGGTTTCAATCGTAGTAGTAACCTAGTCAACGTCTAGTTAACGTTCATATATCATAGTAGTAACGGGAATGATCTATCTTACTTATGGAAACTGGTTTTATAAAACCTGTGAACTCACCAGCATATTATGTTGACACAGTTAGCATGTTTTCTCAGGTCGCTAAGGTAGCATGGTTGGAGTGGCCGCACGGAGTCCCACGATGTCTAGCATCATCTGTATGATTTGTATAAGTGTTGAACTTTAAACTGTTTTACTATGGGTTGTAAACTATTTGAGCTTCCGCTGTGGTTGGTTAATACTTTTAAAACTGTTTGGTTGGTTTTGTTACGTTGTTTTCATTACATATAGTTGTCGTTTATTGTGACCGCTGACTTGGATCCTGGTATGTCACGCGCCTCGCGGTAATACCCCCCCCCCCCAAGTAGAATTTGAGGGTGTGACAAATAATCTCAACTTTATCGGGTTTGAAGGCAATAAGCCTAACTTGAAAATCGAAATCTAGCATACCTAACTTGTCTAAGTTTAACCAAGTTAGTTTTCTGCCTACGTGACATGCCATGTGGCAGATGATGTGTAAAAATGTCCTGGTTAGCACAAAAGTGGCATGCCACGTAGGAATAAAACTAATTGGGTTAAACCCAGTTAGTTTTGGTCAAGTGAAATAAAAACCAAGACAAGTTAGGCCTGTTAGATTCCAATTTCAAGTTGATATTATTTTCCATCATGAGAAAGTTAGGATTATTTAATTCGAATTCCCCTTTGATATAACCCAATTATGTAAGGCCCCAGCTATTAACACGCCCTCCTTCAATTTCCATCCACCCCCCCCCCCCCCCCGAAGCGCCTCGCTATGGCCAAAGCGAGGCGCTTCGGGTCAAATCAAATGAGGTGTTATGAGGTTGCAGGAAAAGCTGAAAATTTTGATCCAAAGCGCCTCGCTATGGCCAAAGCGAGGCGCTTCGGATCTGAGGTTTAAATTGGGTCGTATTTTTGATGTTTTGAAGTGTTTTTTTTTTTAATTTAATTATTGTTAAAAAATTTTAAAAAAAAAATTAAAAAATTAAAAACAAAGTAATAACCCTAATTAAACTATCATTAATAACTCTAAAAGTGTTTATTATTATTTTTTATTCATTACTTCCGGGAAAGACACAACATTAATCTTCGTTATCCTTTATCATCTCTAATATACCTTTCTAGATTCTACCCTAAATGAAAATTCAGTACTTCTAGGAAAGATACAAAAGTAATCTTCGTTATCCTTAATCATAACTAAGAATTCAATTCCTAACAACTGTTCACCACCCTTAAGCTTAAGAAACATAAAATGCGTAAATAATCATTAAGTGGGGTGAATTATTATCATTGATTACATCTTTTGACCTAAAGTACTAATGTGACCAGTCATTGCTCTCTTCCCAAAGTACTAATGAAGACCTTGATCTACAATATTTGAAAATTATCATTTCTTGACATGCTTGGTAACAGAGAGGAACACTTTCTTCTTTTGTTCTACAATCTTTGTTAGTTGTTAATGTTGTTCTAGTTTTTTCTACTTTTAGAAAGGTTCTAGAGAGAATGTTGTTCTCTAATCTCAGTTAGTCTGAAATGTTACTAAAATGTGAAGACCTTGAACTTCGAATGCGGTATGCGCGTTAAATTTCATTAAATAAGTGAAAAAGGCAAATTGGTCAAACTTTGTAGAGGCCTATGTTCTACGGGAGGTGAGTTAGCAATCAAGGGATCCTCTTGGAGTCTAAAGCTTTGCGTGTCATCTTGGTTGAACTCATGTTGCAACATTCATCTCCCGACTATATCACTCATGTTGAGAGACCGCAAGGCTGTTTCTGCAGCTCTAACGTCATAATTGGTTTGTACATATTGATGATATAAAACCCGACCCATGAACCCTAATTTTCCAACCTTCATAACTTATTCAAATCTTAACTAAATCGGCGCGATTCTTGGGTCTAAACTTAATAATTTTTCACCAGGAACAAAACCCACCAAATATTTTGTGGTAAAACGGCTCGGTTTGTGAGATCTCGTGGGTGTTAGGGTCTGAAATTTTAGGGCTTTTTAGTGGGTTTTTCCAAGACTTCATCTTTGTGCTTTGTAAGGGTTTAAAGTCTTTCTGTCACCATAATTGAAAAGAAATAGCACAAGTTCTTCTTTAATGTTCTTTATATATGAATAGTGACCCACTTCAAGGCCCCTCACTATGTTCTTTAATGTTCTTTATAATTCTTTAAAACAAAATATTTTGCATGTCTAATTGATATAATGAACTTCTAGACTCTGTTTTCCGCGTTTCGGTACGTTTAATTGATCAGATGTGACTTCTGAAAACCACCAACAATAAATTAAACATTCCGAAACGCGTCAAACAGAGTCTGGAAAATCCAGCGTGTCGATTAGACATTACAAAATTTATGAAAGTTGTAGAAACTCGGATGTTTCTACCGTAAAACATAAACGAGCCAAAACGCCTCAAACAAATTTTTTTTGGATTGGAAACAACTTAAAAGAATTAAAAATGAATTAAAATTATTTTTAATCAATAAAAAATAATTAAAACGAATTAAAAATTTTTTTTATAAAAGCCCTTAAAGCGCCTGGCTATGACCATAGTGAGGCGCTTCGGGTGAAATCAGGGCTCTGAAGCGCCTTGCTTTGGCCATAGCCAGACGCTTTAGGGATTTTTATAAAACAAAATAAATTTGTTTTAATTCGTTTTAAATATTTTTTATTGATTAAAAAATATTTTTAATTCACTTTAATTCTTTTATGTTGTTTCCAATCGAAAAAAAAAATCGTTTGGGGCATTTCGACTCGTTTATTGGTCGTTTGTGTTTTTCGGTAGAAACATCTGAGTTTGTACAACTTTCATAAATCATTGTACGTGGTTCTCGGACCATACAGTCGATACCCACATTTTTTTAAAATACAATTTTTCCATGTCTATTTGATATGCTGGACTTCCGGACTCTGGTTGACGTGTTTTGGAATGTTTAATTGATCATTGGTGGTTTTCAGAAGTCACATCCAATCAAAAATTTTTGTTTTAAAGAATTACAAAGAACAATAAAGAAGGACTTGTGCTATTTCTTTTCAAACAAGAAGTTTAAAGCAAGAACAGGAACCCTTGTTTGATTATAATCGTGTTTAGCCTTTAAACTTCGTTTGCCTTGGGATCGGTAGTCTGTGTAATATGTGGTTTTTGGGGCTTTCGTTGTTTGATACTGCACTTGATTTTATTATTGTTATTTTGTTTATTTTTTGGAAGTATATTAAATCTTGACATGGTTTGATTGAATAAATTTTACTAATTTCCAATTCTTGATAGTTTCATAAATCATTGTACGTGCTACGCAGACTATACAGTCGATAGTTTCTTTAATGTTCTTTATCATTCAAAGGAACTAGGTTGCAAATATAATAATAATGTAAAAAATAATAATAATAATAATAATAATAATAATAATAATAATAATAATAATGTAAGAAGTTATGGTTTTATAATAAATTTTTTGCATGTCTAATCAATATCCTGGACTTCCGGACTCTGTTAACGCGTTTCGATACTTTTAATTGATCCAATATGTCTTATGAAAACCAGCAACGAGCACCGGCTTGAGATACGAGTTTGATTAGCTTAAAATCAGATTCAAAACTTGGTTAATGCTCAAAGAAGTCAACCTTTGCTGACTCCAAGAAGTCTTGAAGACCAAATGACTTTTGCAAGATACTTGAAACAAGGTATGGGTATGTAGAACATTGAATGAGATTATTTCGTACATTATTTCGATACCAAAAACACTCCAATGGGGAAGACTAAACATTTATTGTCGGAGAGATATCTGTCAATAATGAAGGCAACCTGAAACAACATATAAAACCTGTCTGGATTCCTTCATGGAGAATTCCTATGGAAGTTGCTATAATAGTTAAACAACTGTTCATGCAAGCAAGTAAAATTCAGTTGTTGGACATTGTGATCGGGCACAGAGGAAGTTGTTTTCGGGGAGATATCTACAAACGATGAAGGCAACCTGAAAAAAACATATAAAACCTGTCTAGATGTGACACCCGGCAAACTCAGGGTAACATTTTTTCTAACATATAAGTCTACCTTAGTTAACACATTCATTTAACATACTTAACGGGGTTAGTTAAGTGGGGATACGTTGCGTATTGTCCAGGGTTCAATGATTCGGAGGATCATTGGGGTCATCTTATGCACACACACGAGTCTTGAGTCCCGTTGTTGGTGAACTTACATAAATGGATTAGATGATAAACTTGAACCGCTTCGTATATGATGAGTAATGTGTGAATACGTGTTTAAGTGATGCTTATATCATTATACATGATTGTATATGCTTATCATATGTTAGGATTGCATGTTCATGTGTTAGGATATGTTAAAACGCGTTTAAACAAAAAAACTAGAAATTTGGAAAAGTGGGAAACCTGGTTCGACCCATAGGGGGGTTCGAACCAAGCACTGATGCTCTCATTCGACCTCTATAAGGGTCGAATGAACATCAAGTATACATACTACACTTTGCAACTTTTCATCATTTCACTAACCCTAAACGCCTCTACACACTCTCTCTCAACCTTAAACACCGAGGAATGAGTTTTTGAACTTGTTTTGCATAATCTAACCTACAATCATGTTCCATATCACAAACAAGAGAAGATTCAAGGTGTGTTCTTGATCTAAAACCATTTTCATTCAATTTGATTCGTTTTTATCAAACCCTAAGTGTCCAGATATAATTCAAACATGATTTCATGGATAAAAACCTTTCTAACATCTTTCTAAACAAAACTTTTTCATTAACAATGAGTTTTCATGCAAAATACATGTGTTAATGATGTTAAATGATGTGTTATGAACTTGTATTGAATCGATTGATGAATGACTGCTGTGTAGATATTATAACAATGATCTAGGACTGTTGTTGATGATGATTTATTATTGAGATAGGTTACAATTTGTTATTGATGATGTTTTGCTCATCTTGAGGATTTTGGGTTAGATCTAGGGCTTGTTCATGATGTTATTGATAATGTTATGATTGGGGGTTTTCTTACACATGACAATCTGTGCATATTGAGCTAATTGATAGATGATTTCGATAAGTTTCCATATCGGGTAAAGATTGCATGCGTATGATGTGACGTTTCCATAATTTTCTCTTTTGGGTAACTTGTTAAACAAATTGATTTCAAGGTAAAATTGGTAAGGTTTTGTGAGGATAGACTAATGGTAGTGGACTACTGTCATTCGTGGTGTTTCGTTTTGTTTTCGGACTGTTTAGATGCGATTTGGTGGGTTTTATGAGTTTTTGCAGAAAAGGGTCGAACCTGAAACTCATTCGACCTTTCGAGGGGTCGAATGGACCTCAAGTAGGTCGAACCAACCTTAAATAGGTCGATGATGAACATGAATAGGGTCGAATGAACACTGTTTCTTTCGAATTAACATGTGTTAGGGCGAATTAACATGTGTTAGGGTCGAATAAACATGTGTTGGGTTGAATGAACTTTTGAATAGGTTGAATGAAAATCATGAGGGTCGAACCAAGGGACTATGGTTCGAACCGGAAGCCCGATGTGTCGAACCAAGCACAGAAAATCTTCCGATTCGACTTTACGATTTCGTATATGCGATTTTTGATGCAATCTAAGTGTTTTATGCCTGAACCTTATGTGTAAACCTTATATGCTTGATTAGGTTGTGTAATGGGTCACCAACGGGATGTCGGGTCTGTCCGATGTGTTGGGTTAACGATTAAACACATTTTTAAACGTACGTGGTCCCGATCTGGACAATCGGGGACTAGTTAACCTATGGGTTAATAGTCGAAACACTTATACAAACACTATGATAGGTCGCCGGTAGTTGGGACTATCAGTTCGTGTTGGGATCTTTATTAACTTGAAGACGCAAACTAAGGTGAGTTTCACGGCCCCTCTTTCTGTGTTTACGTTTTCGGGGGAGAAACATGCTACGTACTCATTTTTATGCTGATTATGTTGTATGCGCTAAAGGATCGACAAATCTACAAAGACATGATCAAACAAGTTTGATTTAGGTGCGGAAACCCTAAACCAATCACAAAATGATAATCAATCAGATCAAAACAAACAAATCATCATTCAAAGCTTGTCTCGTTAATAAACAACTCAATTACACGTTAATTTGATCAAAACATTAAAGACACGACGTGAATTAAGATTAACAAAACACTCTAGGGAGACACACTGAAAATGGAGGGAACAAAAATGACTGAATTTACATTCAAAAAATGAGCTCGACCTATTTATAGGCCTGCACATTCGCCCACCACTAAGGTGCGAATGTGCAGGTTCGACCAAACCAACCGGACGAACCAAGCAATACATAACATTCTAAATCTACATTCGCCTCCTGTCTCTCCTTCGTATATACTTTCTCCTTCGCACCTATCCATTTCTTCCTTCACCCACAATTTCACTCCTTCGCCCAAACGACAATCATCATCAACATGTGTTTATTGTAAATCCAAAGCATTAGTCGCACAATAATGCATCTACAAACTCCCCCTCGACTATTGCTTGGATTGTTTAAGCCTTCGTTCTTCATCCATTCTTTTGTTCATCAGCTTTATCCTCAAAAGTTTCTTTTCTTCCAACGTCATCACCTTCTCAAATACTTGCTTCGGCTTTTTCTTCTTCGCTTCAGGAACCTCTTGAGCTTTAACAAACTTGCCGAGCTTCTTATCGTAGTCGCATCCGGCGTTGATATCATGAGCAAAACACAAAAATACCACACGCTGGTATTTACTAGCTTGTTCAGCATCCTTCACATCGCTGAAAATAGGATTGTAATACAACATTATGATGTCCTCATGTGAGCAATTCACCAACCACATGGGATAAAAAATGTGTATTTTCTTGAAACTCTTATCTCCATCTTTCAATACTATCACAGCTTCTGCAATCTTCCAATCGTAGTACCACCAGATAAAATCTTTAGCAAAATGTTGAGGAATCTGCAACAGTGGAATATGCCTCAACACTTTTGGTGGTTTGTACTTTAAAGTCACCTTAGGCAAACCGGTAATATCATCAATGGTTTTCTTGTGAACAATCCTTTTTGGATACTGAGGTTCAAAGAGATTCCATTTCGTCCTGCTTTCTCTAGCCATCTTATCAGCAAAGTAGGCAATCTGATCATTTGTCGTTCCAGTCATCTTGTGACGACAAATATCACGAATGGCCCAGTATGGGAGAGTCTTCAAATCATGAAATCTATCAAAGTATAGTATCCCCTTCTCCCACTTCACTGCAACACACTTCAATTGCTTTATAAATTTCCAACCTAACGCTTTTCCTTTGAACATATCGTTGTGGAATTTATAAAAGCTACCCTGAATCTCAGCTTTAGGACAATTAGCCTCTTTTTCTTTTAATTCCCTCAATAACTCTTTCAAGCTATCGGATTGTCTGATATGCGGTTTGTCATGCCCTCTGAATACTTCATCAACAAACATATCGCTCTTTTCTTTTGCAAATCTCTCGGCTTCCTTTAACAGTTCATCAGTGAAAGCAGTAAATCCAGACTCCTTGTCTCTTTTAAAATATTCTGGATACTCTTCACTAGTCACATCTTCAACTTCTATATCCTCGAAACCAGGTATGTCACGATCATCAGAATGATCTCCAGCTTCCTTTTCAGGTAGATCAGGAATCTGGTTATCAGCTAACAGTTCTTCTACCGTTTTTCCAACCTGTTTCTCTAAACCTTCAAAGATCTCTTTTGTCATCGCCGCCGAGACTTCACCATCTTCCAAATCTGGATCATTGTATTCTAATTCAAACACCCTTGTCACGAGATTCAAAGATCTCAGAGAATCTGCTAGTCATGTCAATCGTCCAGACTCGATCAGTCAGCATCTGGCGATACATCTGTTTATCATTTTCAGACATAGACTTCAGCTTTTCATTCCAGAAGATCGTATCATCATCCACTGATCCTCCAGGGGCTTTTGAACTAGATTCTCCTTCTTTTCCAGATTCTCTCTTCTCATACTTATATTTGTCTGTATCGTCATCATCATTGTCATCATCATCATCATCAAATGCAGAGCTGCTATCATCACCAGAACCATCATTTGAACCATCATCATCGTCATCCTTCTTCTTTTTAGGAGCTTTACCAGCATCTTCATCAAGATCTTCATCATCATCAGATAGTTCAAAATCAACCTGCTCCTCTTCTAGCTCTTTATCTTCTTCACCTTCTTTCAGCTGAGGAGCTCGAGAGTATAAATCTTTAATCAGATTATCCATGTTTTTATTACTCTCTTTCAGTTTCTTATTTTCTCCCTTCAAGGCTATAATCCGTCTGGTGTTCCTTTGCTCATGTTTCAACAGCTTCTTATTATCCTTCTGCAACTTTTTGATCTTCTTTTTCAATTCCTCATTATTCTCATGTGATGTAACCACTACATCCAACATCTTTGAGTCGTTTTGTCTCAATTGGGCAATCTCAGTCTGCTGCTTGTTTATTAAGTTCATCATTTCAGCAAGTCTCCGGTTAACAATGTTCATCACATCACTATCTACTGTAACCTTTTTGGTGGAAACTTCAGCAACCTCTGGCAGTTTACCCTTCTTCATCTTCTTCAGTACGTTATCTAATGCTTCGTTAAAGGCATCAACAGGTATATTAGCTCCCTGTTCAGTACTTGAAGTATCTGTGGTTTTCTGCTTCTTTGAGGCTGGAGCAGTAACTGGTGATTTCGAACTAGAAGCAGGTGGCAACTTCTTTCCTGCTATCAATATTTCAATCTCTCTAGCTCTTTTCTCTGCGGGCTTTTCAACCTTTTCTTTCTTCTTGAATTGGGGTTTCTTTGGTTTCTCCCCCTAAACTGGCGAACCAGGAAAGTCTCCTTCTCCCAGACCTAAACCCTCATCCTCTTCATCCAATCGAATAGGGCTATTCATTCTCTGTTCCTCCACTGATCTATTCAGACTGGCAGACTCACCAGCCACAGTGGCCTTGGGCGTGGTAGTCTTCACCGTTTCAGTCTCAGAATCCCAGTGTTCATCTTCCTGCGTCTCTTCAGAATCAATTGACGCTTCATCAACAATGTGTAATCCTTTCTTAGCCATGGTCTTGTTCCTTCTTGACACTTTCTTCTTCGCAGGCTCAGGAACAACATCTATCCTTATCTCTTTCTCTTTCCCTTTTCCACTTTTTGCTCCCACATTAACAACCTGTCGCTTTCGCTTTGCATCTGGATCAACAGGATGTAATGGATTGTCTTCGTCTGAATCACTGTTAGCATGTCTCACTAGACCTTTACCCGGATCCTCATAGTCAATCCTCGCCAAATGTCCAAATACATGTCCAACAGGTGGACGTTCATTCAATGACAAGCCTTTATAAGCTTTCATTCTTGCCAGTGTATTGATGGACACATGTTCTTGAACTACAATGTGTTTCGGATCTCTCTTCAACTCTTTATATTTGTGATCAAAAACCATCTGAAGGAATCGAGGATACAACAAAAACTTCAGATTCCTTGTGCCTCTGACAGGTTCCAACAGATGTTCCATCAGCATCCCTGATACATTGAACGGTTTGTTCAATACCAGTGCTACCATCATTGAGCTAATACTCTTTCTCATCAGATCATAACCTCCAGCAGCTGAACCAAAGACGTGAATCATCACATGCGCCAAGTACTTGAATTGTGGACACAGCTTTCCCTTGTGCAACGAGCCATCAGTAATCGGCCCGTTGTATTTCATCCTTAGAAAGCACTTTCTCTGTTCCATAAAGCTAAGCTCTCTGGGATCAGTCTTTTCATCTTGAAGATTCAAAGCTTCCCTGATATCCTTCTCTGAAACGATGACCAATTTTTCTTGTATCTTGCTCACCAAAGACGATTCACCCTCCCAGAAATCCATCTTCGCTTCAGTCCAAAACTCTTGTATCATGTCACGATAGATAATAGCAGGTGTAGCAATTGCGTCTATCACCTGACTTCTCTTCAGAAACTCTATAATCTCTGTGAATTCAGTATGCTTCTTTACGTCCCCAAGATATGCACAACAGTTATGTGCATTCTCGAACGGTAAGATCTCTTCTTTTCCTTTTTTGGCAGCTTGTGAAGATGATCCAGCTTGTTCAGTAGGTTTCTCCTGTTCAGACATGGCTAATACTGCAAAAAGATAACAAGTAAACATGTTAAAAATCGACAAAATACTTAAGGGTACGAATGTGAAATTTATAAAGGTACGAATGTAAAAGTTTTTGTCAAAAAGTTTCATTCGACCGTTTTAACTTCATTCGCCCAGACAAACATCTCCTTCGCCCAAACTATGCACATTCGACCATTCGAAATGGGCGAAAGAGTCTTGTCTGCAATTCAAATTTCAATTTTGAAATGTATTGATTCTGAACATGTCTTTTTGATTTGATTTGCTAGTATACGCACCGATTAAGGTTTTTAAACCAACAATTTTATCTATCATTCATTTTATCATTGTTTTCAGATTAAAATTAGAGTTTATACATTCATCATAATCGACTGAACAATCTGATGGATTAAAACCTCTAATTTTTGGTTCTTCTCCCCCTAAAACAATGATACAATGAATCCTAAACACCAATTAAATCAATTAACATGGTTTATATCACTTTTAAAGGTCTAGGGCTCGAAACAGAAAAGTAGCGAGTAATCCTTGAATATGAAGTGTTAACCTGTAACAAATAGTGCAAAATGATCAGTATTCAATGGCGAACACAATGATATGGGGCAAAACAACAGGGCAACAAGTGGACTTTAGAGTGAAAATTTTGAAAAAAATTTGATAAGGGGTCGAATGAGACAGATCAGGTATATATAGACATGCTCCTTCACCCAATTACACCGGTCGAATGAGAAGCTTTTGGCTCCTTCGACCCTATTTAAAGGTTCGAATGAGGCAAAAGGGTTCGAATGTGTAGGTTGTTCAAGAACACTCTCATTCGCCCAATGTAAACTATACGAAAGAGCAACAAAAATTCCACGTTCGACCAAACGAATGGGCGAACGAAAACTGGAACTTTTGACAAATTATCCAAATCTCAAAATCGAGTCACGTTCCAATTATTTTTCAACTTTTAAGCATCCAACATTCATATTTTCACATTTAAAAGATTACAAAGCTCAATTGGTGTATCAAGTTTCAGAAAATCGTAATCAACCACCATCAGTTATCAAAACTAAGATAGAAATGCAAAATCTTTTTGGATTTTCTAAAGTTTATGTTAAAACACACCTAAAATCTTTTTGAGTTTTGTAATATTTTGACGAGAAATGTAAAATGCGGAAAAGTAAAGATAAAACAGTAAAAATTTTGGGATTTCCGGTAAAGGGATCATATCAGTTATTGAGAAATCTGATCACACCGTTGATCTTTTGATTATTATCATTAAAGACAATATGTGATCTGGCAACTGCTGATATTGTGATCCACATAAACTCACATGCAGACTTTTGTGCAGTGCTTTAGCCTGATACGATTATGTATAGTATAAACATAATTGTCTGTGGTTCCCACGCACACGACATACTCCCGTATCAAGAAGTAAATATACAAAGACTCATTGTAAAGCGTGATTATGCTTTCGTCGTCTGTAATTTACAAGGTATAATGCACAGAGGTATACATGTCAGCAAATTAATGCAGCAAAGTAACATGTGCACTTTACTAGGTTGAGGACTGATATTAATCATGATTTGCATCAGTGATTAATACGATGTAATAGATAATCTTTGATCATCATAAAACATAGAAAGTTCCTCAATTCGGTAACTTTAGGTTTTGGCATAAAGCTCTTTTATAAAGACACCCTATCTGATCTAGGTCTGTAATGACTTACAGCAGAAGATCAGAGAGGCTATCCCCAGACAACTAATAACATAACGACCCTAAACCTCCGAGTTTTGTACAAATACCCTATCAAATGAAATTACGGTACTAAGACCATATGCCAATGAGGAGTTCATCCACACAACAATTCGTTTGATATGTATGTATTAGGCACGCAGTAATAGGTCTACGAAGCCTATCAGCACATCGCACAGACTCAAACACATGCCCTATATAGCATTACATTTCTTAGAATGTGTCAGATCCCCACTGATGTACTATCATTTCCCCTTTTTCTCCAGGAAATCATTTTTGGTTTTTCTGATTTTTATAAATTTTTGAATTTACTGTTCCCAAGGATAAGCTGGAGCATTTCAAATATGTGACTGCCCAGATATCGTTTGTTCACAGAAATCTGACGGCATTAATCTAAGGGAAGAAGATATAGCAGTCAGCAAAGAAATTTTCTAATTTTTAAGTTAAACTAAAAAGCGATAAACTGAGGTGGTGATCAGTCTTGTTTTTCTTTAATACCATTAGCTTTCAAAAGATATTCAAATCTCGATTTATCAAAAGCTTTGGTAAAAAGATCTGCGCGTTGGTAATTAGTGTGGATTTTGACCATATCGATCAAATCTTTAGCATAACAATCACGGATAAAATGATATTTAATCCGGATATGTTTAGCCTTTGAGTGATTTACTAAGTCTTTAGTTAATGCGATTGCGGCTTCATTATCACAGTGAATAGGGATTTTAAGAAATTGCAAACCGTAGTCCACCATCTGCTGTTGTATCCAAAGAACCTGTGAGCAGCAGCTCGATGCTGAAACGTATTCTGCTTCACATGTGGATAGTGCAACTGCGGTCTGTTTCTTGCATTGCCAGGTCACGAGCCTGCTCCCCATACACTGGCATCCAGCCGTTGTGGATTTGCTGTCTTTGTCACAGCCGCCCCAATCTGCATCACTAAAAGCGATTAGGTCAAAATTATCATCATGAGGGTACCAAAGTCCTTTCAATGGACAACCCTTCAGATATCTAAGGATACGCTTGGCAGCTGCAAGATGACTTTGTTTCGGCTTCGACTGATATCGTGCACAAAGACATGTTGCAAACATTATATCCGGTCTAGACGCAGTGAGATACATCAGAGATCCGACGATTGCTCTGTATGTAAATGGATCAGTCAGCTCCCCCTTAGCGTCAACTCCAACCCGTGATTAGGTTGTATCGGGGTATCCATCGGCTTCAAATCTTCCATCTGGAATCGGCTCAAGACTTCAGAAACGTATTTGGTCTGGTAAATAAAGATCCCCGTTAGTCTTTGCTCCACCTGCAAGCCTAGGAAAAAACTGCATTTCTCCCATTGCGCTCATCTCGAACTTTTCCTGCATAACTTTTTCAAATTCCCTGCACAGAAGTTCGTTAGTAGACCCGAATATAATATCATCAACATAAATTTGCACAAGAAGCAAGTCATCTCCTGCTCGTTTCGTGAACAGTGTGTAGTCTACCAATCCGCGTTTGAATCCTTTCGAGAGAAGATACGTGCTCAGCTCCTCATACCATTGTCTCGGAGCTTGGTGCAACCCGTAGAGAGCTTTGTTTATAACATAGACCTTATCCCGGTGAATAGGGTCCTCAAAGCCTGGTGGTTGACCTACGTAAACTTCCTCTTTAACCACACCATAAAGAAATGCACTCTTTACGTCCATCTGATACACCTTGAATTTCTTCCAGGATGCAAGCGCCAGAAACATTCGTATAGCTTCCAAGCGTGCAACAGGTGCATAGATTTCATTGTAGTCTATTCCCTCAACTTGATGAAAACCTTGTACAACCAAACGATCTTTGTTTCTCACTATAACTCCTCTATCATCCTTTTTACACTTAAAAACCCATTTGGTTCCTATCTTCTTTCTACCCGGGGGCAAATCTGTCAGCGTCCAAACTCCAAGTTTCTGAAATTGCAACAACTCTTCTTGCATCGCTTCCACCCAAGCATCATCCAAAAGAGCTTCCTTGTACGTCCGCGGCTCGACCTGCGAAACATAACAAGCGAAAGACAAGTCATTTTGAAAACCAGATTTCTGTATTTTGGCATATAAAGCAAGATTGCCAATATTCTCTGGTGCATAAGCATTCCTCAATTGCCCTCTTGTCATAACACTGCTACCAGGATCACCAATAACCTGTTCAAGCGGGTGAATTCGATGTATCCGAGATTCTGGATAATCAGGTACTTGCACTCCCGTTTGAGTAGTCAAATTCTCTGTAGAAACCAGATCATTACCCACATTTGATGATGAAGCACCATTTAGATGTGGGTTCACTGGTGGTGTCACTGTAGCATTGTCCAGAATAGCTTCACTTGTAGCATCATCATCTTCATCTTCTGATTCCGATGAATTAAGCGTTGTTGAAGCTTCTTGGAACACTTCTTCTTCCATCACAGGAGCAGTGGCATCATTAGAAGCCGCTTGAGGATTCACGGTGATCGGACGCACTAACGGTGAAGTCACTGCGTTTTCGACCTCGTAATATAAACGGAGTACAGCTTCTTCAACCATGCTATCTAGGTTGAATGATTCAAAGAAATCTTTGTAATCAAACATCCAGTCTGGACCGCTTCCTTGTACATTCTGAGTGTATCTTTGTACTTCGACGTTAGCCCATTCCTCGACTTTTCTAGTTCTTTTGTTGAATACCCGTTTGAGCGGGGTTGCATATCCAACAAAATAGCCTTCTTCAGCCTTTGGTGCGAACTTCTCAGAAGGATTAAGCATTGTACACGGAGCTCCAAACGGTTCTAGATACTCTAGATTCGGCTTTCGTCGGTTCAACAGCTCATATGAAGTTTTGCCAAACTTCTTCACCGTTAAAACGTGATTAAGAGTATAACAAGCTGCGTAAATTGCTTCGTTCCAGAACATTACTGGAAGATTTGAGTCCGCAAGCATTGTTCTCGCCGTTTCGATTAGAGTCCTGTTTTTACGTTCGGCGACACCGTTCTGAAGGGGTGTGTACGGAGCGTTGTATTCGTGATGAATTCCCTTTTTTTCACAAAGATCATCCATCTGAGCATTCTTGAACTCCGTCCCATTATCACTTCTGATTCTTTTGATCTTTAGACCATATATATTCTAAAGACGAGTGAACATAACTTTCAGGTTGTCAAACGTGTCGCTTTTCTGGTGTAAGCACATAACCCATGAGAATCTTGAGTAATCATCAGTCACCACAAGACAGTACAATTCCCCAGCATGACTTTTACGCTTGACCGGACCAAATAAATCCATGTGCAAACGCTCAAGCGGTAGTTCAACGGAATTGACTTTCTTTGGTCTATGGGTTTGTTTGTGCTGCTTACCCTTTTTACAACTAATACACTTGTCATTCAAATGAAAATGTTTCACATTAACGCCTGTGACAAGTTCATTTTTCACCAACTGGTTCCTCTTTCTCAAATGAATGTGTCCCATTCTCCTATGCCACATGATAGATTCTTTTTCTGTAGCCTTAGAGAGGAAACACGTGACTTGGCCATGGGTGGTCATAGCTTTGGACATATCAAGAATATACAAGTTGTTTACTCTTGGTGCCTTTAGCATCACCCACTCTTTTGGAAGTTCAAAACCCGGTTTCAGGATGTAGCAAGATTTGTCGTCAAAGTAAACAGAGAATTGTTTATCACAGATTTGGCTGACACTGAGTAGATTGTAATCTATCTGCTTCACATATGATATCCGCTCAAATATCACTACCCCATTGCTAACACTACCCTCCATCGTAATGTAGCCTCCTTTATTTCCTGCAAACGCTACGTAGCCTCCATTTATATTCTTGATGTCAAAAAGTAGCGTGAGATCCCCTGTCATGTGGCCAGAAGCTCCACTGTCAACAATCCAGAGGCTGCTAACAGGGCCAGCTGGAGCTCCCTGCACATATCAAGTAAAGCAATTAGATCTTTCGGGGGACCCAAGCCTGTTTGGTCTTGGGTCTTTGAACAGATTGTTTCAAAGAATCATTTTTCTCACAAACATCTTGGGTTTTATCAACCTTTTTCTTTTCACATGCAACTTTTCCTTTTTCAGATTTCACATTCTGTGAAGTTGAAGCACCCTCAGAACCCTTTGATGACCAAGACTGTTCAGATCTTTTCAAGATCCGGTCTGAGATTTTGAAGTCTCAGCCAGTTTCTTTACTTCGTCCTTGAATGTTACCTTCTTGGTTACCTTCTCTGATTTAACAGAGACAGGTCCAACTGCTGGTTTGACATTAGGATCGGCAGGAACCTCTTTGTTTTCAGTAGTTGTGTTCACCAATGGTTTCGTCAATGGTTTCTCAGTGGCTACTCGGTTGCGTTTATCATAAGTCATCGGACGATTTTCCCTCCTTTTGAAAAAGCTGTTTTGGTTATAATAAGGTGCTGGCTGAGGGAATAACCGTCTCTGTGGATAACTATAATTTTCAACCGGACAGTCATATCTTTGCTTCATCTCCACCTCATGCCTCTTGTGTCGTACATACGGGCAGGTGGCAAGTAAATGTCCCCTTTCCCCGCACTTATAACACGCACGGTACTCTTCATAGTTTTCCTTGATGTTCGACTTAGAATAACTAGCAATGGGATATTGATCAACCATGCACTGTCTTCTTAAACTCTCAGGAGCTGGGTCCTTTGAGTAAGCCGGTTCAATAAAACTATTTGACTTGTCTGTTGGTTTAACGAATTGTGTGACATTGACCTTTGGGTCTTTAGAATTATCCGAATGAATTTTCTTTAAAATGGCTGGAGGAATATCATTGGTTCGTTCATGTTTTGGAAACCAAATTGTACTTTCCTGCCAGATCTTTTCAATTTTAGAATAGTTTGCAAATTGAATCGGATATTCTTCATCAGACATAATCTTATCGGAGCCTTGCATCCGATAGAAAACTTTCACAGGTTTATCACACGATTCGTTGTTCACTTCATTTAATTTTTCGATTTTATTTTCAATTTTCTTTTCAACAGTTTTAACAACATTCTTCTTAACTTTCTAAACCAGTTTCTTTTCAACATTCTTATCAACAGACTTCTCAACTTTCTTAGCAACATTCTTTGCTGATTGATTCTTTCTGTGTGCATTAGCCATGGGATGAACAATCTGAGATGGTGAGACCGGTTCAGTAGTGATGATGTGAATTTCATCAGGAATATCAATCACTTTCTCAACAACCGTCTCAGACTGTTCATCTTCTTCATCAGAATCATCAGCAGCTACCACACCTTCATTGTTTCCCAGAACTGGTCTAACATCAGAATACGGGTCTCTGACACTGGATGTGTTGGACTCGTTATCTGATGTAGAGTCAAATTTGACTAAGCTCTCCGGTGCTATCGCATGCAAATTATGGTTTTCGAACAACACCGGAGATGGGACAGCTTTGTAGTTTGCACTACTCGACTGTGAAGGTTCTTCTATGATGTGGTCAACTACATAAGCAATGTGCTTATAGCTCTCTAACTTTTTGTTCACTTTTTCAGCGAAACACTTGATGGTTGCCATTTCTAACTTTGTGTTTTCCAAATCATTTATATAGTTGTTAATGGCAAGTTGCTTTAAACCTAATGTCTTTTTCAAATCAGAGACATCCATTTTGTAACCATCAAGTACTTTGTTGAATTCTTTTGCTTCCTTTTGATAAGTTTGACAGTTTATTTTAGCACTCTCAAGTTGTACCTTGAGTTGCTTATTTTCTTCTATCAATCTATCAAAATCAGAACATTTATCACAAACTTTAGATTTAGATTGAGATTCAGTACTTACCGGTTTAGGTGGTTCTGTCATTGCCATCAGTGCGAAATGAGCTTCCTTCCCTACAAAGAATTTTGAGTAATCAATCTTTGTGCAGGCATCATCCACCATGCATGACTTGCGGGTCATTAGGAAATCTGCTTCAGCTAGCAACTGATCAATGTCATCGTCTAGTGAGTTCACACTAGCTTTCGAGTCAGAATCACTTTCCATGTCTGAGTAAGCCGAATCATATTGCTCTCCAACATCTGTGACCGAATCAAGAATCATTCCAGACTTCTTGTCTTCACACTCATCATTCACATCCTCATTCAACTCTTCTATTTTTAACTCCGTCAACTTTTCTGTCACAAAATCTTCTTCAATCTCCACATGTTCATCCAAACTCATCTTTTGTGCCACACAAGCCATATTTCCTGTAGTAATCTCTTCCACTCCTAATTGCATACCCGTCTAATCAAAACCTTCATCTTTTTGGATCACAAGTGCTTGGTTTTTATTTTCAGTTTGGGTTTGGGTTTGAGTGTTAGGTGTGGAGATGGGAATTATGGTTCGGTTTCAATTCTGTTGTGTTTGGTTTTGAGATGTGGATTGTCTAGTATTGGTATTTTGTTGTGTGTTTTGACGGTTCTGGTAGTTGTTTTGAGGTTGAAAGCTAGAAATGTTGGGACTTTTGTATGATACCTGGTTTTGGTTTTGATTTTGTCGGTTTTGGTAGCTTGAGTTGAACGGATTTCGATTACCTTGTTGAGCCGGCTGTGTACACTCTCTCTTGAAGTGACCCTTCTCACCACAATTAAAACATGTGACCTTGGCTTTGTTAAAGCCATAAGTGGTGTTTGGAGAAGTAGAAAGGTCAGTTCTCCCTGTTTTCTGAATAAAATCAGTGGCTCTTCTCATGATGCTAGCAAATGCCCACTGTATATCCATAAGCTCCATTTCCTCTTTGTCAATTTGTGCATAGTCCTCATTGGTTAGATTGTTGTTTCCAATTTGACTAGCAACTAAACCGTTGTATGAGGCAACCGTTGCAGATACTAATGCTACATGTTGTTGATCAATCTCAACAGTAACATTGTTAAGGTTAGAAGTCTCCAACACAATCGGACTTTGGTTTGATTGTGTTTGAGTGATCTGCATTTGGTTCATATGAGGATTATATGGTTGTTGTTGAGGTTGGCTGGCAGTGTAACAGGCAGCTTGTTGCATAGGTGAAAAAGGTGGAATGAAATTAGGTGTTTGATAAGATTGTGGTGTATGTGATGAAGTTTGGGCAAGATAATTGATTGGAGCTTTGGTGGGTTCAACAACATTAGATACACAAGCAATATGAGGTGCAACGTTTGAAGTAGAACTGGAAGTAGAATGGGAAGTAGATGTACCACTAACATACAACTCTGGGTTCTGTGGAATCTGTGTTCTCTTTGCTTTCCTCTTCTCCTCCATCTCTTTGTTCTCCAGTTTTTGTATGAACTCATTGATAGTCCAATACTGGTATGCATCTTTTTCTTTCAACACTTCAATGTGTTGGTTCCAATATGGTGGTAAAGCATCAGCAAATTTATCCACCAGTTCAGACATAGGTATGCAAATCTCGTAGCTCGAGAGCTCTGTGAGCAAGTGGCAATACCTTGGAACCAATTCTTTTAAAGTCTCGTTACCCATGTAACTAAAATTCTCGAACTCTTTACGAAGCTCTTCCATTCTCAGCTTCCTAGTCTTCTCGTTACCATCATGTCTGTTTCTCAGCATATCCCACAACTGTTTTGAAGTAGTACACGATCCAAACTGATGCAGCAAGTCAGTGTTGATTGCCTGAGATAATTGAGAAAACGCCTTTTTCTCGATCGCGAACTTCTTCTTCTCATCATCACTCAAGTTCTCCAATGGTATAGGTTCACCAGTGTTCTCCAGAATAGGAGCAACATAACCTTTCACTATCATCTGTCATGCCTCGGCTCCCTCTAAGCCTTGTCCCTCCACATGTATCTTGAACTTGGTCTTCCACGTGTTATAGTCAATCATATCCATGAGCTTTGGTGGTCGAGTTCCACTGCCTGACGATAGATCATGAATGAGTGTAGATATGGCACTGGTCGTCTGTGAGTGAATGGCAGCAGCTGCTACTCCCCAATAGTCGCCAATTGGTTGCTGTAGTGGTTGCACAACTTGCTGAGGAATAGAACTAGTCATAGCCATGTAGTTGATTGGCTGAGATGGTTGACTAGACTTCTGGGCTGCAGCTGTCCATGGATCTCTGGTTGTTTGCTGCTGTGGTGCTGGATTAGGTCTTGGTGTAGTTGGAAAGTTCCACATCTTAACCTTCTGTAAATGTTCAAACACGAAAAGATTAGAAAAACTTTAAAACAGAGTCTACCTTCGCACTAACGTTTGGTCGAATGAGTAAAATCCTTCTCCTTCGACCGTTTATACAAGTACGAATGTAGAAGACAACAATACTCAAACACTTTCGACCCTTTGAACTCTCTTTCGACCGTTTGTTCCCTCCTTCGACCTTACGACTGGTCGAATGAAACTCTAATGGTCGAATGTACAACAATAAGCTATGAAACTCTACATTCGACCACTAAATCACCACCTTCGACAAAAAATCCACTCGTTCGACCAAAATAACTCACACATTCGACCGTTCTCCCTAGGTTCGACCTTGCTCTTTCAAAAACGGTTATTCTTTTGAAAATCAGTTAATTTTGATCAAGTTTATCAAATGTTGATAGATTTTGATGATTTTAATCAGGTTTTGATCCGGAATTGATTTGGAACAAGTTTATCAAAGAGAATTATCCATTTTAACCATGAAAACAAGCTCTAATCAATCAAAAACTCATCAAATCAGTTTGTTCTTTGAAAACGGAAACTTTTTGACCAAAATTGGGTCCAAATCAGCTTAGAAACTATCAATTTGTGGTTGTTTGATCCAGAATGGCTCTGATACCACTTTGTATGTGCTAAAGGATCGACAAATCTACAAAGACATGATCAAACAAGTTTGATTTAGGTGCGGAAACCCTAAACCAATCACAAAATGATAATCAATCAGATCAAAACAAACAAATCATCATTCAAAGCTTTTCTCATTAATAAACAACTCAATTACACGTTAATTTTTTGAAAACATTAAAGACACGACGTGAATTAAGCTTAACAAAACACTCTAGGGAGACACACTGAAAATGGAGGGAACAAAAATGACTGAATTTACATTCAAAAAATGAGCTCGACCTATTTATAGGCCTGCACATTCGCCCATCACTAAGTGCGAATGTGCAGGTTCGACCAAACCAACCGGGCGAACCAAGCAATACATAACATTCTAAATCTACATTCGCCTCCTGTCTCTCCTTCGTATATACTTTCTTCTTCGCACCTATCCATTTCTTCCTTCGCCCACAATTTCACTCCTTCGCCCAAACGACAATCATCATCAACATGTGTTTATTGTAAATCCAAAGCATTAGTCGCACAATAATGCATCTACATATGTTATGCTAGTGTTACTTTGTGTTCTTACTATACGATAGTTCAGTTTTGCCATTGGACGGCAGTTCAGTTAGCCATGGTTCGGTAGTTCGGTTGGCTGGGCTTAGCCGTTCAGTTCACCGGGGGTTCGGTAGTTCATTTATGCCTAGGTTGGCAGTTCGGTTGCACACAAGTGTCATGCACTTGGTATCGTATGAGTGGTTTCATATGCCAATGTTGGCATCCTTTTAGCATAACGGTAACATTTGGAAACTTTTGGTAACATTTGGAAACTCTTGGAAACTTTTGGTAACATTTGAAAACTCTTGGAAACTTTTGGATGGAACTTTTAAACTATTTGAAACCTTTGAAAACTTTTGGAAACGCTTTACTCAAAAACCTGTGAACTCACTGGCATTTTTGTGCTGACGTTTTTAGCATGTTTTCTGAGGTCGCTAAGGTAGCAGCTATTGATAGGCGCATGGTGTCGCACGACGTCTAGGATTTCACTTGCGTGGTTTTGAACAATATCAGACTCATAACTTTTACTTTTTGAGTTGGAAAGACGTTTTATGCTTCAGCTGTTGTGGTCACATTTTGAGAACTTAATGAATGGTTTACGTCGTTTTCATATCATATAGTTGCCGTTTATTATGACCGTTGACTTGGATCCTGGTGTGTCGTGTGCCTCGCAGTAAAACCCCGCATGTGGAATTTGAGGGTTTGACAGATTGGTATCAGAGCCAATGGTTATAGTGAACTAGGACTGCATGTAGAGTCTAGTCTATAGCGGAGTTTCACACACTAGACGGTCACACACTTACGAGTCTTGTTACATGGTACACTTACTAGTATTGGGGGTGTCGGTACCATCAATGTCATCTATGTGTTACATCATCAATTTTGTTACTTGATTGATTTTATCTTCTTCACTTACCTTATCTTCGTCTCCGGGTTTTGGAAATAAAGAGGTTGACTTGTGGACACGGGAGTGGTGTACATTGGAGTGGCTTTGGCACACCCTTGAGATCGGTCCAGGATTCGGGCATCTCCCTTCTATACTTCAATGGACACACTCCCCTACACACACCATCTTTCTTTTGTACTTGTAGTGGTACATTCTTGAGTGTTTTTGTTCGGTGACTTGACCTTTAGATTTGGAGTACATTTGGAGGACCATGTAGAGCGGTTTATCATTTCGGGTGCACATGAAATAATAAACTGGGATGCATGAAAATCCTGGTGGACTCCGCGTTTAGACTGATGGTCTCAGGCTGGATTGGAGTCTGAAATCTTGTGGTTGCTAGTGGTTTATACTAGTAACTGGACGGTCACATGTTTATGAGTCGTCTTAGTGGGGGAACCTGTTGACGTTGTTGGGGTGACTATGTTATCATCATACTTATGTGTTACATCGTTTAATCTTTCCTTGCGTTATCTATTCCCTATTTTACCTTCTTCTTTGGGATTTGGAGACGAAGGGACTAACTTGTCGAGTCATAGCACAACGGTATTGTACATTGACGCGGCTTCGGCATGTCTTCGAGATCTTTCCAGTGTTCGGACATCTCCCTTTTTGCTCCTATGTACACACTTGCTTGCACGCACTATCTTGCACTTGTACTTGATTTAGTACGCTTCGGGATGGTTATTCGTTTGGGGATTCCGGTACACTTAGTATCATGATTGGATGATTCGTGGTTGATACGGATTGGTTGGATCAGGGTGGTTCCCTATCATTGTTGCTAGTGGTTGATACTCGTGACGAATCTTAACATCGTATTCTTTTGTATTTCCAGAGGATGTCTACTGCTCGTGGTGGTGGTCGTTCTAGAGGACATCGTGGTGGCGGCGGTGGTCATGGCGGTGGAAACATCACTTTGACCCAGAACGAACTGAACAATCTGATCCAGCAACAGGTGTCTGTTGCCCTTGCTGCCTTTCAGGCTGCTCAGCAAGGCTTCAGTGGTAATTTGATTACTACTACTCTCGTTCTCATCTTGTGTGGGGTATTCGTTTTGTTTCATTTGGTGTGTTGGTATAGGTAATGCTATTAACCCACACACTCCTGCTTGCACCTATAAGATGTTTATGGATTGCAAGGCACACCATTTCTCGTGTTCTGAGGGAACAGTGGGATTACTCCGGTGGTTGGAAAAGGTCGAGTCTTCGTTTGCTTTGTGTGAGTGTCCTGTGGCGGATCATGTGAAGTTTGCTGCTGGTACTTATGAGGGTCCTGCCTTGACGTGGTGGAACTCTACTATTTAGGTTATGGGCTTGGCTGAAGCTCATGGTATGTCTTGGACTGACTTTGTGTCTCGGTTGAAGGCGGAGTACTGTCCTAGGGACGAGATCAAGAGGTTGGAACATGAGTTGTAGAATCATCGGATGGTGGGGTTGGAGATTGAGGCATACACTGCTAGGTATCATGAGTTGGCGCTCGTCTGTCTGGAACCGTCGACTCCGGATTTTAAGTGGATTGAGTTCTATGTCGCTGGGTTAGTACCGAAGATTGCGGGGCTTGTAGTCGCAGCTAATCATACTACATTGTTAGCTACTATCCGGTCGGCTCACAAGTTGACTAACATGAAGGTTAGTGAGGGTGTTTTGCCACCTAGGGGTGCTATTGTGGAGACTCCAGGGAATAACAAGAGGAAGTTTGATGAAGTGGGTTTGTCATCTGGTCAGAGGCAATCAGGGTATACTGGGAAGCTTCTGAAGTGTAACCAGTGTGGATTTCATCATCATGGTCGTTGTGATGGGTTTCGTTGTAACAGATGCAAGTTGGTGGGACATGTTGCTAAGGATTGTAGGGTCACTCTTCAGCCAGGGCAGGTTCATGTAACACCCCAACCGATGGCGGAAACATCGGGATGTCACGTAATGATGATTGTTCAGTAGCTCATGGTGAATAATAAATTTCATTAAATAATTTAAATAAATTACATACAATTGTTCTACAAAATTCGTACATGAATAATACTATGCACACATCTTCAAGCATTAATTCAAATCTTGAAGCAAGTAGAACCTGAAACATGTTAATTTGAAAATATTTTGGGTCAACAAAAGTTGGTGAGAATTACATAGGTTTTGATAATCGAATAAAAATGTTGTGCAATTCAAGTGTCATGGCAAGTCTAGTCCATATGTGAAAACATACTAGAAGTAAATCGAGTGCATAATCAACCCTTGTGACTGTTGTATTGTGGTACATCCCATACGCTCATGGTTCACTCGAATATGTTATGCGATAACAAACACCACACTACCTTTGTAGGAGGCACGTATCCGGGTGGGATTGTCAGACCAATAGATCTATCAATGTATACCGTCGGCTGATCAATGTTAATGATTATGCTAGAATTGTGCTTACCCTAGTCATGTTCAAGACATAATGCAACATAGAAAAACACATAGACACTTTGATGATTGAATTGCATATAGAATGTTGTAACATGTTTCACCCCAAAAATGGTGATAAATAGAAAAGGGGCTATGTAAAACTCACCTCAGCAAAATGTTATTTCTCTTGAAAAATAGAATAGTGTGTTGCCCAAACAATGCCAAGTATTACCCTATAATCAAGGTAATAAATATGTCTAAGTCTATCTAGTCTACAAATATATTCTAGGGCTTCGAATTGGGGATAAATGCTCGTTTGATTAATAAATGAAATGTTTGAATAATAAGAGAAATTTAATAAATAAATAAACAAACGTCTTTTTATAAAATTTGAATCAAAGATGGTCACAATAATGAGTTTAAAGTATAAAAATATTTTTTATAAAATTGTTTTCTTAAAAATAGAATATTAAATCTATTTATTTCAAATTGTCAAAATTTAACTTTAATATTTAAAAATACTAAAATTAAAGAATTATTAAATTAAAAATTATATTTCTGTTCCAAATAATCAGAAATAATTTATATAAAATTTTGGTGCTAAAATATTGAAAAATGAATTTATTATGATTTATTTATGATTAAAACTAACAAAAATTGATTAAAAATATTAAATAAATGATTTTTTAGAAATAAAAATCATTTCATAAAAGTTTATTGTTATAAAAACTAGAAATAATTTTTGTGGAAATTTATATGATCGTTTTGATATTTTTATAAAATTTTATAAATAAAATGAAATAAACTTGAATTATTTATTATAAATATTAAATAAATAAATTTTTGAAAACTAAAAATTGTATGTTAAACTTTTTCACTAGATTAACATAATATAATTTTTGTAGAATTTTTAAAAGAGTTTTAGTATTTAAAAAATGAATTTAAAATAAATAGAGGAATATATATATATATATATATATAAGTTTTTAAAAAATTAAGTTTGTTGATGCCGAGGTTCGAACCCGGGCCCTTGGCCGGTTCGTGTGTTTTAAATCACAAGCCCAGACCAACTGGTCTGGACCCTGAGAACATTTGATTTCTGATTATTATAATTATATACCAATTAAGAAACTGATTATATTCAAGTTTAAAAGAAAAGAATTAAAACGGTTTGATACGGGACTCGAACCGTGTGCTCGAGTTTGATAACAACAGACACAACCACTTGATTAGGATCAGTGGTTTTGTTGAGTTTGCATCCATTTAAATTAAATAAACAGATCTGCGATCATGTTCTTCCCCAATTCAAGCGTTCGAACCCTAAGATTTCCAATCGATCAAATCACACAACAATAACCCAATTAACCTTAGGGTTATTGTTGTGTGTATGTCGAAGATCAAAACCCACAATGAAAAAGATACTTACAAACACAAAACTCGTGATCCTTGTGTGGTCAACAGAAAAGTCAAAACGAATACGTATGCTTCGATTGTTGGATAATTAACAGAAATTGAGGTTTGAGAGAGGGAATTCGGCGAGTTGAGGAGGTTGTGTGATGTCCAATTTATAGTGGTATAGTCTGGATGAAAGAATTGGTATGTTTAACCTTCATAAAGACGTTGACGTGATGAATTGGCTATAATTGAGGCGAATTGATGATGATTGCACGAAGGTTTGACTCGTAATAGGCCGGAAATCATGATGACATGCCAATTCAGGAACAATTACGCGTTTAAATTGGTTATTTAAGGAAGATTGCTATCACAGTTGACTTTCCAAGTCAACTGTGAAGAACCATAGTCATGTTAAATTAATTATGAGCTGGGAATAAAACAAGAAGTTCGTGCAGACCAGATGGTTATGTGTGTGTGTATATGAACCGGCTTGGGGCGCGGGTTCGAGTCCCGGCCCATGCAATGTATTTTTTTACATTTAATTTATATATATATGTATATTATGTATAATTATTATAGTATTAAGGCTCCCAAAATGCCACAATAATAATTAAATACGATTAATAATACTAAAACTTGACGTTTTTATTCATGGTGATCGTAACGTACAAGTTATAAATGCGTAATGTTACAGTCTCCCCTACTTTTAGAAACTTCGTCCCGAAGTTAAAAGAAAAATACCAGGTTAACAATTGGTCAACTACCGAAAACCTTGATAAAATTTCACACTACCTTAACGTACCTGTAAATTCATGATTACGTTCCGGACCATAATTACCAATTTACCTTACATTAGGGTTTTGCGTCTTTTTATGACTCTACTGATTGTTGAGCAGGTTCGATAGTCCCCACCAGTCGTTGAGCAGGTTGTAGGGCCTCTCCGACTGTTGGAAAGACATGATGACCTCTACCAATCGTTGAGTAGGTTGTTTGGTAGTCAACTAATTGTTGTACAAGTAAGCAAGTATGATTTAAATATAGATATAGCAATTAGTTCACATTCAAACAAGCATGCATTCAGATGTTATGATCATACTCGAATTTATTACTTGAATCAAAAGTGTCAATACATAGAATTAAAAAGCAGACATCATTCAAATGGTGGGGTTTGCTGTTAAGTAGCTGGAGGGTCCCTAGCGGGGTTATTTGGAGCAGCAAGGGCGTTTGTAGCAGGAATTCGACAAGCATCCGCAAGATGCCCATACCTTTGACAATTGGTACACTGACGGCAGGGCACTTGGGTTGGGTGGTGATACTGGCAGGTGTCACACTTAGGTTGGTTCCCGTTGTATCGTTTCTTGTTGGGTGGGACAGTGGTGTCTATTGCAAAATTCTTGACCTTGCACTTTCTGTTGGTTGGGCCTCAGTTTTGATTTCAACGGCAGGTTGGGAGTATCCTTCGCAACAGTTTTCTTTTCCCCTTTCCGAGTCAGGGTTCCTGCCTTCACATGGTTATCTGTTAGGGTGGCCACCAAACGCTTTGCTTCTTCCAGAGTTGCAGGGTTCCTTCCCCACACTGTGTCTTGAATCTGCATCGGTAAGCCACCAATGTATTTTTCGATCGCAATAGGCAAGGGGGTGACCTTGTGTGGTAGCAGTAGACTAAGTTCGTGAAAACGAGTGTTGTAGGCAAGGTTTTCTCCACTATCTTGAGCAAGATCATGTAACTCATCTTCCAGCTTCTTGATTTCATTACGAGGGCAAAACTCTGCCTTCATAATGTCTTTAGCTTGATCCCAAGTTAAGGCCAGTGCAGCTTCAGCTCCGCGGGTGCGCTTTTCCTCATTCCACCAAGTGAGTGCTCGTTTGTGAAGAACACTCATGGCATAACGGACTTATAAGTTATCGGGACACTCACTGTTGATGAAGGTATTCTCAATACCCTCGAACCATTGTAGGAGTCCTGTAGCTCCTTCTTCTCCACTGAACTTAGGGGGATTACGGGAATTAAAGTGCTTAAGAGTGCAAGCTGGGAGACCATTCCCGTTTCCGTTGTGGTTTCCATTACCGTTCCCGTTTCCATGACCGTTTCCATTGCCGTTCCCGTTCATCCGGATGACTTGAGCGAGTAAGTTAGGAACCGGAGTCGCGATTTTCTGCGCCATTTGTTGAAAAATGATCACAGCCAGTTGGGCATCGACACCATTGTTGTTGTTGTTATTGTTGTTGTTGTGGTTAGCGTCGTGGTTGTTGCTATTCATTTCATCTTGATTATTACCACTGTTAAGGCAAGTGCTGCGACGTGGAGGCATGATCTGTAAGAGACACAATGAAATGAATGAGGTTATATAAGGAATGTAATCATTTATACATTTATTAAAACGAATAAACGAAAACGTTGACTTATCAAAGATTCCAGATTTTAATAACATATGAAGACATGCTTTAGCCTATAAGTGAACACTCATCCCGAGAATTCCCAGGTAGGCATCCGGGTCCCTCGTCTGATTGGGATATATGCGCAATGCCAGCCTAGACCGAAAACTCAGAATACAGGCGTTCACCCTTCCAGATTGCACGTGTTCGTTATTAAAATCTAGAACTTCGACGAGATCTCAAGGTGGTTCAGGCTAAGCCTGAGGATTTTGTCTTATCAGTCTAAGAGTAGATCCAGTGATGGAGAGCGATCTTCTTGTAAAGGTTAAAGTAGGGATAAGAAGTAGGAGGGAGATAGAGAATAGGAATAAGTAGAGAAGCAAGTAAGAGAAACAAGTACTGGTTAAATCCTATGGTTATAGACTAGATTATTTTTCTAATAACCTAATTCCCTATAACCATGGCTCTGATACCAATCTATAACACCCCAACCGATGGCGGAAACATCCGGATGTCACGTATTGATGATTGTTCAGTAGCTCATGGTGAATAATAAATTTCATTAAATGATTTAAATAAATTACATACAATTGTTCTACAAAATTCGTACATGAATAATACTATGCACACATCTTCAAGCATTAATTCAAATCTTCAAGCAAGTAGAACCTGAAATATGTTAAGTTGAAAATATTTTGGGTCAACAAAAGTTGGTGAGAATTACATAGGTTTTGATAATCGAATAAAAATGTTGTGCAATTCAAGTGTCATGGCAAGTCTAGTCCATATGTGAAAACATACTAGAAGTAAATCGAGTGCATAATCAAACCTTGTGACTGTTGTATTGTGGTACATCCCATACGCTCATGGTTCACTCGAATATGTTATGCGAAAACAAACACCCACGCTACTTTTGTAGGAGGCACGTATCCGGGTGGGATTGTCAGTCCAATAGATCTATCAATGTATACCGTCGGCTGATCAATGTTAATGGTTATGCTAGAATTGTGCTTACCCTAGTCATGTTCAAGACATAATGCAACATAGAAAAACACATAGACACTTTGATGATTGAATTGCATATAGAATGTTGTAACATGTTTCACCCCAAAAATGGTGATAAATAGAAAAGGAGCTATGTAAAACTCACCTCAGCAAAATGTTATTTCTCTTGAAAAATAGAATAGTGTGTTGCCCAAACAATGCCAAGTATTACCCTATAATCAAGGTAATAAATATGTCTAAGTCTATCTAGTCTACAAATATATTCTAGGGCTTCGAATTGGGGATAAATACTTGTTTGATTAATAAATGAAATGTTTGAATAATAAGAGAAATTTAATAAATAAATAAACAAAAGTCTTTTTATAAAATTTGAATCAAAGATGGTCACAATAATGAGTTTAAAGTATAAAAATAATTTTTATAAAATTATTTTCTTAAAAATAGAATATTAAATCTATTTATTTCAAATTGTCAAAATTTAACTTTAATATTTAAAAATACTAAAATTAAAGAATTATTAGATTAAAAATTATATTTCTGTTCCAAATAATCAGAAATAATTTATATAAAATTTTGGTGCAAAAATATTGAAAAATGAATTTATTATGATTTATTTATGATTAAAACTAACAAAAATTGATTAAAAATATTAAATAAATGATTTTTCAGAGATAAAAATCATTTCAGAAAAGTTTATTGTTGTAAAAACTCAGAATAATTTTTGTGGAAATTTATAAGATCGTTTTGATATTTTTATAGAATTTTATAAATAAAATGAAATAAACTTG
This sequence comes from Ambrosia x helenae, assembly GCA_030844895.1. Classification (NCBI taxonomy): domain Eukaryota; kingdom Viridiplantae; phylum Streptophyta; class Magnoliopsida; order Asterales; family Asteraceae; genus Ambrosia; species Ambrosia x helenae. Next base: position 100,617,502 of record CM061233.1, on the reverse strand, counting down.
AATTATTTATTATAAATATTAAATAAATAAATTTTTGAAAACTAAAAATTGAATGTTAAACTTTTTCACTAGATTAACATAATATAATTTTTGTAGAATTTTTAAAAGAGTTTTAGTATTTAAAAAGTGAATTTAAAAAAAATAAAGCAATATATATATATATATATATAAGTTTTAAAAAAATTAAGTTTGTTGATGCCGAGGTTCGAACCCAGGCCCTTGGCGGTTCTTGTGTTTTAAATCACAAGCCCAGACCAACTGGTCTGGACCCTGAGAACATTTGATTTCTGATTATTATAATTATATACCAATTAAGAAAGTAATTATATTCAAGTTTAAAAGAAAAGAATTAAAAGTGTTTGATACGGGACTCGAACCCGTGTGCTCGGGTTTGATAACAACAGACACAACCACTTGATTAGGATCAGTGGTTGTGTTGAGTTTGCATCCATTTAAATTAAATAAACAGATCTGCGATCATGTTCTTCCCCAATTCAAGCGTTCGAACCCTAAGATTTCCAATCGATCAAATCACACAACAATAACCCAATTAACCTTACGGTTATTGTTGTGTGTATGCCGAAGATCAAAACCCACAATGAAAAAGATACTTACAAACACAAAACTCGTGATCCTTGTGTGGTCAACAGAAAAGTCAAAACGAATACGTATGCTTCGATTGTTGGATAATTAACAGAAATTGAGGTTTGAGAGAGGGAATTCGGCGAGTTGAGGAGGTTGTGTGATGTCCAATTTATAGTGGTATGGTCTGGATGAAAGAATTGGTATGTTTGACCTTCATAAAGACGTTGACGTGATGAATTGGCTATAATTGAGGCGAATTGATGATGATTGCACGAAGGTTTGACTCGTAATAGGCCGGAAATCATGATGACATGCCAATTCAGGAAAAATTACGCGTTCTAATTGGTTATTTAAGGAAGATTGCTATCACAGTTGACTTTCCAAGTCAACTGTGAAGAACCATAGTCATGTTAAATTAATTATGAGCTGGGAATAAAACAAGAAGTTCATGCAGACCAGATGGTTATGTGTGTGTGTGTGTATATGAACCGGCTTGGGGCGCGGGTTTGAGTCCCGACCCAAGCAATGTATTTTTTTACATTTAATTTATATATATATATATATATATATATATATATATATATATTATGTATAATTATTATAGTATTAGGGTTCCCAAAATGCCACAATAATAATTAAATACGACTAATAATACTAAAACTTGACGTTTTTATTCATGGTGATCGTAACGTACAAGTTATAAATGCGTAATGTTACAGTTCAGGCTGATACTCGGGGGAATCAGGAATGTTACAATTATGGCGAGACAAGACACTTCAGGCGGAACTGTGCACAGTTGGTTCAGGGTACGGATGCAGGTGGTGGGGCAACGGTGGTGGCGACCGGAACGCGCGTGTTTTCATGGTTGGTGCGAGTGAAGCTCAACACGATCTTGATGATGGATGATAAAGGTACGTTTTCTTTTCTTGAGCGTCACGTTTTGGGTTTTTGGTTGATCCTTGTGTCGTTGGGTTTGTGTGTTTGTTGTGTTTTGTTTATGGACTACACCTGGTACTTAGGTTATCGTGTGTCATGATTGACGGGTTTCTTTCGAACTTGTTATGACCATTTTGAGTTCTTGGTCACACCTTTTGATCGCACTAGCGTATCTTTGGGGGTTCATGGGTTCGATAAACCGCATTTGCTAACCTTACCCTAACCTTGCTTGTGGGTATAAGCGGTTTCGTTACTCATCGTGGTGTTTCTGTTCTGGCTCTCAGTTGAGTGTTGGTACCGCTCTAGGAGGTTATCGTTTGCATTTTCGTCAGCCTAGAGTCCTCGTGGAGGACTACATCGTCTATGTCATGGAACCGGGGGTGGTTGGGGTTGTTTTAAAGGACTGAAGACATTTCTTGTACGATACGTGGTGCGACGTTTACACCGATCACAAGGAGTCTTCAGCGTATTTTCGACCAGGTTGGGTCGCTCGTGTGACTTTTTGGCGGTTACCTTGTATTCATCTGGAAGAAGTGGTTCCTCGGCTTGGAGTACTTGTTTCTATCACCTCTGTTTGTGATTTCCGTTTCATTTCGTTTCCTTGGGAAGCGTTGCTTCAAGCATTGGGTGCTCGGTTGGATCTTATGCGGATCACCTTTCGTATCGGTTGGATTCATTTTGGTTCATGTTGTGAATCAGAGTTCTTGAGGGGACGAGGGGACTATATGGGATCTAAGGAACCTCATTCATTACCTAAGCGTGTACTTGGGTCTATACTTGTTACGGTTGAAGCTGATTGAGTCTCTGTACGAGACTCCTTTCAACTGGGGGATGATGTGACAACCGGAAAATTTTTCTTTCTTTTCGTCTCTTTCCTTTTTGGCTTCGGGAAATTTTCGGGACGAAAATTCATTCAACTGGGGGATGATGTGACACCCAGCAAACTCAGGGTAACATTTTTCTAACATATAAGTCTACCTTAGTAGACACATTCATTTAACATACTTAACGGGGTAAGTTAAGTGGGGTTACGTTACGTATTGTCCAGGGTTCAATGATTCGCAGGATCATTGGGGTCATCTTATGCACACACACGAGTCTTGAGTCCCGTTGTTGGTGAACTTACATAATTGGATTAGATGATAAACTTGAACCGCTTCGTATATGATGAGTAACGTGTGAATACGTGTTTAAGTGATGCTTATACGATTATACATGATTGTATATGCTTATCATATGTTGGGATTACATGTTCATGTGTTAGGATGTGTTAAAACGCGTTTAAAACGACAAAACTGGAAATTTGGGAAAGTGGAAAACCTGGTTCGACCCATAGGGGGGTTCGAACGAAGTACTGATGCTCTCATTCGACCTTTGTAAGGGTGGAATGAACATCAAGTATAAATACTACACTTTGCAACTTTTCATCATTTCACAAACCCTAAACGCCTCTAAACACTCTCTCTTAACCTTAAACACTGATGAAGGAGTTTTTGAACTTGTTTTGCATAATCTAACCTACAATCATCTTCCGTATCACAAACAAGAGAAGATTCAAGGTGTGTTCTTGATCTAAAACCATTTTCATTAATTTTGATTCGTTTTTATCAAACCCTAAGTGTCCAGATGTGGTTCAAACATATTTTCATGGATAAAAACCTTTCTAACATCTTTCTAAACAAAACATTTTCATTAACAATGAGTCTTCATGCAAAATACATGTGTTAATGATGTTAAATGATGTGGTATGAACTTGTATTGATTCGATTGATGATTGACTGCTGTGTAGATGCTATGACAATGATCTAGGATTGTTGTTGATGATGATTTATGAGTGAGATAGGTTACAATTGGTTATTGATGATGTTTTGCTCATTTTAGGGATTTTGGGTTAGATCTAGGGCTTGTTCATGATGTTATGATTGGGGGTTTTCTTGCACAGGATAATCTTAGCATATTGAGCTAATTAATAGACGATTTCTATAAGTTTCCATATCGGGTAAAGATTTCATGCGTATGATGTGACGTTTACATAATTTGCTAGTTTGGGTAACTTGTTAAACGAACTGATTTCGAGGTAAAATTGGTAAGGTTTTGTGGGGATAGACTAATAGTAGTGTACTGCTATGATTCATCGTGGTTTGTGACATTTTCGGACTGTTTAGATGCGATTTGGTGTGTTTTATGAGTTTTTGTAGAAAAGGGTCGAACCTAAAACTCATTCAACCCTTGGTGGGGTCGAATGGACCTCAAATAGGTCGAACCAACCATAAATAGGTAGAATGAAAATACATAGGGTCGAATGAACATGCATAGGGTCGAATGAACACTGTTTAGGTCTATTTAACAAGTGTTAGGTTCGAACTAACATGTGTTAGGGTCTAATAAACATGTGTTAGGGTCGAATAAACATGTGTTAGGTCGAATGAACTTTTGAATAGGTTGAATGAACATCATGAGGGTCTAACCAAGGGACCATGGGTCGAACCAAAAGCCTTAGGGGTCGAACCACACCCAGAAATCTTCCGATTCTACCTTACGACTTCGTATATGTGATTTTTGATGCAATCTAAGTGTTTTATGCCTGAACCTTATGTGTAAACCTTATATTCTTGATTAGTTTGTGTAATGGGTCACCAACGGGATGTTGGGTCTGTCTGGTGTGTAGGGTTAACGGTTAAACACATTTTTAAATGTACGTGGTCACGATATGGACAATCGGGGACTAGTTAACCTATGGGTTGACAGTCGAAAAACTTATGCAAACATTATGATAGGTCGCTGGTAGTTGGGACTGTCACTTGATGTCGGGATCTTTATTAACTTGAAGACGCAACCTAAGGTGAGTTTCACGGCCCCTCTTTCTGTGTTTACGTTTTCGGGGGAGAAACATGTTACGTACTCGTTTTTATGTTGATCATGTTATGCTAGTGTTACTTTGTGTTCTTACTATACGATAGTTCAGTTTTGCCATTTGACGGCAGTTCAGTTAGCTGTGGTTCGGTAGTTCGGTTGGCTGGGCTCGGCCGTTCAGTTCACCAGGGGTTCGGTAGTTCTGTTATGCCTGGGTTGGTAGTTCGGTTGCACACAAGTGTCATGCACTTGGAATCATATGAGTGGTTTCATATGCCTAGGTTTGCATCCTTTTTAGCATAACGGTAACATTTGGAAACTTTTGGTAACATTTGAAAACTCTTGGAAACTTTTGGTAACATTTGGAAACTCTTGGAAAGTTTTGGATGGAACTTTTAAACTATTGGAAACCTTTGGAAACTTTTGGAAACGCTTTACTAAAAAACCTGTGAACTCACTAGCATTTTGTGCTGACGTTTTTAGCATGTTTTCTCAGGTCGCTAAGGTAGCAGCTATTGATAGGCGCACGGTGTCGCGCGACGTGTAGCATTTAACTTGCATGGTTTTGAACAATATCAGACTCATAACTTTTACTTTTCGAGTTACAAAGACGTTTTATGCTTCCGCTGTTGTGGTTACATTTTGAGAACTTAATGAATGGTTTACGTCATTTTCATATCATATAGTTGTCGTTTATTATGACCGCTGACTTGGATCCTAGTGTGTCACGTGCCTCGCGGTAAAACCCCGCATGTGGAATTTGAGGGCGTGACACTAGATTCCTTCATGGAGAATTCCCATGGAAGTTGCTATAATAGTTAAACAACTGTTCATGCAAGCGAGTAAAATTCAGTTGTTGGACATTGTGATCGGTTACGAAGGAAGTTATTGTCGGAGAGATATCTGTCAACGATGAAGGCAACCTGAAAAAGCATATAAAACCTATCTAGATTCTTTCATGGAGAATTCCTATGGAAATTTCTACAATAGTTAAACAACCGTTCATGCAAGCAAGTAAAATTTAGTTGTTGGACATTGTGATCGGGTATGGAGGAAGTTGTTGTCGGAGAGATATCTGTCAATGATGAAGGCAACCTGAAACATTATATAAAACCTGTCTGGATTCCTTCATGGAGAATTCCTATGGAAGTTGTTATAATAGTGAAACAATTGTTCATGTAAGCAAGTAAAATTCAGTTGTTGGACATTGTGATCGGGTACGGAGGAAGTTGTTGTCGGAGAGATATTTGTCAACTATGAAGGCAACTGAAACATGTCACACCCTCAAATTTCGACTGCGGGTTTATACCGCGAGGTGCGTGACATACCAGGATCCCAAAGCCATATGTCATAAGAACGACTCTAAATGCCCAAACCATTTAGTTTGTTATTGAAAATCAAGTTTAGCGTTTACCAAAAAGTTTAGTTAAGTTGCGGAAGCGTAAATCAAACATAACCATTTAAGTTCATGCGTAAACGCGCCCAAAATAAAACCGTTAAATGTAAAGCAAAGTGTAAGTTAAGTAATGTTCACAAACCATGACACAATGATGCATGACCTATCGTGCTCCGAACCTAGAGACCTGCAAAAGTATGCTAGCGTGTGTCAACATAAAGTCGGCGAGTTCACAAAGTAAGGTAAGTAAAAGTGTAGGTTTCCCAAACCCGAAAGTAAAGCGTAGGCCTCCAAGACCTCGTAACAGCTAATTCACATGCCAAGGGTAGCTAACCCATTCATGATAACTAAACAATGATATACCGAATTGCTACTCAAAACGTTGCACTCGCCCCGCGAGCTGGTTTTTGCCTCCCATCATTGCCTATCAACAATGATAAAAATCTAAGGTTGTAGTTCACGCCCGGCTCCCAGCACGGTGTGAGGTTTGTCAAACCTAATAGCACTATCAACTAGTAACCCGCTTGCCACTCGGTAACTCATTCGGTAAATAGTGAAGGACTTCCGTGATAGAGTGTAGTTTAGTTCATCAAGGACACAGAGTGTGAAACTAACAATACCGCTATGTGTAGTAGTCCCAAACCGGACTAGAAAAAGATAAGTAAGTTGTCTTCCCGAGACGCATGCTTTTGAGAAAAGAGTAGTGAAACTCACCTTAGTATGCAAGCAAGTAAATCCAAACTCCAAAGTAGGGTGTGCTACCGACTCCCTAATACACATGTCACTAAGTGCGTATATGTGTAATACCATTAAACCATATAACTCGTTTGTCCAAGACGTTTTAAATGTTCAAAACCGTGTAAGTGACACCTAGCGATTCTACGTGCATAAGTAAACCCTACGGACCAGTTGGTGAATATGTTGGTTATCATTAGTTTTACACTTCATATGCATCTCATATAAGTGTTCATTCAAGTACATGTCAAATACATACCACATAGGACTCAAATTAGTCACATAAACTCTTAATACCCAATTTGCGTTTTTAGGACAGATTATGCGCCATGAAAACTAATTTATTAAAAATACTTATCCAGTGAGTTAGACTCCCAAAATTTTACTAAATATTCTAAGGGGTCTACTGGACAAATCCATATTTTTATTTTGTGATAAAACCTTGTACAAAAATTATGAAAAATCACGCAACACGGTTTATGTTCAGAAAATACACACAACAAATCAGTTTAGTAGAAAAATTCCCAAAAATCGTGTATTCATCCAAACGGGATGAATCCACTTGTAAAAGCCAAGTTATTCCAATGTTAATCTACTGTCTAAATTTCATAACTTAATTCCTTGTAAACTCGAGTTATGATTGTTTAAAGTTGATCCGAAAATATGATATAACCTTTAATCAAAGGAAATTCCAAAAACATATCAAACATCCAAATCAGATGATTTTGCCCATTCTAAAACGCCAAGACCAAATATAATACAATCGTGCAAAGAAATCATCAAAACCATCACGTTGAAGCCACATAACAGACCCTACGAGTTGACCTAAACATTCTGTCCAGATTTTAATCATGCATAAACTCTTATTTAAACGACTCACGTGTGCGTATAATCGATCAACAACAATCAATAATCATCACAAAACATTCATAAGACCTAGCATGATCAGAACCTATCATAACACATGCAAAATTATAAACCCTAAAGATCAAAACATCACAAACTTGCGCAACAAGCAACCTATCATATTACTAATCACATAGGATCATGTTTAACCCATTCAATATTCATAAACCTCAAGTTTTAAACTTTTTTTAAAAAGGTTTCAGACCTGGACAAACTTAGTTATAAGGTTTTATAACATATTAAAGAAGATTAAAACACAATAGATTAAACATTATACCGCAAGCTCTTGGAAACAATCAACCGAATGCTCTTGACGCTTCCCGATCGATGTTCTTGCGCCTTAGCAGGTGTTTAGGGTTAATATTTCGTAATAGGGAAGTAGGGGCGATTAGGGTTTGAGTTTTGGGGTTGTATGAGTCTTAGGATTGTTTAAATAGGGTTTTAAGTCGGTTTAGTTGCGTTAGAATGTTGCGCGCGGCCGCTCACTCCTCCCGGCCCGCTTCGGGTGGCCTGCTTCGTTGTACAACGTGTTTTTATCGATGTTTTCGCTATTTTGGACCAAAAAAGTGTAACCCCATGTGTTAAGACCCCAACCATCATAATGGTCCACCTAATATGATTTTTATTAACGTATTCGGTTTAAGTTCACGTAATCACATATAGTTTGCACATAGTTTCGCAGAGTTTCATAGAAGCACATAATTGCAATCAATCTCAATCAATTAATTCACAATTATCTAATTTCACTGTTCACCAACGTCCGAGGTTCACTACTCATGTATATAGTTTGGTAATTCCCCGAATTACCACTTCATGTAGTTATTAACCTATAACTATGCGACGTGTGACTTAACTAGCTAACCCTAGTTAAGTAATAGAATGTAAGTAGAGTGCAGTTAAAGTGAGAACATGATATTGCGGGTATCACAAAACAACATATAAAACCTATCTGGATTCCTTCATGGAGAATTCCTATGGAAGTTGCTATAATAGTGAAACAACTGTTCATGCAAGCAAGTAAAATTCAGTTGTTGGACATTGTGATCGGGTATGAAGGAATTTGTTGTCAGAAAGATATCTGTCAACGATGAAGGCAACCTGAAACAACATATAAAACCTGTCTGGATTCCTTTCGTGGAGAATTCCTATGGAAGTTGCTATAATAATTAAACAACTGTTCATGCAAGCAAGTAAAATTTAGTTGTATGGACATCATAAGCAAAAGGTAGACCACACCAATAGACCACTGCTCAATTCCAAAACAACTGTTCATGCATGGAAGTAATATTCCGTTGTTGGAAATTGTGTGAGGATGCATAGTTACATCCACACATTCCCTAAACACAAGCTTTGTCATCAGAGTATCTGTAATAAACATGGGTTGTGTTAAAACTAAACTGGTTGACCCGTCAAACAATATTATTGCTTAATACATATGAATATGTTCATTGCATAATTGTAGAATGAGTTCAATTTCCATGAATATGGATCTCAGGATGGCTGTAGCTCTAGGTAAGAACATTGTGGATGATGACGATGATAACTTCTCTTCAGATTCTGATTGCACCGAATCTAGTCTTCAGGTAAGTCCACGTATTTAATCATCTATACATTCCATGGGTTTGTGTCCAATGCAAGGATCTTCGAATGTGGTATGTGCATTAAATTTAATTAAATAAAAGTTTCTTTCTTTATTTATTACTTGCAGCTAAGATTGATGGATTGTTACTCTTGATAGCCATTGTAAAGTTGAGAAACTAGATTTTAGGTAAGAACATTGTGGATGATGATGATAACTTCTCTTCAGATTCTGATTGCACCGAATCTAGTCTCCAGATTCTGATCGTATTGTATGGTGTGTGGGAATGTTATAAACCTTAAACTAATAAGTTACATTATTATTATTATTATTATTATTATTATTATTATTATTATTATTATTTACATTATTATTATATAATAACAATGACAGACTCTTTATCTAAAGTTCCATTGTAAAGTTGAGAAGAAGAGTGAACAACGGTGGAATTGGAATTGGAATTGAGAATGCTCGGCCAACGACTTTGCATTCGAATAGTAGGCCAGGGAGTGCGCAGTCTAGTAGTTCAGGTGCGTTGTAGGGAGTGCACAAACCGAGGCCTAAGGTGAATCCGTTTGGTGATGCTAAACCTAGAGAGGTTTTGCTTCAGGAGAAAGGTGTGGATTATTGGAAGATTTATTTTAGGAATTGTTTGAGAATATATTTTCTTATCAAATTATCCTCAACTGAACAGTTATTTGGAATGTTCCTGATCATTACAGAAGTGGAACGATCACCCATTGGTGTAGAATAATAATATTGTGTGTTGGGTGGGTGTTGGTGGTGTGGGTTTTTATAATGTGTCTGAATAGTGATGGATGAATGATGGGGATAAACCATTAGGAATAGTAACGATCGCTTTACAATGCCGAAAACGACTATCATCAATCTGGTTTACGAGGAATGGGTTGAAGGTGTGTGTTGTATGTCACACCCTCAAATTCCAATTGCGGGGTTTTACCGCGAGGCGCGTGACATACCAGGATCCAAGTCAACGGTAACGACAACTATATTATATGAAAATAACGTAATAAAATAAACCACACAGTTTTAAAAGTTTACATAACACCAAAAGACCACAGTAGAAGCAAAGTTAAGTTTACAAAACCATAATCTAAGGTAAGTAGTTTAAAGCCCAAACAAAGTTCAAACATGCATGATAGTATGAGACGCAGTGTGACTCCAGTGCGCCTAGACCAGCTGTTACCATAGCGACCTGAGAAAACATTCAATGTTAGTCAACACGTACAGTGCCGGTTAGTCACATAGATAAAGTTTGTAAAAGTTGTAATGTTTGTAAATACCAGAACCAACAATCCTTACATGTATACCTGATGCTAGCTAGACATCGTTACATGATACTAAAGTGTCGTGAACCACCGTTGAACGATAGAATGCCTCAATTCCCGCCACCGGTCATCACCCGGTGTCGTAAGTTAGATAGGAAAAAGATGCACCTGTCCGACCTCCAGTTGACCCGAGTGGGGCTTGTCGGGCCCAATTGATCTATTCACACTTTCCCCGCTATGTATCCACATATTAATGGTTCACTAAATGTTATGAGGACTTTAATGATGTAATGTCACTAAGTATCCATGTGATATAATGTAATATGTTGGTCTAAAAGTTCGTAAAGTTTGTAGCGCATCTTTCTCCCCCAGATATGAAAACAGTAAAGAAATGGGGTTGTGACACTCACATTAGGTTGCGTCTTCTAGAATAGAATTACCGACACGAATAGAAAGTCCCAAGTACCGGCGACCTATCATAAAGTTTGTATAAGTGTTTTGACTATTAACCCGTGGGTTAACTAGTCCCTGATTGTCCAGATCATGACTACGTATGTTTGAAAATGTGTTTGAACGTTAACCCGACACACCAGACAGACCTGACATCCCGTTGGTGACAAATTACGCAAATTGATCAAGTACATATAGTTTACACACAAGTATCATGCATAAAACACTTAGTTTGCATTAAAAATCACGTTTCTAAAGTCGTGGGGTCGAACCAGTCCAGAACCTAGTTGGTTCGACCTATAGGTGGGTCGAATGGGTTGTTTGGAGGTTAGTTCGACCCAACTGCTGCAAATACTCAATAAACACACAAAATCTCATCAAAACAGTCCGAAAACATCAAGAAACATCATAAATCACAGCAGTTGATATCATCTAATCTGTCCCATAAAACCCTACCATTTATGCCCAGAAATCCATCCATTTCATTAAGAAATCACAACTTACCCAAAATAGCAAATTATGGAAATGTCACATCAATACATATAATCTTTACCCAAAATGGAAACTTATCAAAATTACCTCATAAACATATTATTGTGCAAAGATTGATCATGTATAGCAAACCCCTAATCATATCATCAACAATACTATCAAGAACAAACCCTAGATCTAGCATAAAACCCCTCAAAATGGATGAAACTTCATCAATCATCAATTACACCTTATAATAACCATAAATCATCATCTAAAACAGTCCTATATCATTAATATATCATCTATTCATCATTCAAGAATCATATAACACATAACAACTCATTTAACATCATTAACACAAGGATTATTGTATGAAAAAACTCATTATTAACGAATAGATTTGGTTTAGAAAGATGTTAGAAAGGTTTTTATTCATAAAAACTTCCTTGAATCAGATCTGGACACTTAGGGTTTGATAAAAACGAATGAAAATCGATTAAAAAGGCATTTGATGAAGAACACACCTTGAATCTTCTCTTGTTTATGATGTAGAACGTGTTTTTATGTTAGGATATAAAAAAACGTGGTAAAAAACTCCTCCCTATAGGTTTGGGGTTGAGAGAGAGCACTTGGAGGCGAGTTAAGGTTGTGAAATGATGAAAAAGTTGCAAGGTGTAGTATTTATAGTCAGTGTTGGTTCGCACCCTCGCAGGGTCGAACCAGTTCCCATTCGACCTTTACAGGGATCGAATCAACAACATGGAGGTTGGTTCGACCTTCCAAGTGGTCGAACCAAAATCCAGGATTCCAGTTTTCCATGATTTTGTCGTTTTAACCCGTTTTAAACACATGTTAACACATTCTAGCACATGAACATGCAATCCTAACATATGTTAATTATATCTAATCATATAAACACGTATTTACACGTTGCACATCAAATATGGAACAATTCATGTTTATTACTTAATATAATTCATGTAACTTCACGAACAACGGGACTCAAGACTTGTGTGAGCATAAGTTACCCCAATGATCCTCCAAATCATTGAACCTTGGACAATACGTAAGTGTAAACCAACTCCACTGACCTAGTCAGGTACGTTAGATAAATGTTTTCGCTAAGGTAGACTTATATGTTTGTAAAAGTAATAACCTGAATATGCCGAGTGTCACATCTATGTATAGAATGGTGAATTATTGTAGTGTGTTAGGTATATGATGGAAGGGTTTGAAAAGAAATAGCACTAGTCCTTCTTTAATGTTCTTTATAATTCAAAGGAACTAGGTTGCAAAGGAACTTGAATTTTGTACTATGCATTCTCATATGATGTCCAACAACTGAATTTTACTTGCTTTCATGAATAATTGTTTGGAATTGTTTGGTGATGTAAAACCAGGTCACACCTGTACTAAGTTTAATTCGAAGAAGAAAAAAATAACATACATGAAATCAATGGGAGGGTAAACAAAATCGTCTATTTTTCATCCGTTTGTTAGCGCCGATCCGACTGTTGATTTCTTTCCACCACAAGTACAACGAACTCCATATGGGTTGCTTGTTAGCGCCAATCCAACTGTTGTTTTCTTTCCATGTTTACAATAATTATATTAAAAAATATTAAAAAAACTACTTCAAAACACCCAAAAAAAAAAACCATGATCCAAAGCGTCTCGCTTTGGCCATAGCAAGGTGTTTTGGTCTTAATTTTTCAGCTTTTTCCTGACCTCGTACTGACGTCGTTGAAAAAGGAGCCAAGCGTCTCTCTTTGGCCAAAACGAGACGCTTTAAGAGGGGTGAAAATAGAACCATAGGGGTTTTATTATAAACACCCTTATGTAAACAAAGACTGGCCAAAGAACATGGCTATGGAAATGCGTGCATGAGTTCTACCCCTTAAATTAAGCCCTTATTCTGTTTATCAATGATAAAATATGTACCATGTGAACTCAAGCTTAATACGTAACTATGTGACTTTAGTCCACAAAGTTGTGTAGACATTTATCAATATTCAATTTCGGGCTATTTTACAATTGAAAACAAGAATTGGTGGATTTAAAACAAAAGTTCTAAGGAAATACTAATTTTTTCCTGTTGTACATTCATACAATTTAATAAAACAAAAAAACACAATAATAAATAAAGTTAAAAAAAAATACTAATAGATTTCTCCTCTTCGTCATTTGAAAACTTGAAATCGAGTCATTATATCGCCATCTGTTACTTATACAATGTTTCTTTCTCGATCACAAAAACTAAAGCATTGTTCAAATGCTAGTTTCAATATCTGATAAACTAAAGGAAAAGTATTAGATTTTCCGGTCCACTACTAGACGAGCAAGATCACAAATTCCATCCAATTTGACAAAACTATCATCTTCCTTTATAGTGTGATAATACACTTTAAGATCATTCAAATCAATTATATATACGGCATTGAAGGATTCGAAAGAATTGAAGTCGAAGGAATATTGGGGCCAATATCATCATTTTCTTGAAATTTTCTTTTAAAAAGATCGCTAATAATAAGTTTTTTACAATATGCTACCAGCTTCCAAATATCTTGATTTTAAAAGAAATAAAATGTAAACCATAATCATTTGCACACTTGCACACAAACCCAAGTTAATTGCACATAACCGTAAAAACCTAAAATTAGTAGCACGTAAACCCTAATATCAATTACATATAAACCCTAATCAATTACACATAAACCCTAATCAATTACACATAATCAATTCTTTATAAGAATGTAGAACTTATAACTAGAAGAATACTTGTTACTATGGATGCTTAATTGGTGATTGGTGGACGATGGACGGCTGATGGGCGGCCAGAGGCGGAGGCAAGAAGAATGGCGGAGGCGACTATTGGAATTCAATGGCCGATGTTACTGTTGTTGTGTCGATTGTCGACTATTTTTGAGCTTTAAATCTTTAAATTTATATTGGAGAATTTGGCTTTTAATCTTTTAACTTAAATTGGGCTTTAAAGGTTTAATAAAACTTTGGTGAGGTGTTGGGCTTTTAAAATATATTGAGGGTAGCATAAGAAGATCTTAGAAGTAATGTCATACATAAAATGTTAAAAAAGATTATCTAATTCTACGAAAAAGTTAAGGAGTAACACGGGCTATCCCTACATTGAATCGCCCCTGAAAACACGTCAATATTGATTCAAATTATACAGTTGTGGCACTTGTCATTCTAGTTAATTTGATGAAATATAAAATTAGTTTAATTAAATCCACATAGTTAAGTCATTCTAAGGGGACGAGCTATAAATTTTTTTTTTTGAACATTAAACTTCATTAACACAGGACAGCTGAACGCAAAAAAGCGAACAGAAGCCAAAAACTACAATAATACCAGAAAAACGATCTCGACTTTATTTGCTGAACGCATCGGATTCATATACCACTCATTCCACTCCAACGTATTACAACCAAACCTATTTTTATACCAGAAAAACGATCTCGACTTTATTTGATGAACGGTCTTAACAACCTTGATGTTCCTTTGATTGAAAATCTTCTCATTGCAGGCTAGCCATATACACCACACAGCCACAATAATAATTCCTTGAACCACTCGTTTGCCTCACTTTCCTCCTGCAACATCTTTATACAAGCATAATATATCTCGGGCATCAAATATAATAACCGGTGGTAAATGACACCACATTCCGATCCTGTTCCACACTTCCATAGTAAATCTGCATTCTGTGAAAATATGCAGAGCTGAATCATAATCGTCTTCGCATAAAACGCACCATGGCTCCCCTAACACAATATTCCTTTTTTGAAATTTCACCATAGTAGGTACACGGGGCATTTCCCCCTCCAAGCATGTATATTACATTTTAGTGGAACCCGATTTATCCACTTCTTAGCGAACACATCCGTTCCTTGACTTCGTACAAACTCCTTCTTTATCGCCTTAACCAAAAAGCTGTTTTTTATCCATACCTGTCCAGATCCATTTATCATGGATAAACTATATAAAAGGGAAGAATGAGAAATTTTAAGTGCTAGGTGAGTATAGTTTCCAATTTGAATATATTAACGAAGAAATGAAAATGTATTCACTAGACTTGGACATCAAGTTTTACAATATATATAGGGGTGTTTGGGATTGATTTACAAAATGACTTATTAACTTCTAGAAAAAACCAATAAGTTAATAAGTCATTTGAAAAAGCACCAAATTCTAGCTTTTGAAAATAACTTATTAGCTTTTTCAAAAAGCCAATAAATCAATAAGTTGTTTCCAAACTCAATCCCAAACATGGCCATAATAAACAAGAGATGTTAGGAAATTTAAATGAAATAAAGTTCCTTATTTAGATAATTAATAATTATATATGCATGTTGAAAGTTAACCGGGCCTGCCTCACAGGATTTGGTCCCACATAAATACATAATACAAGGGCTATCTTATGCATCGAGGACAAATGTTTCATACTGGCACATAAAATGAAGAGTTTGCTATTTCTGGTTTTACAGTTTTAATACATTTTTTTTTCATTAGTTTGAAAATAACTAAAATACAATCTAAGATTTTTATTTTATTGTGAGTTTGCTCCCTGGCTTTAACTCGGGAGAAATTTTACTGTAAAAAGTAGTTTAACATAAAAAGGATAAAAAAAGATTTTGGGATTTTGATCAGAATAAATCAGTGGATGGGATTAAAATGGGAAAAGTATACGTTAAGTTTGTAAAAGAGGAGAATGGCAAAATAGGTATAACCCACAATGGTTGAGTTCCACACCCATTTTTTTTAATGTTCATAACTTTTTCATACGATGGTATTTAAAAAAAAAACATATATACCATAAAAACAAGTTTTTATCCTCTTTCATTTGCATAACTTATTTCTATACTTTTTAAAAAAAATGGTTGGTTTGATAACTTGCGTTTTATCATGATACAACTTGCGTTTTTTTTTATCAGATATATGTTACAAAAAAGTGAGATCAACCTGCAGAAACAAAAGGAAGAAGACCTGCCATATAAAGATCACTGGTTTTCAGGTGAAAATTATCCTACTACATGGTGGTTTATTCTTATTAATTCAAAGTTATGATTGTTATCGACATCAACTTTGACTTATAAAATCATAGTACCTCTATAGTTTGTTGCAGGTACATCTTAAGTGCTCATTACATCTGCAGATTCACGAGTTCGTGTTGTTGATGGCGCTGAGTTAATTCACAAGTTCAAAGGTAATATCTACATGATTTTTCATTTTTGTAATCGTTTTTAACATCTTGGTTAGTATCAAATAATAAATAAGTTTGGATAAAAGGGTGTTTCCTGATCAGCCAAATCATTTTGATCCATTACGTTTCATAACTTTGAATCAATAATCTCACTTGCGTTTGATCATTTATAATTTGCGTTTTATCATTTATAACTTGCATTTGATCAGGTCATTTTATTAGGTCGTCTTATCAGGTTATAACTTGCGTTTCTAAAACGCAAGTTATCAACCCAACATTTTTTTTTAAAAGTATAGCAATATGGTATGCAAATGAAAGAGGATGAAAAACTTGTTTTTATGGTATAATTTTTTTTAAAAAAAAATAATGTCATATGAAGAAGTTATGGCCATTTTAAAAAAATGGGGGTGAAACTATATGGTACGGTATCGGTATTTTACCTTAACGGACTACACTTTTACTTCAAAATTTTAAGTTACATACAATTATGTATAAAATTTATCAGCAAAACTAAAGTTAATATCTATCTCATGTGTTCACAATATCCATTCAACAGAGGTTAAATTTTGTTACCACTATTCAACTTATAGTACCACTGCACCAATGCCTCAGAAACTAAACCTATATAATCTTTGCTGTCTTTGGAGCGGTGCATTTCAAAGTTCAAAAAATCATAAACTTCTATTACTTTGTTTAACAATAATTGTCCTAACTTCATGGTCAAGTGGACTGCATTTTTTTACTTCAAATGATAAGTTTATACAATTGTTTATAAAATTTATTATTTATCTGCATAACTAAAAGTTAATATCTATCTCAGATGTTCACAACTAGTAGGACTCCCCGCGCCGTGCTACGGGTATTCGGCCGTATCGTTTTGATTCATTATAGTATTGTTACTCTCTATATCAACCGTAATCGAACCAAAAGAATAAAACTATAGTATGCTTAAAAAATATCAATACATATTTTATATCGACTTAAAAGTATAAAATCAAAAAGTGTTACTGATTTCGATAATCTCAATACAGATACACTGAGTGTGTTAATCAAGTTAATTAGTTGATTAAATTATTAATTTTGGATCATAATTTTAAATTTTAAGTTTATTAAAAAACGTATGAATTAAAGTTACAAAATGCAATTTTTAAATCAATTAATGCCTTTATAAAAAAATATATAATAACCACACACATTAGAGTAGGTGGCAGAGTGAAGCTTGAGGTAAATCCTAAAAAGGGAAGCATTTTAATGGTTATCAACAATATTCAACATACCGTGAGAGTCCAACTTTTCACCACCATAAAATGCAACGTACTACCAGTTACGAATTAATACTGTTCACGTTTGGATTTGTAAGTATATACAATATCCTAAGCTTTCAATTCAAAAGAGGTTATATTTTGTTAAATGTTAAGCACATGAAGTCTAACTAATTACCCATTCATCCTTAACAAGTTTCTGAATTCTCCTTCTGTTCATCAAGAAGTAAGTGTTAAAAATTTTTAAAAGACTTTGAAGTTTTTTCTTCTTCGTTGATTATTGAAAATGATTTATGTTTAGATTAATAAAACATTTATTAATCTAAATTCATGTATTCAAAGAAAATTCGTATATGCATTTCTTTACAAAATCACTGTATTAAAATAAGTGTTTTTGTTTTCAATGTGAACATGAATTCTAGATCTATATAAGTCAAAGTCAACTTGTAACATATTTTAAATTACGTGAAGATGATTATATGTTGAAGGTTATCCTTTAAATACTGTATTATGTTTAATATGGTTTATTCTTTTAATTTTTTTAACATTTTAAATAAACGTTTTTTTAACTAAGATTGATTATGTTTAAGTTATTTACTCTTTTCGTGATTTGAGTTTTCTTCTTTTATCATTTTTTATTAAGTCATATTAAATTTTTTAACCCCGGGATCTTCCCGGGATAATCAGCTAGTATATTAATAGATTAAGATGAAGAAGTTCGTGTAAACTTCCTTTCTAAGTTAATATATGGAAAACAATGAAAATTTAAAACGAAAACCAAAACTAAAAATAATTATGATTTCTATTGATAAGTTCATTTTAATTACTTTATGGTAATCAACTTATCTATACGAGAGATTAGGATGATGGCATTATCAATATTGTTATTTTCCAATTGAAAACCAATATACACACAAAAGATTAGTGACTAGTTCAAGTTCTTTTAAACCATTAGACCATGTCTATGTCTAGTGAGGTGGAATCGACGCCCACACTTCAAATGTCTTATCATGATCTCTCTCTCTCTCTCTCTCTCTCTCTCTCTCTCTCTCTCTCTCGATCAACTACAAATTCCACAACGTTAATTATTTCACGCCAAGACCAAAACAACCTCAAAACAGCCTCAAAACGCCCAGGTGGCAGTGTGCCCTAACGTTTTGGGACGTTTCCCCCTTCCACTCACATTTTCACGCTGCACTGAACCCATTCTTAATTAGAGTGAAATATATTTTAGTTTATTTATGATGTGTATGAGTCTAAAACTTATCTAGGTGACACCAAGGCCCATAGACAGAAGACTTGACAAATGATGTATGTCATGTCACATTAAGGCACATAGAAGACATGATGTAAGATTCTTGAAAAGGTTTGTCTTCAAAGGTTGCCACAAATCGGGTGACTAGAAGGCCATTAACTTGTTTATATCTATAACTTAATATAGATAGAAGACAATGTAGTATAAAGACAACATGGATGTTCTAAAAAATCAGGGTTGCATCAATAAGAGCCACCATCTTCTAAGTTTTTATTTATTTTTCTTACGTGGTTTAAGGACTGGTTGACACCTTTAGATTTCTTTTAACTAAAGGAAGATAGTTGCATGAAAATAGTAGGTTCATGGAGATCACGCACATAAGACATGAGAACCATACCCACAAGGTGACTAACTGTTACACGTCAATTGATGGCGGAATATATCAAGGCGTGACTTGTAATAGATTGTTCAAAGACATCATGACACTAAATTGTGGCAATATGATTTTTAAATTAATTTGATTTCATAACATAATCAAAAGGGGTATATCTTGTTCATATAAAAGAAAATTACAACAACATATCAATAAAAAAAATAGTGCGTTTCTAAGTCCAATCCTAATTAAGTTCTTGGATCATCATATCAAGCATTTCCTCCAATACGTATAAAATATCCGTCAATACATAAAGTATTGGTGAGCATACTAGTTTTGGTTTACATACATAGTATAAAGAATGTTTAACTTGAATCCTCATGCTACAGTTTGCTAGTCTAGATGCGTATACAACATACAAAAGGCATACTGAAACCATAGATTACCACTAACATATCCTATCACCGAAGTGAGAGGCCAATTAGATTACTTAACAATGACCCACCAAATGGGCGGTGTGCTACTCCTATAGCACTATACATGTTAAGGTAGGCTTACACATTTAATGAGTTATGCTAAGGCATTTGTATCTAGTAATTGACATATAGTATGGCATAACATAGAAGCATGATATTAAGTTTATGTGCTAAAAAGATTCATAGAGTGATTTTAGTGTGATTTTTTATAGAATACATGTTGAGTCCCAACTAGTGATAAAACGGAAAAAAGGACAAGTATGAACTCATAGTTTGCAAATGCTTTCCACAAAGGTGAGCTTGAATGGGTTGTCGATTGGCATCGAAGTTACCCTAAAATGGGAAACGAAGGGTGTAAGTTTATAGGGTTGAGGATATAATATATTCGAGAAACGGAGAGTATGATAGTATGAAAGTCCAAAAAAAAAAGTTCATCTTGTGGTAGACACTCATTTGGACACTTTGTTTTATTGTGTTTCATAGGCACAAAGTCACCCATTAGAATCTGAATCTGAGGATTCTAAAACTAGATGATATTTACCTTAACACATAATATTCAGCCATCATTTTGGTTGGTATCATGGTTTGGTTTTCGGATTTGATATTACATATATATACTTATATTTTATTTATAGATTGTCATGATGGGAGGTAAGACGAATTCCATCCATTTATCCTTTAGGATTCACCGATGCACAGACCATCACAAGGATGATTCGGATGGTCATGAAATCAAGAACGGAAATTGCATAAATTAAACGAATTTAACTAAGTAATCCAGTGAGGTAGGTGGAATCCAATTTATACGCCCAAGATATATTAACTCGGCCAATTACCCAAATATACTTGACAAAATCTTGATTGCATAATGTCTTATAAAAGCACAAAATTATCATATGAAACTTGAAATTCTCGTATAATCCACCCAAAATAACAGTAAATCAAAATAGTTAAAGCAATACTAATATGTGATACACTATTATATATTAAATAATCTATCACTGAGAAATTTGAAGTACTTAAATTGAAAATAAAAAGTTAAAAACCCTAATCAACTATCGAACACAAACAAACATAAATGAGCGTGTTACCCAACGTTCACGAACATAAATGAACGAATGTGACCTCTGTTCATGTTCGTTTGTTTAACTAAACGAACAAAATTTCTTATTTGTGTTCATTCATTTATTAAACGAACGAACACAAACGAACTTCTCGGTGTGCTCATTTATTAAACAAAACTTCTTAGAGGTTTTTTAAACAAGTTATTGAGTCAAAGACAATATGATTTCTATGCTTTTGGTGTGCTTAATAAGTGTCTTGTATTGTCCAATGCCTTAACGGGTCGATTTGGGTAGAAATCGACATAAACATTCAAAACTAGAAGTCGGGTCTTAATGACATAAACGGATGATGTTTTTAGTTAACCAAGAGTCCAATGAGTTAACAAAATGATTGTTATGCTTGTTGAATTATCAAATAAGGTTTTGTATAACCTAAGACCTTAACAGGTCGATTTGGGTGAAAAACATGTAAGTAATAGTTAAGCCGAAAGGGGTTACAAACCACCATAAACGGGCATCTTTCAAGCCTAATAAGGGTATCAAACAAGTCTCCAAGTGCCCCTAGGAAGGGCCTTGAATTTGGTTTTTAAAAAAAAACCCAAAGGTTGGGGAAAAACAAAGCAAGGAAATCGCTGCACGTAATATGTTTCTGACCTGCTCTTCAAATATTCATATAAAATCATAGAAAAATCGTTAGGAGGTATTCTTTACATGCCTGAAAAGTTCTTTGAACGAAGCACAATCCATCTTTGAACATGTTTAACTAATTCGGATTTTAAATGGGTCAAAATGGTCAATTACAGCGGCTGAAAAGGAAATCGCTATACATAATATGTTTCTGACCTGATCTTCAAATATTCATATAAAATCATAGAACAATCGTTAGGAGATGTTCTTTATACGTCTGGAAAGGTATTTGAATGAAGAACATTTACTATTTCAAATCCGAAGTCAGATTATGTGTTTTAAAAGGGGTAAATGCGACCCGAACAGCTGTTGCGCAAAAGTGCAGCAGTTTATTTCCTTGATATGGGGTCGTTTGGCCTAGGTCATTCCGTTTGGTCGCGCAACGACATTTTCTAATAAAATAAATACAGTATTGGCAACCCACTAACCATTTATTTGTGTAATGGTGCCAGGTACACGTTCGGTAGGAGATCCGGAACTCAGATCAAGTCAAGAAGAAAGCCGAATACACCCGATAACTTATACGCTTGCGCAATAGCTTCCCGATTAAAACACAAACCTTAATATAGGTTTTAAATACTTATAAATGTAAAGTGGAATGTTTTTATTAAATCAAAGTCTTTGTAAGTGGGTCGAAGTTATAAAGATTAAAGTTTTAATCGGGAGTGATTTTTATATAAGGCCTACACTCGCAAGTTTAAACGTTAACCATATGATTTTGGGTTAGGGTCTTACACACCGGTGATGTCCGGTGGCGGGTATTGAAGCATTTCTAACGTTCAGCAGTGGTGCACGACACTTTAGTATCATCTAACGATGTCTAGCTAGCATCAGGTATAGATGTAAGAATTGTTGGGTCTGGTTTTATGAACTTTACTTACAATTGCAAACTTAAAACTCTGTGACTCACCAACACTGTATGGTATGTGTTTACTAACATTGCATGTTTTCTTAGGTCGCTAAGGTAGCAGCGAGACTAGACTCACTGGAGTCGCACTTCATGTGTCTTGCATGGTCAAACATTACTTTCATGTTTTGAACTACTTACTTTTGAATTATGGGTTGTAAACTTTAACTTGCTTCCGCTGTGTTGTTTTTGGTTGTCTAACTTTGAAACTGTTTGGTTTGGTTTTTTTATTACGTTGGTTTCTTATTATATAATTGTTGTTTACTATGACTGTTGACTTAGATCCTTGTATCTCAAGCCCTCATAATAAAACCCTACAAATGAAATTTAAGGGTGTACCATCTCTAAGATGAGTTTTACCTACACAAGTTAGCAAGAGATAATATTGAATTCTCATTTCTTATCACTGATGGACTTGCATGTTAGGGTGTTCATACATGACTCGTAATTCCATGTTAGCATAAGAATTTTTATTTTATTTCAGATAAGGTTCCTATTCTACACATGACTTCGAAATGTTTGTTTAATATTCATATACTTGATGGAAATTAAGTAGATGACACTTTATTACATAAATATTTAACTATCAAAATTTTTAAGTCATTAATTGTAAAAATTAGTAATTCTAGAATTTGTTCTCACACATCTTTATTTATGCCAGTGGTCGTAAATACGTGCTATATATGTGTCATAAGCAGAAGACACACATGCAATTCATCTTCATTTATGACAGGGGCTTTCTTGACACACTTTTACCGTTCATCTATACCCTTTATCACACGTGTTATGCGTCATTAAAGGTCTATTTTCTACTTGTGAAATGTATGTTCCAACAAACACTTTGTTATTTGATTGACTTGCTTGTTAGACCATATGTAGTGGAGCGTCATTTTGGACGTTTTTTTCAAATTTGCGCATCTCACACTGATACGGCGGGCGCTATAGGCTTAAATCTCCCCAAGCGTGATGTTTATAGCGCGGATAACAAATCAGATGACCAATGGGGAGAGCACACGTGGATTCTTCAAACAGTTGGGTTTGTGGCTGATGGTGGTGTACGGTGATGGTGACGGTGGTGGTCCGCCGTGAAAGGAAGAAGGAGGGAAGAAGAAGAAGAAGAAAGAAAGGAGGAGGGAAGAAGAAGAAGATGAAGGCGGCGCGGAGGTGGTGGGTGAATGGTGGTGGTGATGATGAAGAAGAAGGTGGTGGTGGATGTGGCACCGGTGGTGTTGGGTGGTTGTTGTGTAGGCTTTGTGGTGATGGTGGTCTGCTGTGAAGAGGAAGGAGATGTATAGGTTTGATATATTTTTTTTTCTAAATTAGCGCCCCAATTTGTTTCCCTCACTACATATGGTCTCAGAGTTATAAATTTTTTCGTAAATATACAGATGTACAATAATTAAATAATACTTTTTTATACGTTTCTTCCTTCCATCCACAGCTACTTTCAAAAAATTTTAAAAAATAAATACAAGGAACGTTGTCTTCGCAAATATATATATGTACAGTAACATTTTCTCTCTCCTTCACTTACGACCACTTTCTAAAATATGTAGAATTCACTCACAAATATATGCAAAACATACTGTGAATGCTTTAAGATAATTCATAAATAGGTTCCCGATCCTCAACCATATATTACACCTAAAATCACATTTTCTCTTTCCTTTTCAAGTAAAAAATATCTTTATACCTTTATCGTTACTTTTTCTCTCTCCCACACTCACAACCAATTTAAAATAATATTAAAAAAATAAATGCAGGAAAACTGTGTTTCTCCAAATATACCACTGAAAGGGTTTCCATCTCCTCCACTTACAACCCATCCTAAAATATGGGATATTTACTCACAAAAGTATAGGTAACCAAATGTGAATGCTCTGAGAGCATACATAAGAGGTTCCTCATTCCCATCTACATATTATACTAAAAATCATTACAGTTTCTCTCTCATTTTCAATTAAATAATTTTTTAGATATTTTTATCATTATTTTTTCTCTTCTCTCTATTCACAACCACTTTAAAAAAACATTAAAAGATAAATGCAGGAAAACTGTGTTACCTAGATATTTTGATAAACAATAGGTTCCACATCTCCTTCACTCACAACCTTATTCTAAAATAAGATGATGGTTTGTGATCATAGCCCTAATCAAAGTCCGTATACAAAGTTTGGGAATCAAGATATTTTATTAAAGGGTGTTGATATTTCAACACGTAATGTTATTATTTTGACACCCTCTATACACTTCGAGCATGTTTGGCTCTCCTTATTTCCACCTCCTTATAACTTAATACTTTTCCAAAAAGTTGATAAGTTAATAAAGTGTTTGAAAAAATGTGACTTATAATTTCTACTTATGAGTTTTTATAGCATTAAAAAGGAGTTTTCGAAAAGTAAGGAGAGTGTAATTTTTCATAACTCTTTATAACTTTTTGTAAAAAGTTATAATGAGGCCCCAAAAAGTTTACCCAAACACCCGTCTCATATAGGCCAATCCGAAGCGTATAAGGTTACACAGGTTCCTCGACCATACAAAACCTGCCACAATTCAGTCTAATATGATATGTATAAGGCAATATGAGGCGTATTAGGTACGATGTAGTACAATGTAGTATAAAGCACTTGACTTGATGGACGTCTGGAACTCTATACGTCTTGTATAGACCTATACAAGAGGTATAGAAGTTCAAATTGCATTAATGTTTATTCCTTTTCTTTCTCTTCTTTATTGTTTTTTATAAACGAAGCCATCCTCTTATTCATTAATTCCTCTTTAAATCTTCATCATTTTAATCCGTTCGCAATGTCGTGGTAGGAAATGAATTTTCTATTATTATGAAAGAGGGGTGAATGATCATTACGAGAAAAGGTTGTGTCTTGCCAAAAAAAAAAATCGGTGCTGCATGACCTGAATGATCATGCCTTGGATGATCGGCTGATTATAATGCGACGCAACCTATCCCACAACAGCACTGCCACCACAGTTGCCTTAGTAGCCACAACAAGTTTACAAGTTTATGTCTCAAGTGATGACAACTGGATTTAGGAAGTTTGAGCATCGTCTTGAGCATCGCGAGGATCATAATGATGACTGGATGATGTGGTTTGTTGAGTTAGAGGCAAAGAGGAGACGCTTTGTGTGACACCTTACATAAATCCTACATCGGTCGTGGCCAGGAGAGATCCTTGGTGCATATGTAATCCAATGCCTCTTAAATCACCAACACGTTTTGGGGCTTAATGTTAATGGATGAGAAAAAAACTTCACAGTTAAGCGTGCTTAGGTAGTAGTAGTACCAGGATGGATGACCTCCTGTAGTGATGAGCATATAGCCCCGAATACGAACCGATACCGATCCGAACCGATACCGTACCGATCCCGTAACGAACCGAGGGTGTTCGGAATGGGTATCGGTACCCACATTTAGAGGTTTTCGATTTCGGTATTTTCAGTATCGGTACGGGATCGGTATGGTATCGGTATTTTAAGCTAAAATACCGATACCATACCGGTACCGTACCGATACCGAACGATACCGTACCATACCGTATGTTTTCGGTATCGGTATTGGGTTTTTAGAGTTTTCGGGATCGGTATCAGTTGATACTGATACCGTCCCGAGCTCATCCCTACCTCCTGGGAAGTCTCCACTAGGGGCAACCAAAAACAAATCAGTAAGCTCTGGATGGGTAACACATCGAGACAAAACAGACAATATTGGTGGTGACAGGAGCCGGATGTTACACCTTGCTGGTTTGGGTCCACGATCACCACCACCGGACTCACGACACTATGAGGATGATGATTAAGGTTACACTACAAGAAAAGTGAGCATTAGAGACTAAATTAGCAGGAACTGATATATCAGTCTCAGGTACATAATATCTTGGACTGATTTATCAGTTACTAATAATATTAGGGACTGATTTCTACGCGACATTTTTCAATGATCGAAAATCAGTCGCTAATACGCTAGCACCTTATTTGAGACTAATTTTCAGTCATAAATGCGTCTGAGTAATCTAATTAGATTGTCTACCTTTTTTTACTTTAATTTTATTTGTACCTTTTTGTACTTGAAACTTATTGTCTATGTATATTGAGTTTCAGTTATTTATATTTGTGATATTTACAATGTTTAGTAATTGATCAATTGTGTATTCAAATACAATGTTATAAATGTATAAAATGTTATAGACGTTACAAATGTATAACATGTTGCAAACTTTTCAAAATCCATAACAATTGGAAATTTCTACAATTCAACATCAATATTCATGATTCTTCTTAAACATGTGGAAAAAAAAATACACCAAACCTATAAACAGGAGATGCCGAATGCATTGAAATACAACGTTCTATAGAAATATAATATAACCCACAATTTTCAACAAAAATCCATTAAAACAGAACAAAATACAACTTTTACAGGAAAAAAATCATTTGCCTTTTATACGCCTCGCATTGGCCTATACAAGGCGTATTTGATCGGTCGCCAGACAGATCGGACTTTGTCAGTCAGATCTGTTAGTACGAGATAATTTATATGCGTCTCGTGTTGGCCAATACAATGCGTATTGGTGTGGAAAATAGTTTGATGGGTGTCGAAATAGACGAAACCATGTTAAATAAGGCTTCATTTATGCTCTACTTTTTTTTTTTTGAACAGTCAAACTTGTACATCGTGGATATTGAACCTTGACATCCTATTACGCCAAACCTTATCTAAGCTCATCATGGAGATTGCCCTATTACAAATGGATAATTTATGCTCTATTTGTTTAAGTTTGACCCAATTCAAGCTTTAACAATGTTTTTCAGGTAATTCACGAGACGATCAAATCGTTTAAACCACATACTAACCCGTTATATAGCGATTATGTTATCATTTGCCGACATAAGTGATTATACATTATCAGCATATGCAATTAGGCCATTATGTAGTTAATCGCACGGTAATGTGGCCCAAGATGCTTATAAGGATTGAAAGATATGTCGCTTTAACAATTATGGATTTATATCTGCTCCCACACTAGGTGAAATCCGATGATATTTATAAAATTTAGAATTCTAAACAAATTCAGTTAAAACTAATAGTCTTTTTTTCTACAAATATAATTGACTAAAGCATATTTAAAAAATAAGGAAGTATGATTCATGCCTTTTCCAACTATAATCGACATTATCGGTTTATCGATCATGTTAACCAACCGTTTAATTGGCTCAGTCTATTTGGTTAGATTGTCGTTTTTTAGTTCGGTTTAGTTAATTTTGGTTAAGACCCAAACCCAAACTTTAATTTTGCTTAGAAGCACATGAAATGAAGAGGTATAAATACATGTAATGGATGTATAAAAGATATAAATGTATGAATAGTTCAGTTTTGGTTTGTTAATTTTGGTTAACTTAGGGTACAAAAAAAACCGACATTAGGTTAACTCGGTTTTGGTTAATCTTCAGTTTGGTTTTGTATGTTTTTGTTCGATTTCAGTTGAGATTCAATTATTGTTCACACCTAGATATTATTAATCACGTAAAAAAAATCAAACTTTTAATTAAAAGTATATATCAAATTATACTCTAATTTGGTTTGAAGTTGGGTAGATAGATTTATGAATTGTAGTGGCGGTATAAATAGAGGGGATTTTGAAATTTTTAGCTTTTATACCTAGGCCTGTAAACGAATCGAACGATCACGATGTTTGTGTTCATTTAATTTTAACCGAAACACGAACACATAATAAAACACTTTTTTGTGTTCATGCTCGTTCATTAAGAAATTTGTCATGTTCTTGTTCGTTTATGTTCGTTCGTTTAAAACCTAAATGAACAGTTCACGAACGAATATAAACGAACGTTCACGAACATAATAAATGTAAACGATTTTGTATTACTGAAAAAAACCCAATTACTAATTGGTTATATATTTATACAAGTAGCTAAAACCCAATTTATGTTTATATTTATGTAAATATAACTACGTATGTAATTAATAAACATAAACGGACATAAATAACCGAACATAAACGGACATTCACGAACATAAATGAACAAACTCAACGTTTGTTCATGTTCGTTCATTTAACTAAACGAACAAATTTTTTGTTCGTGTTTGTTTGTTTATAAAATAGACGACATAAACGAACTTCCCGCCAAACAAGTTCACGAACAGCTCATAAACATTCGGTAGTTTACAAGCCTATTTTTACCTCTATTTCATGTATTTGTAGGCAAAAAAATTTAGCCAAAATTTGTTTTTGTTATTCACCAAAATTAACTAAATCGGACTAAAAACCAATAATCTAACAATACTAACCGAACCAGGGAACCAATTGTTTAATAAGATTGACTAATTGATGACTTTTGATTTTAGTTTCGGTTGAGGCTAATAATTGAACTTAATGAAACCACACACACCCTTAGAAGTGTTTGTGTTTCTCGCTGTATCGCGCAGACACTCTACTAGTTTTATTTAACTCATATTCTAACAAGGATTCAAAATTTATATATAAAAAAAGTTACATAACAATGTAACAACAATAAAATTAAGAGTGGTATCCTAGTTTGAAAAGGTACAAATACTTTATTGAGAAAATTTGAAACCGGACTATTACTTTATAGTTATTCTAGAAATCCAACAAAATATGATATAATCTTAACACATTTAGATTTTTTCAAATAAAACTAATAAAATAACTAATACATCTAATAAACAAGACAGAACGTAAGTAAATACAATACCAACATAATCCATACATAGATCAGAGTGTATAAGTGTCAAGGTACAAAAGATAAGCGGTCAAACCACAATAATCAAGCTACAACATAAGTCATCACAACACAAAGTACAACCACAAAACAATCTATGAAGACGAAGATGGGAAAGTAGCAGCAAGAGTAGCAACCGCATCCCTCATGCGCTGATTCATCTCTTCCATCCTCCTCTCTAGTATCTCCAATCGCCTCTCTGCCTCCGCTCTCCCTATAGCCGTCACTAGCCTCCCCTGCTCATCCTCTTTCGCTCGTTCCTCCAGTTCTCGGATGCGTACACCCATAGCCACCAGTTGCGCATCATGGGATAGAAGAACGTCGCGCTCGGTGTACAACGGTCTCCGGAAGATCCTCCCAGTGTCATCACCTCATGATCGTCCTCCTCGTCCCGATGGGCCAAGCACCGTGAGACTAGGGATGTATGGCCGCTTACGGGCCTGAGAATGCCTCCTCAACCTCGGGGATGGCTCGGTCATTGGCACGGGTGCCTCAATAGTACGTAACTCCGGTGTGGGGTCAGCAGGCAGGCTAGGCTCGCCGGTAGGGGTAGGTTCGGTGGGCAATGTGGTGACCGGAGCACAGGCAGGAAGGGCAATGACCATCGTCTGTCGCACCCTTTTACGGGGGGTGTACTTCTGGAGAGTACGACCCGAAAAGTCGATGCGGAAAGAAGGGGCTAGACTCGAAGCAGTGAGAGTAGTGGGAGGTGCCACTGTAGGGTGAACGTCCGGGTCAGCAAGGGAAGGAGGGACGTCGTCCTCAGTGTCATCGTCAGAGACACGTCTCACTATGGGTTCAGGATCCACATATATGTCGGAGTCGGAGATCCAACCTCCTCCATGATGGGGGGAAATCGGGGGCCTCGTAGGGTATGGGAGCAGGTTGGGTAAGCGGGATGTCCTTCTCGGGGGTGTCGTCCACAAGATAGTCAGGCTCGGATTTGGACAAGATGGTAAGGTCAACCGTGATAGCCATAATCCTATCAAACGCATGCAGGTTTATATGAATGAACATGTATGTAAATAAATGAACTACTATACCCGTGCGTCATCGTGGAGCAGCTTGAGACTTGAGAGGTGCAAGGCGAGATAGTGTGGTACTTTGTGAAAACGTTTCGAAAATGTTTTAGGTTATAGTTGACTCAAAAAGAATCTTAGTTCGCTATAACCTTATGTTCTGATACCAAACTGTCACACTGCATTAAGGCGGAAACACGGGGATGTGATTCGAAAGGTTTTCAAGCACAAGGTTTGAGCAACACATAGATTTATTTAAAATAGATACCATATATGGATGGATGATGCCATAAATTATTTAAATTAACATAACATTGTTATAATTTAGTAAATTGTCTAGAAACTCATGACTGACATACGGAAAATAACATGTGACTGACAAGACCCAATCCATGACGGTACCGCTTTTTGCAAGCTTAAACCCCTCTTCCAAGTCCACGCTCCTCATCGTCGATTACCTGAAAAACATGCATAAAAGATTTGTCACCAATAATGTCGGTGAGTTCACAGGTTTTAATGTACTATGTAAAGTGCTCATATAATTCGTGTATGACTAATCATAGGTTAGCTAAGCGAATGATTTCTGTATAAACCATGAGTCCCGTAACCAAACCTCTTGACTGTTGTGCCTCACGCATTATACAATAAAGACAATGTATGTATAGTAGAATACTAGCACTTTTTCGTTTGCAACCGGTTAAAGCGACTAACTAAGAGTGGGGGTGTCAACCCAATAGATCTATTAAAATGTTCCATGGCTTTAGATAGCTAATGGTTAGATTATAATGTAAGTACGAGGACTGTTGAGCTCATGAACCGAATGTCTCATGTTCTACATGGTAGTCAAGATAGAATAACACACAAAATGAAGTTTGTACTAGATTTGTAGCATATTTGTCCCCCAAAATGCAAAAATAGAATGGGGCCGTGAAACTCACCTGATGATGACACACGTGGTTTGGTAATGCTAGGATGCGAGGTAACTACTGTCCAGATAATGATTGCCCTATGATTATCAAGAGCACAATAAATTGTACGTTCTTGTTGTTTATCATACAAGTTGTTCACCCGACATTTGTAGACCCTGGTTTTTGTGCATGTGGGCCATGTTTTTGTACACGCGACGATTTATAATTGATTCATGTACTTGTAAAAGGTACGGTTTCGGAAATCCCAGGTGTTGTGTCGTAAAATGGTTTTTATTGTAAACAAGGTGGACCCCACATGTCGTTATGGTTTGTAAATTGACACCAATTCGTCATGTGTGGTTGATTTTTGGAAAAATATGCATTTTTACATAAGTTTAGAACCTTTTAATGTCCAAAATAGTATTAACATGTGTTTTGGTCTATTTAACATATGTTAGGATGGTATAGCCAAAAATAACACACAACATAGGCCCCGAATTTGATTGTTTAGCGAATCGAAATTGGTCGATCTATGCCTATCAAGGCACTATCGAAGCTCTACATTGTGCCCTAGGGTGTGTTTGATGGAATTCGATTGTAAATACCTCTAATTACACCTTAGCCTTGAGTATACACATAACATTAATTTTATTTATAAAAGCCGATTCTTAAATTGATCGACCAAGTTGTATTTGATGTCAAAGCATTGTTCGAGTTTATGTGTGCATTATCATTGCCGATTGATAACACATAGGGGTGGCAACTTGGCATCATGTGATCTTAAGATATTTGAAATACGTGAACTATGTTCATAAACCTTGTATATATAAATGGCCGGTTTCATGTGATCAAGGGCGAAGGGAGTCGAGTTATTAAAGTAAGATATCGATTTGTAAAAGAATTAGATGTGAATAGGTGGTTAATGGACATACCTACTAATGTTAATGCAAAAGTCGATTGTTTGAGATCCTCCAAGTTCTTATGATCCTTGGTTCGGCTGAGGTGTGTAATCAAGGGAAGAAGAGGTGTGTTTGTGAAGTGTTGGTGCAAGGAATGAAGGTGATAACCAAGCCCTTTATATAGGCCGATCGGATGGTGACAAGAACACATAAGTGGTAAGTGATTTATCCTAGAATGGTGTAATGTTTAGGGACTCTAATCATCTATTAGTGCAAGACCTTGTGTAAGACATATACAAACAAATGTGTCATGCATGCTCTATATGTGGGCCGATTTGGATGATCAAAAAAATTGAGGAAGTTGACTTTGCATAGGGGTTGAGTTCATGTTTGGCTTCTTATCCATTCTAGTGCAAGTTGACAACCAAATCATACAATCTTTGTCTTTCCTTGTTTGGCCGATCGGTTGTAGCCATATACGCCAATTAGGAAAGTGATCAAAGGTGTCTAATTGGGAATGTAGGTGGACTAGCCGATTAGGTTAGTGAAAGAGGTGGATAACGACTAGTCATGAGGCAAGGTTTTGTCTTATATCTCAAACCAATTGAGGGTGTGTATCAGCCGAAGGTTTTGGGGGAAAGAAAGGGTGATGGTGACTATACTTTGAACATAAGTTTTTGTCTCTAGCCTTCACTAAATCACAGGTATATGTATTGGAATGATAGTGATGGTTGTTAGATGATAATGATAGTTAGAGTTAGAGCTTCCTTATGTGTCTCTTAGGTCAGGTTCGTGAGTGTGTGTATATATATACCCATACATGTTCACGGGTATAGACATTGGTTGTGAGTATGCCCATGTGTTGTTGAAACCATAGGTTATCTAGGCTTTAAGACTAGATTTGGAGTGTTATTATAGGTATATTTGGTCAATTCCCAAGTTAATAACATGTTTTACTAATCAATAATATAAACCATGTTGTCCATGCATATGTTAATGGTGAACACACATGTATTGTTAGACAATAATGACTTATGTGGTGTGGTGTGGTGTAATGAGGCAAAAAATGAAATTTTAGCTTTGATGACGATATCAACATGTATTGTTTTCCATTAGTTGTGAACACAAGATAATATTTGTAATCCATATACATATGTTAGCGAGGAATTATCATGTGTTAGTGAGTGGTAACCTCATAAAACACTTTGTGATTATTCAGGTTTTGGGTGGATTGTGTATCTTTCCACTTAGGCACTGTCACGTGTATTGTTGTTTCGTATTGTAGGGTAAACGGGTATCCGGTAGCTGTCTTGACTATTTAAAGCCAATTGTTTTGGTATAGTTTGGGTATTGAATGCATAAACGAGTGATTTATCGAGTTTTCTGAATAACTCATGCTTTACCTGTCACACCCTCAAATTTCCACTGCGGGGTTTACACCGCGAGGCGCATGACAAACCAGGATCCCATGGCCATAAGTCTCATGAACGACTCTAAATGCCCAAACCATTTAGTTCGGTATTGTAAAACCAAGTTTAAAAGTATTAACCGAACTAATTAAGTATATCGGAAGCGAAATAACAAACAGTTAACTAAAAGTCTGCACAAAACACCGCACCCAAAACCATAAGTAAATAGTTAGATATTTAAAAATAGTTTATGTGTTCATAATCCCATGACCTATCATGATGCATGCCCTATTCGTGCTCCATACCTAGTTACATGCAAAAGCATGCTAACGTGTATCAACATAAAGTCGGTGAGTTCCCAAAGTAAAGTAAATGGGTATGTAAATGCGCTGGTTTCCAAAACCACGTAACCAAATAAAAGCGTAGGTCCTCCAGACCAAAATGTTCAAGTGATATCAGTTTAATCATGTCAGGGGTAGCTAACCCACTCATTGCAACTAGAGAGTATTATTGGGACACCTTCAGTAGTATAATAATTTGCCTCGATAACTAGTGTCTATCAACACTAGTTCTCAAATGTGGTCAGAAGTTGATGCCCGTGACCCAGGCACCTCAGGCATGAGGTTGCTGCACAACCTAATAGCGCTATCAACTAATACCCCGCTCGCCTCTAGCGATTAACCCAATAATGTGCAAGGACTTTTCAAGTGATAGAGTGTTTAGTTCACAAAGGACCAATAAGTTTTAAAGTGATCAAAACCCGATCCACACAAGGAATCGTAAATCCGACCCACAAAAGGAGTCAAAACCCGACCCACACAAGGAGTCAAAGCATCTCAAAAGCCGAGATGTAAAAGTAGTCCCAAACCGGACTAGAAAACGTTTTGAAAGTTGTCTCATACCCGAGACGCGTGCTTTTGAGAAAATGTAGTGAAACTCACCTTAGGTTGCACGTGAATAATCCCAATTCCTCAAACAGTAATGAGCTACCAACTCCCTATTACAAATGTCACTAGGTGAGTATATGTGCATAACCAACAAACCATGCAACTCGTTTGTCCAAGACTTCTAAAGTTCAAACCGTGTAGTGACACCTAATGACTCTACATGCACAAGTAAGTCCTACGTATCCCATTGGTGATCATACAAATTCATGTCAAATACATACCATATAAGACTCCAAATAGTCATGTAAACATCCCTTACACAATCTGCGTTTTTAGGGCAGATTGTGCGCTGTGAAAAACGAATTATTTAAAATACTTAACGAACGAATTAAACTCCAAAATATTTACTGAATATTCATTGGGATTAATTTGATAACCATATTTTTTTGTCTCAAAACCAAACACAAAAATTATTAAAATTCGTACAACACAGCTATGTCCAGAAAATTTTCACAGCAGGTCAGTTTAGTAGAAAAATTCCCAAAACTTGTGTATTCACCCAAACGAGGTGAATGTACTTGGAAAAGACAGGTGTTTCCAATGTTGACCTACTGTCCAAATTTGATAACTTAACTCTTTGTAAAACTCGAGTTATACCCGTTTAAAGTTGACCCAATTTATAACTCCGAAAATCTGATATGACCTTTAATTAAATAAAATTTCAAAAACTATTCAAACGAGTCCAAATCAATCGATTTTACCCATTATGAAAAGCTAAGACCAGATATAATACAATCATGCAAAGAAATCATCAAAACAATCAATTTAACATCACAATACAGACCCTATAAAACACCCTAATGAATCTGCCAGAAACTGAAACTTGCACCCCAAGTTATTCACAAACCCTAGTTATGCATAAAAATCTCTAACACATGCATAATCCTTATTATCATAATCAAACACATGTATTATCATGCAAAAACCCTAGTTATGATTACTAACAACAATCATCATCATCAAATCACAATGAACATTCAAGAACTCCTACTAACACATGTTATGCGATTTTTATATATATGCATACTCTATGATTTTTAAACTTTTCAAGCATTATTAATCATCATAAAACATGTAAAAATTATACCTTACAATGCAAAAGTCCTCAAAGTCTAGAGATTACACCCAACTAGCTTGAAGAGATGATCAAGATTGATGTTTGTTGAAAATTGAGAGAGATAGGGGGTGGGGGTTGGTTTGCGGCGCAACAAAGGGTAGGGTTAGGGTTTATATTTTTTTTTGTTTCCTAATTATAATAAGGCTTGGCTTGTTGCCCAAAAAATTATGTTTTAGGGCCCTTTTAGTCCACTAATTGGACCCGTTAATCATGTTTTAGCCCAATACTGGACCCAATAATATTAATCACCCTTTCTTGCATAAAAACCATTGTTTTTATCATCTCCTAACATATTAATCATAAGGTGCACATAATTTGCATGGTACTCATGATCAACGCCCAGATGCAGGGTCAACACTAACATTTGGGTTCGATATAGAACGAAGTGTTAACTCGTTTAGGGTGGCATAAAACATCAATTTAAAATTGATATTTAATTTTAATATTTACCATAAATATTTTGAATAACTCGTAGCATGATGTGAGTTACACAACCAGTTTATAAAATCCAATTTTATATAATTCGTGATAATTGAAACTCCTTTCAACACTCGACACGGTATAGTTTTAAATACCCTATTTAAACTATGTTGGTCGTATTATCGCGAATGGACTTGTTTTAATATTAATAAAACTCCTTTTATTAAATATGCTTTTCGTTTTTTATAAAACTTGTTTTTAATAAAACCGTTGCCATGATTGTGAAAATTTTATTTATTTTGGGTTATCTAAATTATTTATAATAAATAAACCACAACCACAAAACATAATAATAAAATTAAACGAATCGAGCCCCTAATAGGTCGCCCGTTTCGTTTTAGCCAGAAACGAAAGAAACTAGTCAAAAGGGGTTTCAAAACTATTTTGATACAGCTCCCACTTGACCCGAGATCTCTATCTTCATGGAACCTGTTCATCTTTTTATCTTCGTCTTGACCTTGTACTTGTAGGATTAAAAATAAATTTGAAATACAAATAAAACAAATCTATTATAATCCTATCTATTACACCGGATCCAATATCCGTAATAAAAAAATACAAATCAAAAAAATAAAACATCACAAAACACAACCATGACAAGGGTCAAAATACCTAGGGCTCGATTCACATCACAATCCATGAACAACAAAAGCTTTTGATCTTTTGTCAAAAAAATAGAAAAATTTTTTTGACAAATAAAACATAGATCAAAATTATAACTTTACCATCTATACGCGCGTAACCGTGGCTCTGATACCACTGTTGGGAATCACTGTATCGTATAAACAGCGGAAGCGGTTTATATTATTATTTAAACTTGAAACCAATATATATATATATAAATATATATATTTGCGAAAATAATAATAATAATTTTATTAATCCAATTAATAAAACATTCCCAATCAGGATCTCGGTTAAACGCGTATAAACAAATAAAACATAAACAACCATAGAGGGTTTAGTAATCAACCTTTGACGACTACACCGGAATTGTAACACGCGGGTTACAACGAATCCTCGCTAGTAGGAAGTTCACACCGAGCACGAACCAACCGGGAAGCAACACTTGCAAGAGGAAGGCGGCGGTTGATGGTGGTTCTTGGCGGCCGAACCAAAACAAATGGCGGTAGCCTTCTTTTTCTTGGTGGCGGCCGCAAGAACCCAAGAGGAGGAGGCAAGGGTTTGTTGTTTTATCAAAAGTGTGCATTATGGTTTACTCATTAACCCTCCTTTTATAAAACAATAACTTACATTAAGCCCCTTGTTAAATATCATAATACTCCTTAATAT
This sequence comes from Ambrosia x helenae, assembly GCA_030844895.1. Lineage (NCBI taxonomy): Eukaryota > Viridiplantae > Streptophyta > Magnoliopsida > Asterales > Asteraceae > Ambrosia > Ambrosia x helenae. The sequence continues at coordinate 100,580,208 of CM061233.1, read as the reverse complement.
TAATCTTATTAATATTAAGTCCCTCAAGTCTAAAACAATTATTATTTCATAAATAATAATCCACCTACATGTGAACTTGTCTGATTCGTGTACCAACGTGTAACTCTTCGGATCGTACCGGATCGGGTTACGTTGATCTCGACTTTTAATTACATCGGACATACTATATATCCAACAGTACCTTGTTTTATGTTAGGTTTTAATATTAGAGTTATACATTGTTAAGGTTAGGCGTTAACATTGGAGATACATTGTTAATTGTTTTAGGTTAGGTGCTATTCGAAGCTTTCCTGCATATAACTGTAAAACGCATCAATCTATTTCGTATGTAAAATTGATATATCATATTAGATTTCTCAACCCCGGGACGCTCCCGGGATATAAATCTAGTATTTCATGATCTATTGTGTTTTTGTATTCTTCTCACATTTCTCATTTTTGTTACACTGTATAAAATAACTTGACCCATGTTTATAATTAATAAATTGAGATTGAGTCTTCATATTTTACGCGTCCCTATGTATGGATGAGACTATTCTTTCTTATCATGCAAATATATTATAGCGATTAACTGCCACTACTAGAAAAATACCCCTTCCTTGACGCGCATTGCGCGTCATAAAAGGGTGTTTATGACACACAAAAAAGTGTCAAGGAAGAACATGTCAAGAAAAGTTTATGACATGCAGGCGCGTGTCATCTTTTAATGACACGCGTTTATGACACTCCTTTATGACATGCTTGTTTGACACGCATTTATGACACACTCTTTAATGACAAACATTCTTGACACTCATTTACGAATTTTTTTACAGCATTTATGACATACATGAATTTATGACACACCTTTATGACAGTCATTTTGCGTGTCATGTTTTTTTACCTAAATTTTTTTTTCCTGTTAAAACGAATAATATCCTACAAATTATTTTTTATTTATAATTACAAAAACAATAAATTTAATAATAAAGCTGCATATATTATACCACCAAAAAACCCATTACAATTATGTCGAATTCTACCACAAAGGGTTACAAAAACATTGTATCAATACATTACATTAGTCGATGAGTAAGCCTAAACATACGGATCATAACTTGAAAATGAAGGTCGAGGCATAACCCGACCATTCTTCACGAACATAATCAATATCCGCATCCGAGTAAACCTCCACTCCTCCCCCAACCTGAGACACAATTAAATTAATAAGATGAAAGGTTAAGGGTTCGCGATGGATTTAGTTTTAAGAAAACAAAAGTGACTAGAATTTGACTCGAATAAGGGGGAGATGAAATAAACTCAGGAATAATTACCATTAAACCAGCAAATGGAACATCCCTTGCAAGTGTAGACCAATAACCGCCAATAAACAATAATACAAGGAAATTAATGATACAAATCAGTAAAAATAATAATAACAATACAAAGAAATTAATACTGCAAATGCTATGTATAAAATCAGTTAAAATAGGACCGGACAGAAGGGGAGTATATGAAAAGTTATTATTGCAAACCTTGTAACTAGAGGTGGCAAAAAGAGCCAGTTGGTTAATTTACCAGTGTGTGCTTGAGTCTCAACTCGGCAGGGGTTGGACTGGCCTGGGAACACTTTTGAATCCAATATTATGCATTTTAAAAATAGTTAAATATGACTACATAGATAAACTACAGTATTATAATGATAAGCACTAATATTTTTTAAATAAAGTGATTAGGAAGGCCTTATGCGCTACACTTAGGATCTGACTTTTGATTCATTTGAACCATTTGACCCATTTTCTTCCCAAATGCATCATTTACCATTTTCCTTAACCCATTAGAGATAAAATTGCCACCTCTACTCTTAGCCCTACACCCTTAGGCAAAAAATAAAGAGCCTAGCTTATGGACAAGATGCCAAAATGAGCTTAAAGAAAAGAAGTCGTAATTTAACATTAGCACAGACAATAACAAAAACATAAATTAAGTGGAACCTTGAGGGCTGGTATTAAAAGTATACCCTGCATATAGTCCCTTTGGCCCTTGATCTTTCCATATTGAACAGCCTGCCTGGAACATTCCAGAATAATAACCATACATAGCAGCATCAGGTTTAACATGTGCAGCGTCTTTCATGACAACTGAAGTCCAGTATTTCTTCGTTCCTTGAACCTGCATACGTTGCTAAATCACCTCGCACGGGACATATATAAAAGAGCCAAGTGTATCTCCTGTTATGGAGATGAACAAACATATCATTCTTCAATTTGTTAATAATATCATGAAAGTGAAAGTTAACGGAAATTTATCAACATCTCGCACAACTAAGCGGGCTATCATATTGAAAAGAAACAAATGCAATCATAATTAAGCACACAGTCACTTACCTAAAGCCCCAGCAATGAAATGGGCCCAGTGACCTCCAAGATTTGGATGTGTTTCTTCAATCCACTTTTTGGTTGATTCTATGACACCAAAGTATGTTGCACCGTGGCAAGAGATCCAGTGACCCCAGGTACAACCCCTCTATAAAAACCTAACAGTGAGATAGATCAGGAAATATGAGCAAAGGGTGATATAGACTTCCAGATGTTCATAGTTGAAATACTTAAAAAAACGCACACTATGTCACCATATATCACCAGTAGTCAGAAAAATTCATATGCTTAACAGTTACAGAAATTAACAATTTAACAGTAGAGAACCCACCTCTCAAGCCATCAGCACCCCAAACAGCTCTGACCATCTGTAATATACTCTTTTGCTTCTGGCAACAAGAAACCAATGCGCCAACATGACAAAGTAGAAAACAAACTGTAAGAGCATGTTACATGACTAACAGAATAAAACATAAGCAATAAAGTCGCACAGTTATACTTTCTGATCCCACAGTGCTTAAATTTGATTGTATGCCAATCATAAGTTCATAAACAGACCTGTGTTTGAGTCAAGATGGCTTGACTCTGGATTCGAGTTTTCACGGTATCAATCGGGTGCATCATCCCTTCCCAAAGCCACCAGCAATTGCTCCCCATAAGAACTCTCTCCAAACTGAACATGTGCACCACACAACACTCAGCACATTACACATGAAAACTTCGCTTTTCTATAACTCTAAAACACTTTATAGCAGCGCATTTCAAAAATACATGAAAAAATGTTTGCCTGCAAATTTTGAGCTTTTTACGATCAAAAAAATTAAACCTTTGACAACATATAATCAGTAATTGTACCTCAAATCATCGCTTGAGTCAGTTGTTTGGTACCCTGCCTGTCTCTGACGTCAACCGCCGTGAAGGCTGAACTGGATGTTCTAATCTTTGTCATCTGTTTGGCAATTACATAACCGGAGAATCGTATAGACACATGTCCGTATTGCTTTGACTGTGATACATAGCCGCATAATTGCCCCCCCAACTTTATTTATGTATAATATTTTTAAATTGTTAACTCTTAAACATGAATTTATAGGATATTCTCATCAGATTTGTTCAATCAATCGTCTAATTTGCTCAAATAATCAAAAGCTTGCATAGTTGAAGGCCAGATTAGTTCAGTAATATTATAAAAAAGAAAAAAGTCAAACCAGTTGTAATGGATGGTATAATCTGTTCAAATATTGACCAACAACTTACTACGTCGTATCAGATTGCATCAGTCGCATACTCGCATGAAATGTGCATTTATAGAATCACGCATAGTTGCAGTTGATGTGATCTCGTCACTGCATTGTGCGGATCACGCATTATGCACTTATGATGCTCACATCATCAAACCAAGTTGTATAATAAGTATATGTATGTATGTGCACGTGTGTGTATATATTAATACATAATTATATCTATAAATGTTAGTCAAGCTTTAATATGTTCAAATGCATAATGTTTTTATTTTTAATTAAGGTTTTAGTTTATTTTATCATCTCCATTTTCAGGAGAGTTTAAGGGAACCACTGAACCAATCACAACTTGAGGCAGCCGTGCAGCAGAATGTGGCTCTCGAGGCTAGAACCAACCATCTGGATGCTGCTCTTAAGGAATGTGTAAAACAACTAAGGATATCAAAAGATGTACAGGAGCAAAGAGTTAACGAGATTGTAGAACAGAAAACACATGAATGGGAATCGACTAAAAAGGACCTTGAAACACAGATTTCTAATCTGCACGCAAAATTACAGGTCGCTAAACTCGAAATCCCTCCAGCCACTGATTCAAAAATTGTTTTAAAGCTTGAGAATCTTGAGAAAGAAAACTTGACCCTTAAGTCTGAGCTCAATGTCCAATCAGAAGAGTTAGAGATTCGGACCATTGAGCGCGATTTGAGCACTCAAGCAGCAGAAACTGCGAGTAAACAACAGTTAGAGAGCATAAAGAAAGTGGTAAAACTTGAAGCAGAGTGCAGGAGGCTGCAATCATTGACACGCAAATCTTCTTACACAATTAACAATACAGTATACACATCTGATATATATATATATATATATATAACCATAACTAAGTAGAAAACATATTTGTAGCAGATAAGACCGGTTGTCAAAGATAAGGGTTACCTATAAAAGCCACCCAACGGATCACCCCCGATGCTACCGGTCATTGCTACATTCAAGGTGGGGCCTGCCATTGCGCCACCACCAAGCCTCGCCAATGCCACCAGCGTATTAGATAAAGACCCACCAGCAGCCGCCTTGTAGCTGCAACCATCCATGGCTTGCAGAACCCTACCCTATCTTCAATCTCATTCCACACCTTAATTCCCGCCTCATCTAACCACATATAAACAAAACCCTAATTTAAAAATAATGATAATAATAATAATAATAATAATAAATAAACCTAAATATTGAAAAAAAAAATACAGGGAAAAGGAGCAGAGAGAGCGTGTGAAAGCAGGGGGATTGGTGGCGTTAAGATTGAAGCCTGAAGCGAGGAAGATTGAGTGTATAGCGATTGCCCTTGCAGATCTTTCAATTGAGGGTTTCTGATAATGGAGAGGTTTTGATTGAGGGTTCAGAATGAGCTAGGGTTTTGATTGAGGGTTTTCAGTATGTATGTGTTTGTAGAATGAGGGTTTCTATTGTTTCTAAGAAGATTGGATACAATATCATATAGATGAAAGGGTGGGACTTGAATGTGTGGGAGGGAAATTAGAAATGTGTGAAATCTTGACACTAAACATGACACACAATTGTTATACTGTCATGGTTTTTGAATTCTTGACATCAGATTGTTGACACGCAAAAAAGCGTGTCATTATTTAACCAATTTTTATAAACCATGACACTTTTTTTTATGACACACGCTTTGAGTGTCATAGATAGGTGCGTGTCATTAAATGTGTGTCAAGATATGTTATTTTTCTAGTAGTGTGCAGTCATTCACATATGCAGCTAAACTATTTTGTATGTGAAGCTAAGCTAATAGATATTTAACACTTATCCTGGCAGATTTATGATAATAATCAACAGTCACTAATAGACGAATTTTATCTCGACTACATACATCTCTCATTATACTTCACATTATGCTAAACTCAAAACCGTTATAATTTGATAAGTTTAAAAAAATCCATATAGAGTTTAAAAGGCCCGCATTTCCTTCTTGGATTATTTCCAAATATAAGAAACCCTTGGTAGAAGTTTGTTTCTAGACAGCCTTAAAATGTTAAAATTCACTTGCTAAGAAAGACCTACTGCGCACACATACCCATGATAACTGTTTCGATAGCGAAATAATATTTTAGATACTTATGATGTGTCTATTAGTACTTTTGCTTATTTACCACATCATGATGCTTCCCAACCTAATTAGTCTATATACCGTGATTAACAACAAAACTATTAGGATACTATTGATTTAGGAAGAAGCCGAAAAACTCATAATATATAAAACCATATCTTTGATTCTTTATCTATTTAAACAAAAAAACATATTGCATGGAGCTACGTAGATTATAATAATAATAATAATATGCAACCTTACATGTTACGAAAGATTTAGGGAGAAGGAAAGGTGTGGGGCTCAATGGTCCGTGAAGTTTCAAGTTTGTCGTGTAAGTTGACAACAAAAAACCTAATATTCTTTTTTATAAAGGGAAGGCCTAGTTTGACACGCTACATCCCGGGCCATGTCGTGTTGTCGAAGTGGTTGGACGGTTTGAAACGTTGGGTCCATGTGACAGTTAAGTAAGTTATTACGCGTGACCTATGCCTATACCAGATGGACCTCACCTACCCCACCCTATCTTAACTGCTCTACTCCTGTATTTTAATAGGGGGGTGATAATTTTTTTTTTTGAAAAATGAACTCATTAGAAGTCCCAAGACGGGAACGTCAAAGGAACTACAAGTTACATAAACAAAAAATTACACCAATTCGGCCACGTCACACTATTGGGTGTAGATCTATTCTTAACCCAAAGGAACCCCACCGCTTTGATTTCCCTAATAATGTTTTCTAAACGCGCCGACTTATCACTAAACCCTCCAAAAAGTTACTTTCACCCACTCAAAGTGTCTCGCTATTGCCACAACAAGGTGCTTAGGGTAACTTTTTCATTGAATCGGCAGACTTTACGTCCAATCATACTTCGAAACGCCTCGCTATGGCCATAGCAAGGCGCTTTGAAGTATGATTGGACGTAAAGTATGCTGATTCCCTGAAAAAGTTACCTTAAGCGCCTCGTTATAGCCATAGTGAGACGTTATACCCTATCAGAATTTGCCAATAAATTCATTCGATTCGTTTGATATTATATCGTTCGTTTCGTTTTACATTTAAACATTTACATCCTTCTCACGATATAAAAATTATATCCACAATATACAAATTATATCGTTCGTTATACAAATTATATCCACGATATAAAAATTATATCGTTCGTTTCGTTTTACATCCTTACTCACGATATAAAAATTATATCCACAATATACAAGATGTCGCATTACGACTTCATTTCCGGTGATTCTTACAACGAGTCTAAACTAGATAATGTCGAGGAGGGTCAGACTAGCATTCGTTACAGTGACAATATGGTGCAAATGGACTTGAATACCCCCTTGGAGGACCCATATGCACAAGACTATCCCCGTCAACCCGACTATGGTTATGGTGGTGAGCCATGATTTGGTCAACAAGGCTATCTTAACTACGCTTACGGTGGTGATGAGACATTTGTAGAAAAAGAATATACGCACCAGGGAGACGGCGGTGGTAAGGAGAAGCCGATAGAAGATCATGAGGAAGGCTCTTACCCGGTAAAATTTACCTTTGAGACTGACCGGACATTTTCGTCACGCGAGGAGTTGATCGACTGGATACAAGATACAGGAAGGGAAAATAGTTATGTCATTGTTATAAAAAGATCGAAGAAAAAAGGAGAAGATTTTCGTGAAGCTACATTTCAGTCACTCTTGTTTTTAATAAATTATTTCGTAACGTAATGAATTAAAAAGGTCCAAAAAATGTGTTTTATTCTTGGTGAAAGTTAATTCACTACGGGTGAACCAGTGGTCTTCGGGTCACACACCTTTAGGATTACGTTTCTCCTTTACTAAGAATATTGTTACTTTTTAATTAAAAAGTTTACTAAAAACACGTGTTTTATTCTTGGTGAAGGTTAATTCTCTACGGGTGCACCAGTGGTCTTCGAGTCACACACCTTGTTTCTCCTTTACTAAGAGTATTGTTACTTTTTAATTAAAAAGTTTACTAAAAAACGTGTTTTATTCTTGGTGAAGGTTAATTCCCTACGGGTGCACTAGTGGTCTTCGGGTCACACACCTTTAAGATTATGTTTCCCTATATGTACATTTTTACATACACACCTAACAAGTTATGGTTATATTTTTCAGAGGTTTTTGATTATTGGTTGGATCCAACTGTCAAAAGTTTGTGGCTGCGTGGACTAACAGAACGTTGAACTTCCACCAGACCACAACCAATAGAGTTGAGGGCATGCATGCTTTAATAAAAAGTTACCTTCCAGGCAATCGCAACTCGTTGTCGAAAATTATGTTGTTCGTCGATCACATGGTGTAACACCAGTCAACGATCCAAGTCAACATTCGTATGCATTTTACTTATTATTGTCATCACATGTGCATCATTAGACATTTTCCACACACTATACCCCCTAGTCTGGTAATGTGATACCCCGCATTTTCAGGTTAACACTTTTTACTGAACTCTAGTTAACTTACATATTCATACGTGGTTAAATACTTAACTAGGGTTAGTTAAGGAGGCCTAACATATGTTAGATGATATTAACATATGTTATAAGTAGGAAAATCCTTGTTTTGACACACACACGAGTCCGGTATCCCGAACGTTGGTGATTTATCAGGAAAATATAATAATGTGTACAATTGAATTATGATGAACGTGAAGTTACATGTTTATGTGGATTACATGCTTATGTGAATTACCGCTTGACTGAAAGTTAATATGTAGTGAAGGTAATCATCGCGTTTCCTGTGTAACATAGGTCGGTGTTACAGTTAACAGTAAAGGACTAAACATCGCTTGTTTGACAAGTGGGCATAGTTGGGGTTAAACATACATCTCTCTTAGCGATAACCCCAAATGGATAGTTGTGTAGTGGACACAATTAACAATCGTTGTTTACCTACCAAATCGTACCAGTGGACAGTGCTAAGCCAGTAAACTGTGTATTGATGAATCGGGGTTTCATCCTAATTAATTTTGCTTTTGGGTCATAAGATAAATTAGGTTATTTAAAACATAAAATACTAATAAATTAGATTTTGAACTTTGTAGATGTCAACTGAAAACAATTCTGCCTCCCAATTCTCTCCCAAGTCCATCTTAGAGAAGGACAAACTTAACCACTCCAACTTCATGGACAGGCACCGCAACTTGAAAATTGTTCTCAAGGCAGAGAACAAGTTGTATGTTCTAGAAACGCCAGTTAGGACTCGTATGCTAAAAATGAAGGCATATGTTGATCACTTGGCTCATCTGGAATCCCCCTTGAGCGATGAGTTAGCTGGGGATATTATCCTAAACTCATTGCCCAAGTCATATGACCAGTTCATTATGAACTACAATATGAACGGGATGGAAAAGACACTTGCAGAACTGTATCAGATGCTCAAAACTGCTGAGGTGAACATACCTAGCAAAACTGCACCAGTGCTAGTGATCAAGGAGGGTCAAGTTAAGAAACCTAACACCAAGAAAATGGGCAATCAGGGCAAAGGCAAATCTGTTGCCAATAAGAAACCTCGGAAAGATGCCAAGTGTTTTCATTATGATGAAACTGGGCATTGGAAGAGGAACTGTGCTAAGTATTTAGCTGAGATGAAGCAAGCTAAGGCTTCGGAGGAGAGTCCTCAAGTATATATGTTATTGAAATCTTTGCTTTTCCTAGCAAAACATGGGTGTTTGACACAGGATGTGGTTTCCACATTTGTAATGTTTTGCAAGGACTAAGAAAGATTAGAAAGCTGAAACAAGGTGACTTGGAGGTCCATATTGGCAATGGACAAAGAGTTGCTATGAAGGCTATAGGAGAATGTGTTCTCTTACTTCCTTCTGGTTTAGAACTTGTTTTGAACAATGTTTATTATATTCCTAGTGGGACTAGAAATATTGTTTCAGTTTCTGCTTTGCGTGGACAAGGTTTTAATTATCATTTTAATGGTGAATTTATTTCTGCTTATTTTAACGATATATTTTACTTTGATGCAAAACCCAGCAATGGAATCTATGAGATAGAAATCCAAAACGATAACATATTATGCAACATCTCCCATAAACGTAATAAGTTGGACTTTAATGATACGTATATGTGGCATTGTAGACTTGGTCACATTAGCGAGAATCGTGTTAAACAACTCAAGACCGCAGGAATCCTAGATTCCAAGGGTTCAGAGTCGTTTGGAAAATGCAAATCATGCTTAAGTGAAAAGTTAACAAAAGCACCTTTTTCAAATGTTGGAGAAAGAGCTAATGATCTGTTAGGACTTGTACATACAGATATGTGTGGTCCATTCAGAACAATGTCAAGACATGGAGAAAGATACTTTGTTACATTTACTGATGATTTCAGTATATATGGTTATGTTTATCTTATGAAGCATAAACATGAGACTCTTGAAAAGTTCAAGGAGTACCAAAACGAAGTAGAAAATCAGCTGAATAGAACTATTAAGATGCTTCGATCAGATCGAGGCGGTGAATATTTTAGTCAGGAATTCATCGACCATCTAAAGGATTGTGGAATAGTTTCACCACTCACTCCACCTGGAACACCGCAACATAATGGTGTGACACCCGGCATGTTTAGGTCAACATTTTATAAACACATGAGTCTACCTTAGTGAAAAACGTTTATTAAACATACTTGACGGGGTCAGTCGAGTCGGAACACAGTCCGTATTGTCCAGGGTTCAATGATTCGGGGGATCATTGGGTTAATTACACACACACACTTTACGAGTCCCGTTGTTGGTGAATTACATAAACTAATTAAGTGTATGTGTAGACTAATTGTCGTATGGTGGATTATATGCTTAGATGTGTTTAAATGATGTGTAGATAATCATCCGTGCTTAAATATGTTAAACATAGACTAAGGTTGCATGCTCGTATGTTAAGGTGCGTTAAACACGACAAACTGGAAAACTAGGAAAAACATAAGTCCTGGTTCGACCACATCGAGTGGGCGCACCTGGAAATTAATCTTGGTTCGACCCTTAGCAAAGGGGCGAACCTGGAATGTGGAAATGAAAGGGGCGAATGTGGGTACATAGTATAAATACCACACTTTGTCATTTTTCACCATTTCACAAACCCTAAACGCCTCTAAACACTCTCTAGCAACTTTACACATTGGTGAAGGAGTTTTGCTCTTGTTTTCCTATAATCTAACTTACAAACATCTTCTACACAAAGATCTAAGGTGTGTTCTTCATTCTAAATTATTTTTAAAGCATTTCAATTCGTTTTCATTAAACCCCAAGAGTCCAGATCTGATTCAAACATGTTTTTATGGATAAAAACCTTCCTAATATCTTTCTAAACAAAACCTATTCATAAACAATGAGTTTTCATACAAATTAACATGTGTTAATGGTGTTTTATGTAGTGTTATGTATTGTTTGATGATTGATTGCTGTATAGATGTTATAACAATGATCTAGGACTGTTATTGATGATGATTTATGATTGAGATAGGTTACAATTGATTATTGATGATGTTTTGTTCATTTTGGGGATTTTGGGTTAGATCTAGAGCATGTTCATGATGATAGTGATAAGGATATGATTGTGGGTTTCTTGTTCATGATAATCTGAGTAGATTAAGTTGATTATTGATTGATTTCAGAAAGTTTCCTAATTGGGTAAAGATTGCATGCGTTTGATGTGACATCTCCATAATTTGCTATTTCGGGTAACTTGTAAAACAAACGGATTTCGGGATAAAATTGGTAGGGTTTTGTAGGAATATGTTAATGATAGTTGATTGCTGTGATTGGTGATGTTTCGTGATGTTTTCGGACCGTTTAGATGTGTTTTGGTGCGTTTTATGAAGTTCTGCTACGAACGTGGAACAAAACGTGGCTCAAACGGGCGAACGTGGAACAAAACGTGGCTCAAACGGGCGAACGTGGCTCAAACGGGCGAACGTGGAACAAAACGTGGCTCAAACGAGCGAACGTGGCTCAAACGGGCGAACGTGGAAATGGGAAAAACCACATTCGACCATCTGATGTCCGGAATGAGATTTTTGATGCAAACTAAGTGTTTTATGCTTGAAACTTATGTGTTAACTTTATGTGCATGACTAATTGATGTAATGGGTCACCAACGGGATGTCGGGTCGGTCTGGGATGTCCGGTTAACGTTCAAACACACTTTAAACACATAGAGTCAAGATCTGGACAATCGGGGACTAGTTAGCCTTCGGGTTAGTAGTCATCACACTTATGTAAACTCATTAATAGGTTGTTAATTGTCGGGAGTATCATACACGGGTTGGATCTCTAGTTATCAAGAAGACGCACTCTAAGGTGAGTTCACGGCCCCTCTTTTACACACTTTTCTCTCGGGGGAGAAGCATGCCACACGTTTTAACAAATACAACGTTTATGTTTTGAAATGCAACGCTTATGAAACATAACGCTTTTGAAATGCAACGCTTTTAAATCACAACGCTTTTGAAACACAACACTTATGAAACGCAAAGCTTTTGAAACGCAACGCTTTTAGAAACATGACGCCTTTTGGGAATGTAACTCTTTTAAGAAACGTGACACGTTTGGCACTTGGCATATTTAACATTGGCACTTGACACTTTTAAACATTGGCATTTGGCATATTTAAACATTGTCACTTGACACTTTTAAGCATTGACACTTGGCATTTGGCACTTGGCGCTTGGCACTTATTTACTATACGATGAAACCTAAGTCCCTATTGAAACCATGAATGTGCGGGGCACAACGGGGGAAATGTGGATAGATCTATTGGGCGTGACGAACCCCACCCGACGGCTGGGAGCCGGGCGGGTGCATATTGTCTCTACTTTGACACTTGGCACATGGGCAGCAACTCGAGCAACGTTTGTCAGTAATGGTTTTAGCAACACAATCGTAGTAGTAAGGGAACATTTGTTATTTACTTGGAACTTTTGCACACTTGGCACTTTATGAGGAATCTCTTTACACATAAAAACGTTTACGAACTCAAAACCTGTGAACTCACCAGCATTATATGTTGACATCTTTTTGGCATGTTTTCTCAGGTCGCTAAGGTAGCAGCATTGAGTTTAGGCGCACGGAGTCTCACGGCGTCTAGGGATCATATGCATGTTTTGTTAAACATTTCAGACTTTGAGTTTTACTTTTGAGTTGTAATAATACATTTTGCTTTCGCTGTGTTAGAACGGTTTTGAAACTCAATGGCAGTTTACGTTGTTTTCATATCATATAGATGTCGTTTATTGTGACCGTTGATTTGGATCCTGGTGTGTCACGCGCCTCGCGGTAAAACCCCGCATGTGAAAATTTGAGGGTGTGACAGATTGGTATCAGAGCCAATGGTTATAGTGAACTAGGACTGCATGTAGAGTTTAGTCTATAGCCGAGTATCACACACGTTAGACGGTCACACATAGTTACGAGTCGTGTCATTTGGTAAAATACACTAACCTTGTTGGGGTGTCAGTGTCCTCATCATGCAGTATCACATTATCTGTCTTTTGTTATTCCTACCTTGGTTCTATCTTCTTCTTTGGGTTTGAAGATGAAGGGGTTATTCGCTTATACTTGGCAGTAGTGTACATTGGGGTGGCTTTGGCACAATTTTGAGATTTTTCCGGGATTTGGATATCTCCCCTCTATGCTCTAATGTACATACTTGCCCACACACACACTATCATGCACTAGTACTTGTCATAGTACACTCCTGAGTGACTGTTCACTTTGGGATCCTCGTGTGATAACAGTTTCTTTTAGGAATGTGGGCATCAGGTGATTTGAAGTTCTGTCTAGGAGCACGCCTAGAGGACCATGTAGAGCGATTTGTTATTTCGGGTGCACACGAAATCATAAATTGAAATTCATGAAAATCTTGGTGGACTTCGTGTTCGGACTAAAGGTCATGCTGGAACCATGTTCTGAATTCGTTTGGTCACTTGTAGCTCGATCTATTAGCGGTTTTGAGTGTCTTGTCTCATGTTTGGCAGAACATGTCTGGTCGCGCTGGTGGACGTGCTGGTGGACGCTGTGGTGGCGGCGGGGGTCGCAATGGCGGTGGACAAGGTGGTGGGAACATCACCATGACTCAGGCGGAGTTGGAGAACATGTTGCAGCAGCAGTTGAACGTTGTGTTGGCTGCTTTCCAGGCTGCTCAGCAGACTTTCGGGAATACTAATCAGGTGCAGTCTGGGTGCACCTACAAGAAGTTCAAGGACTGTAAGCCCCATTTCTTCAATGGGACTGAAGGGGCAGTGGGTCTGCTCCGGTGGTTAGAGAAGATCGAATCAGTGTTTGCTATGTGTAACTGTCCTGACGCTGATCATGTCAAGTATGCTTCTGCTACACTGGAGGGACATGCGTTGACCTGGTGGAACTCCACCACTGCGAACCTTGGTCTGGGTGAGGCCAATGCTATGCCGTGGTCCGAGTTTGTTCATATGTTGAGGGCGGAGTATTGCCCAAGAGACGAGATTATGAAGTTGGAGCATGAGTTCTGGAATCTGAAGATGGTTGGGTCGGAGATCGAGGAGTTTACTGCTAGGCACAACGAGTTGGCTGTGATGTGCCCCGGTTTGGCTACACCGGAGTACCGGAGGATTGAGCACTACGTTGCTGGGTTAGTGCCGGAGATTGCTGGGCTTGTTGCCGCTGCTGATCACACTACTATGTTAACCACTGTTCGGGCAGCTCACAAGTTGACCAACATGAAGGTTGCTGAGGGCGTTCTACCTCCGAGGGGTGCTGCTGTGAAGGCCCCTGCGGACAACAAGAGGAAGTGGGAAAGTGCTGGGAAGAACGTTGGGTCATCTCAACAGCAGGCTAAGAGGCAGGACGTTGTGGGAGCGTCATCTGAGCAGAAGACTGGGGGTTATGTTGGTAAGAGTCCGAAGTGTAACACGTGTGGGTATCACCATGTTGGGGGTTGCGATGAGTTTCGCTGTAATCGTTGTCAGCGAGTCGATCACTTGGCTAAGGATTGTAGGGTCAATCTGCAGCCGAAACAGACTCAAGTGGTTGTCCCCGCTCCTGCTCCTCGGGAAACCATGGGTGTTTTAACTGTGGGGAGACTGGGTACTTCAAATGGGACTGTCCTAAGATGAACCAATGGACTGCAGGCGGTGCAGGAAACGAGGGTAGCGATCGAGCTGCTCCAGGTCGTGTTTATGTCATTGGTGCTAGGGAGAATCAGGAGGATCCTGATACTGTTACTGGTGAGTATTCTTTTCTCAATTCGCGTTATGCTTGTATTCATTCTCATTCACGTTGTTTGGCGATTCGTATTCATTGTGTGCATCCAGTCTGGTATTTGGTCATCGTTTTGCATTCATGGGTCTGATGTGGGTCCTTTGGAGATGCTACTTGGACGGTACCGGTGTGTCACTTATACCGATCACAGTAGTCTCTAGTAGGCCTTCGATCAGGAGGATTCATTGTTGTGTATTCACTTTGGGGAGGGCGGTTCCCCGGCATAGAGTATCTGTTGATATCATCTTTCGTTCGTGGTTATCATTTCGTTTACGTTCTGGGAAAACGTTACTTGGGTTAGGTCGACACTCATTACTGTTGAAAAGTGAATCTCGGGGCGAGATTCCTTTCAACAGGGGGATGATGTGACGACCGGGAAAATTTTTCTTTTTATCGCTTCGTTCTCTTTGACTTCGGGGAATTTTCGGGACGAAAATTCTTTCAACAGGGGGACACCCGGCATGTTTAGGTCAACATTTTATAAACACATAAGTCTACCTTAGCGAAAAACGTTTATTAAACATACTTGACGGGGTCAGTCGTGTCGGAACACAGTCCGTATTGTCCAGGGTTCAATGATTCGGAGGATCATTGGGTTAATTACACACACACACACACGTTATGAGTCCCGTTGTTGGTGAATTACATAAACTAATTAAGTGTATGTGTAGACTAATTGTCGTATGGTGGATTACATGCTTAGATGTGTTTAAATGATGTGTAGATAATCATTCGTACTTAGATATGTTAAACATAGACTAAGGTTGCATGCTCGTATGTTAAGGTGGGTTAAAATGCGTTAAACACGACAAACTGGAAAACTAGGAAAAACATAAGTCCTGGTTTGACCACATCGAGTGGGCGAACCTGGAAATTAATCTTGGTTCGACCCTTAGCAAAGGGGCGAACCTGGAATGTGGAAATGAAAAAGTTTCATTCGACCAGAACATGCACATTCGACCCTGTGAAAGGGGCGAATGTGGGTACATTCGCCCAGGAAAAAGGGGCGAATGTGGACATAGTATAAATACCACACTTTGTCATTTTTCACCATTTCACAAACCCTAAACGCCTCTAAACACTCTCTAGCAACTTTAAACATTGGGGAAGGAGTTTTGCTCTTGTTTTCCTATAATCTAACTTACAAGCATCTTCTACACAAAGATCTAAGGTGTGTTCTTCATTCTAAATCATTTTTAAAGCATTTCAATTCGTTTTCATTAAACCCCAAGAGTCCAGATCTGATTCAAACATGTTTTTATGGATAAAAACCTTCCTAATATCTTTCTAAATAAAACCTATTCATAAACAATGAGTTTTCATACAAATTAACATGTGTTAATGGTGTTTTATGTAGTGTTATGTATTGTTTGATGATTGATTGCTGTATAGATGTTATAACAATGATCTAGGACTGTTATTGATGATGATTTATGATTGAGATAGGTTACAATTGATTATTGATGATGTTTTGTTCATTTTGGGGATTTTGGGTTAGATCTAGGGCTTGTTCATGATGATAGTGATAAGGATATGATTGGAGGTTTCTTGTTCATGATAATCTGAGTATATTAAGTTGATTATTGATTGATTTCAGAAAGTTTCCTAATTGGGTAAAGATTGCATGCGTTTGATGTGACATATCCATAATTTGACATTTCGGGTAACTTGTAAAACGAACGGATTTCGGGATAAAATTGGTAGGGTTTTGTAGGAATATGTTAATGATAGTTGACTGCTGTGATTGGTGATGTTTTCGGACCGTTTAGATGTGTTTTGGTGCGTTTTATGAAGTTCTGCTGCGAACGAGCCAACGTGGAACAAAACGTGGCTCAAACGGGCGAACGTGGAACAAAACGCGGCTCAAACGGGCGAACGTGGCTCAAATGGGCGAACGTGGCTCAAACGGGCGAACGTGGAACAAAACGTGGCTCAAACGGGCGAACGTGGCTCAAACGGGCGAACGTGGAAATGGGAAAAACCACATTCGACCATCTGATGTCCGGAATGAGATTTTTGATGCAAACTAAGTGTTTTATGCTTGAAACTTATGTGTTAACTTTATGTGCATGACTAATTGATGTAATGGGTCACCAACGGGATGTCGGGTCGGTCTGGGATGTCCGGTTAACGTTCAAACACACTTTAAACACATAGAGTCAAGATCTGGACAATCGGGGACTAGTTAGCCTTCGGGTTAGTAGTCATCACACTTATGTAAACTCATTAATAGGTTGTTAATTTTTGGGAGTATCTTACACGGGTTGGATCTCTAGTTATCAAGAAGACGCACTCTAAGGTGAGTTCACGGCCCCTCTTTTACACACTTTTCTCTCGGGGGAGAACCATGCCACACGTTTTAACAAATACAACGTTTATGTTTTGAAACGCAACGCTTATGAAACATAACGCTTTTGAAACGCAACGATTTTGAAACACAACGCTTTTGAAACTCAACACTTATGAAACGCAAAGCTTTTGAAACGCAACACTTTTAGAAACATGACGCCTTTTGGGAATGTAACTCTTTTAAGAAACGTGACACGTTTGGCACTTGGCATATTTAACATTGGCACTTGACACTTTTAAACATTGGCATTTGGCATATTTAAACATTGTCACTTGACACTTTTAAGCATTGACACTTGGCATTTGGCACTTGGCGCTTGGCACTTATTTACTATACGATGAAACCTAAGTCCTTATTGAAACCATGAATGTGCGGGGCACAACAGGGGAAATGTGGATAGATCTATTGGGCGCGACGAACCCCACCCGACGGCTGGGAGCCGGGCGGGTGCATATTGTCTCTACTTTGACACTTGGCACATGGACAGCAACTCGAGCAACGTTTGTCAGTAATGGTTTTAGCAACACAATCGTAGTAGTAAGGGAACGTTTGTTATTTACTTGGAACTTTTGCACACTTGGCACTTTATGAGGAATCGCTTTACACATAAAAACGTTTACGAACTCAAAACCTGTGAACTCACCAGCATTATATGTTGACATCTTTTTGGCATGTTTTCTCAGGTCGCTAAGGTAGCAGCATTGAGTTTAGGCGCACGGAGTCTCACGGCGTCCAGGGATCATATGCATGTTTTGTTAAACATTTCAGACTTTGAGTTTTACTTTTGAGTTGTAATAATACATTTTGCTTCCGCTGTGTTAGAACGGTTTTGAAACTCAATGGCAGTTTACGTTGTTTTCATATCATATAGATGTCGTTTATTGTGACCGTTGACTTGGATCCTAGTGTGTCACGCGCCTCGCGGTAAAACTCCGCATGTGGAAATTTGAGGGTGTGATAAATGGTGTGTTTGAGTGGAGAAATCGAACTCTATTAGATATGATTCGATCAATGATGTGTCGAACAAACCTTCCAAAATCCTTTTGGAGTTATGCTTTGGAAACTGCCGCAAGACTTGTGAATATTGCTCCAACGAAAAAGGTTGATAAAACGCCTTATGAGATATGGCATGGAAAGAAACCTCATGTAACCTACCTTAATGTCTGGGGATGTAATGCTTATGTCACTCTAGAATCTTCGGATAAACTAGATCCCAGAGGCGAAAAAGTGGTTTTCGTGGGATACGGTAAGAATATCGATTACCTATTCTACCACCCCACTGAAAATAGGATTTTCACTAAACGCAGAGGCATTTTCTTAGTGGAAGAGCTTCTGGCGCGAGGGATTGGAGATAACCATATGGATCTTGAAGAAATTCAAGAATCACAAGTGACTGAACTAGTTGTTCAGACAGAAACAGAAGTAACTGATCCAGTTGTTGAAGTTGAGCCTGAGAGGACTCAAGATACAACAGAAACACCAAGTGTTCGGAAAAGTATTAGGGATCGCCGTGCACCTGTAAGGTATGATGATATCTTCATGATTGATGAAGTTGAGCCTGCTACTTACAAAGCTGCAATCTTGGATTCAGAATCCAAGAAATGGCAAGAAGCCATGAATGCAGAGATGCAATCCATGTATGATAACCAAGTCTGGGATTTGGTTGATCTTCCTGCCGAATGTCGGACTGTTGGAAACAAATGGATCTTCAAGAAGAAGACTGACATGGATGGGAATGTGCAAACCTACAAAGCAAGGCTTGTAGCGAAAGGTTTTACTCAGATTCAAGGAATTGATTATGAGGAAACTTTCTCGCCAGTAGCCATGCTTAAGTCTATTAGAATTCTACATGCCATTGCTGCATATTATGACTATGAGATATGGCAGATGGATGTCAAAACCGCGTTCCTTAATGGACACTTACTGGAAGATGTTTATATGGTTCAACCTGAAGGTTTTGTCGATCCAAAGAATCCTAATAAGGTGTGCAAGCTGAATAAATCCGTCTGTGGATTAAAGCAAGCATCTCGCAGCTGGAATCTCCGTTTTGATCAGAAAGTCAAAGAGTTTGGTTTTATCAAGAACGAAGATGAACTGTGTGTTTACAAGAAATCTAGTGGGAGCTATATCACTTTTCTTGTACTGTATGTAGATGACATACTAATCATTGGAAACAATATCCCTATGCTTAAAGATGTTAAGACCTGGTTGGGTAAATGTTTCGCAATGAAAGATCTTGGTGAAGTCGCTTATATTCTGGGAATAAAGATTTATAGAGATAGGTCAAAGCGGTTATTGGGTTTGAGTCAAAGTACATATATTGATAAGGTCTTACGACGCTTCTCAATGCAAGAATAAAAAAGGGGGCTCTTTCCCATGGCACATGGAACCATTCTTAATAACAAGCAGTGTGCAAACACTGAAGAGGAAAAGAAGAAAATGGAAGGTGTTCCATACGCTTCTGGGATTGGTTCTATCATGTATGCCATGTTATGTACTAGACCTGATGTCTCGTATGCTCTTAGCATGACGAGTAGATATCAACAGAACCCAGGAGAGAGTCACTGGGCTGTAGTGAAGAACATTCTTAAGTACTTGAGAAGGACTAAAGACATGTTCTTAATATATGGAGGACTGGATAAGGAGCTGTCAGTTAAGTGTTATACCGATGCAAGCTTCCAGACTGATCATGATGACTCAAGATCACAAACGGGATATGTTTTCATTCTGAATGGTGGGGCTATTACTTGGAAGAGCTCTAAGCAAAGTGTGTTTGCTCAATCCACCTGTGAATCAGAATACAATGTTGCATCAGATGTTGCAAAGGAGGCTGCCTGGATGAAGAAGTTCATTACTGATCTCGATGTTATGCCTAGCATAAAGAAACCAATCAAGATACTGTGTGACAACACTGGTGCCATTGCTCTTGCAAAGGAACCAAGGTCACACCAGACTACAAGGCATATACTCAGGAAATTCCACTATATTAGAGAGATAGTAGAGCGTGGAGACATCGTGATAAACAAAGTTCATACAGATCTAAATCTGGCTGACCCCTTTACTAAGCCTTTTCCTCAAGCTAAACATGAGGAGCATGCTAGAAAGATAGGGCTTAGAGTTGCTAGACAGTGGGCATGATCTGTAATTAGTATTGGTGTTTTATTTGGAACTATGACTGTTATATTGAATGTTTATTTGATTTAATGGGTTAAATGCAAATTTAAATATTTATTAACTGTGTTCATTATTTGTATGTTTAAATCCTTGAATAAGAGTATTCTAAATGTCCGTAGTCGATCAAATTACATTGGAATGAATTTGAATGTAAGACTATTGTGAATTGAGATGGTTGTATTCATGAGATGAATAGCTCAAGGGTTTGAGGATCATAATTCACAGATATCATTAGGGAATGATATTGGATGTAACTCGCTTCAAAACGATCTCCATGGATCAGTGTCATGAGATGTTTTGATATTGATATGTTCAATCTGTCCTTTTTCCTAAGGCACATATTAAACTACACTGATCAAGGACTATCTTTGATGTTATCTAACACTATCCTGAAACATGGGTAGCAATAAGTGTAGATGCATTTTGTGCGACTAATGCTTTGGATTACAATTAACATATGTTTATGTGATTAGTCGTTTGGTCGAAGGAAGTTTTATATGGTCAAAGGAGAAATTTTGTATGGGCGAAGGAGACTGAAAGGTGCGAAGGAGAGAAGGAGGTCGAAGGTAGTTTTAGATGTTAATGTATTGCTTGGTTCGACCATCATGATTGGGCGAAACTGCACATTCGACCAAGCAAAGTGGGCGAATGTGCAGGCCTATATAAAGGTCAAGTTCATTTTGAAAGTTAGTTTTTGTCATTTTTGTTTCCCTCCTGTTTGAGTCTCTCCCTAGGGTTTTTGTGTCAACTTAATTCACGTCTTGTTTTGATTGTAAAGCTTATTATAACGTGTAATTGAGTTTGTTTATCAATGAAATGAAGCTTTTAAAGATGATTTCTGCGTTTTGTTAGTATTATTATCATTTTGTGATTGATTCAGGGATTCCGCACCTGAATTAAACTTGTTTGATCATTATCTTTGTAGATTTGACGATCCTACGCGCATACAAAGTGGTATCAGAGCCATATGGATCAAACAACCACAAACTGATAATTTTACAACTGATTTGGACCCTATTTTGATCAAAAACTTTCTGTTTTCATTGATAAAACTGAATTGATGATAATTTGATTGATTAGAGCTTGTTTTCATGGATAAAATGCATAATTCTCTTTGATAAACTTGTTCCAAATCAAATCCGAAGCAAAACCTGATTAGAATCATCAAATTCTATCAACTTTTGAAAAATTTGATCAAAATTAACTGATTTTCAAAGAATAACCGTTTTTGAACGTGCAGGGTCGAACCTAGGGAGAATGGTCGAACGTGTGTGTTAATTTGGTCGAACCAAGAGATTTTTGGTCGAAGGTGGTGTTTTAGCTGGTCGAATCTAGAGTTTGTTAGAGTATTGTTGTACATTTGACCATAGTTGTCTCATTCGACCATTCGGGCGGTCGAAGGTGAAATTAAACGGTCAAAAGAGAGTGTAAAGGGTCGAAAGTGATTAGTGTTTTTTGTATTCCTCTTTCGTATCTTTTCAAATGGTCGAAGGAGAACATTTTGGCTCATTCGACCACTCGCTACATACGAAGGTAGAGTCTGTTAATAAACTTTTCTAATCTTTTTGTGTTTAATCATTTTCAGATCAAGATGTGGCACTTTCCTACTACACCACGACCTAACAAGACACCACAACAGCAGACAACTAGGGATCCTTGGTCGATTGCTGCCCAAAAGTCTAGTCAACCATCACAACCAATCAATTATATGGCTATGACTAGTACTATTCCTCAACACGTTGCGCAACCACAACCACAACCGATTGGTGACTATTGGGGAGTAGCAGTAGCTGCGGTTCACTCACAGACGACTAATGCCATATCAACTCTTATCCAAGACTTGTCATCGGGAAGTGGAAACCGTCCACCTAAGCTTATGGAGATGGTCGATTACAACACGTGGAAGACCAAATTCAAGATCCATCTGGAGGGAATGGGTTTAGAGGGAACTGAGGCGTGGCAGATGATTGCGAAGGGCTATGTTGCTCTGATCTTAGAGAACACGGGAGAGCCTATTCCATTGGAAAATCTTGCAGATGATGAAAAGAAGAAATTTGCTATTGAGAAGAAAGTGTTTTCTCAACTATCCCAGGCCATCAATACTGACTTGCTTCATCAGTTTGGGTCTTGTACAACTTCTAAACAGTTGTGGGATATGTTAAAGAACAAGCATGATGGTAATGAGAAGACTAGGAAGCTAAGGATGGAAGAGCTTCGAAAAGAGTTTGAGAATTTCAGTTACATAGGTAACGAGACGTTGAAAGAGTTGGTCCCAAGGTATTGCCACTTACTCACAGAGCTTTCAAGCTATGAGATAAGCATACCTATGTCTGAATTGGTGGACAAGTTTGCCGACGCATTGCCACCGTATTGGAACCAACATATTGAGGTGTTAAAAGAAAAGGATGCGTACCAGTATTGGACTATCAATGAGTTCATTCAGAAACTGGAAAACAAGGAGATGGAGGAAAAGAGGAAAGCTAAAAGAGCTCAAATTCCTCAGAATCAGGAATTGTATCTTGGTGGTACATCTTCTTCCCATTCTACTTCCAGTTCTACTTCTAATGTTGCTCCACACATCGCGTGCGTATCTAACATTGTTGAACCACCCAAAACACCAATCAATTACCTTGCTCAAACATCTTCATATACCACACCATCATATCCAACAAATACTTACATTCCACCATTTTCACCCATGCAACAAGCAGCATGTTACTCTGCTAGCCAACCTCAACAACAACCATACAATCCTCAAATGAACCAGATGCAAATTAACCAAAGTCAAACTAACCAAAGCCCGATTATGTTGGAGACATCAAATCTAAACAATGTTACTATCGAGATTGCTCAACAACATGTAGCATTAGTTTCAGCAATGGTAGCATCGTACAATGGATTGGTTGCTAGTCAAATTGGGAACAACAACTTGACCAATGAGGACTACGCACAGATTGACAAGGAAGAAATGGAACTCATGGATATTTAGTGGGCTTTTGAAAGTATCATGAGAAGAGCCACTGATTTTATTCAAAAGACTGGGAGAACTAATCTTTCTACTTCTCCAAACACCACTTATGGCTTCAACAAAGCCAAAGTCACTTGTTTTAACTGTGGTGAGAAAGGTCATTTCAAAAGAGAGTGCACACAGCCAGCACAACAAGGTAATAGAAATCCATTCAACTCTAATTACTGTAACATCGCAAAAATTTTCAAAGTTTAATACGTATGTTATTTTTTTTCGTTCATAAGGAGCCTAAGTTTTATTTTCCCGACCACACAACTTATATATATCTATACATATATATAATAATAATAAAAATAATAATAATAATAATTATAGTTATAAATCAGATTTTTAGAATGTTAAAGATTATTTTTCTTTTTCCAAACACTACAAGTCCAACCAAATAAAACCCCCCTCTTTTCTGGAAGCCCAAATCCTGGAGCCCATCATCTCATCCGGCCCACCCAGCCAAGCCCACAAAACCTGGAGCCCAACCCTCCTTCCTTTTAATAAAAAAAAAAATAAAAAGAATATCCCTCTGCTGGGAATCGAACCCGGGTTGCTCACCAAACCAAACAACATCACCACTATGCCACACAAGCTTTTAGTAATTTAGTAGGACCCTTATTGTATTTAAGCCAACTTTAAATCTCCTTTTTCCCCATTCTTCCTGCACGCGAACAGCATCAGCAGCAGTATGATGTTAATATTTTTTTACCAACCTAATTAATCATTATTAACGTGTGACTGATCCAAGTTTGAATGAAATCGTGATTATCGGTCCATCATGACTAGGATACGCGTAGATTAACAATCAATTGATACCAAATTTAAGCCTTTACGCGTATAATTTAAAACCCAGTCAAACTTGCCAATAATACGAACCAGATGCCATCACTATAAATTGAACGCTACACAGCAATCACAACTCGCCGATAACACCTTCCCAACCCTCAATTTCTTGTTTAAAGTTGCTGTTCATACGTTTTTTAGCACAAAGTTGACTTTTCTGTTTGACCTAGCGAGTTGCACGAATTTGTTGTTGTAAGTATCGTTTTTTCTATGGGTTTTCATCTTCGGCGATCACACAACAATAACCCTATGATGAATTGGGTTATTGTTGTGTGAATCCTCCAATTGTAAGGTCTAGGGCTCGCAATCGTGATATTGGGGATAAAAACTGATTTTTGCATATGGTTATAATTATTTTAGTACGGGATTCATCACAACCACAGGCCTAGGCCAAGTGGTTGTGATGGTTGCTTGTAACAGGGACCACCAGGGTTCGAGACCCGGCGTGGACACCCATTTTTCCTTAAATTCATTCTTTTTGTTTAAACCAATTATATATTTATATTTCACTTAAAATTTATAAATTCATTTTTAATTATTAAAACTATTTTATAAATTCTAAAAAAATTATATTTGTTTAATCTGAGTTAAAAGTTTTATTTACAACTTTTAATTTTCTGAAATTCATTTATTTAATATTTATAATAAATAAATCAATTTTATACTATTATATTTATAAAAATCCATTAAAATATCAAAACGATCTTATTAATTTCCACAAAAATTATCCTGAGTTTTTATAACAATAAACTTTTCTGAAATAATTTTTATTTCAGAAAAATCATTTATTTAATATTTTTAATCAATTTTTGTTAGTTTTAATCATAATTAAATCGTAATAAGTCTGATATTTAATATTTTTGCACCAAAATTTTATAGAAATTATTTCTGATTATTTGGAACAAAAATATAAATTTTGAACTTATAATTCTTTAATTTTAATATTTTTAAATATTAAAGTCAGATTTTGACAATTTGTTATAAATAGAATTAATATTCTATTTTAAAGAAAATAATTTTATAAAAATAATTTTTATACTTTAAACACATTATTATGACCATCTTATATTTAGTTTTCATAAAAAGATTTTTGGTTATTTATTTACTAAATTTCTCTCTATTATCGAATATTTTTAATATTAATCAAACGAGCAATTATCCCCAATTCGAAGCCCTAGAACTTATACATTTGTAGACTTGGTAGACTTAGATATATTTATTACCTTATTATAGGGTGATACTTGATACATTTGGGCAACACCATTATCCAATTTTTTTCAACAGATATAACATTTTACCAAGGTGAGTTTTACATAGCCCCTTTTCTATTTATCACCATTTTTGGGGTGAAACATGTTACAACATCATTTATGCAATTCAATCATCAATGTGTCTATGTGTTTTCTATGTTGCATTATGTCTTGAGCATGATTAGAGTAAGCACCATTCTAGCATAATCATTAACTCCGTACAAGCCGACGGTAAACATTGATAGATCTATTGGACTGACAATCCCACCCGGATACGTGCCTCCTACAAAGGTTGCGTGGGTGTTTGTTATCGTATAACATATTGGACCATGAGCGTATGGTATGTATCATATTATAACAGTCATCAGGGTTGATTATGCACTCGATTTATTTCTAGTATGTTCTCACATATGGACTAGATTGACATGACACATGAATTGCACATCATTTTTATTCAATTATCAAAAACCTATGTAATTCTCACCAACTTTTGTTGACCCAAAACATTTTCAACTTAACATGTTTCAGGTTCTACTTGCTTGGAGATTTGAGTTAATGCTTGAAGATGTGTGCATAGTTTTATTCAATTTGATGTACGAATTCTTGTAGAACAATTATATGTAATTTATTTAAATCTCATAATGAAATTTATTATTTACCATGAGCTACTGAACAATCATCAATACGTGACATCCCGATGTTTCCGCCATCGGTTGGGGTGTTACAATTACCAAAACCGACAAACCCAAAATCAGGTATCATACCAAAGTCACAACATTTCAAGTTTTCAACCTCAAAACAACTATCAAAACCGTCAAAATACCCAACAAAATAACAATGCTAGACAAACCACAGCACAAAACCAAACACAACAGAATTCAAACCGAACAACCATTCCCATTTCTACACCAAACACACAAACCCAAACCGAGAATCCAAATCAAGCTTTGGTGATACAAAAGGATGAGGGTTTTGATTGGACCGGTATGCAGTTAGGTGTTGAAGAAATCACAACTGGTAATGTGGCTTGTGTGGCACAGTAAATGAATTTGGATGAGCCAGTGGAGATTGCAGAAGAAATTGTGACCGAGAAGATGACTGAGTTGAAGATTGAAGAGTTGAATGAAGAGATGAATGCTGATTGTGAAGAGAGGAAGTATGGGATGATTCTTGATTCAGTTGCTGATATTCCAGAGCAGTTTGATTCTACTTATTCTGATGAGGAGAGTGAGTCTGATTCTGAATCTAGTGTTAACTCACTGGATAATGACATTGACCAGTTGCTTGCTGAAGCTGACTTCTTGATGACCCGGAAATCATGCATAGTGGATGATGCTTGTACCAGGATTGATTATTCCAAGTTTTTCGGTGGGAAGGAAGCACACTTTGCATTGATGGCCATGACAGAACCTCCAAAACAGGTAAGTACTGAATCTGCTGTTAATTCAAATTCAAATTGTGTTAAACATTGCAAATCTTGTGATAAATTGACAGATGAGAATAAGCAACTCAAGGTTCAACTTGAGAGTGCAAAAATCAACTGTCAATCATATCAAAAAAGAGCAAAAGAGTTTAACAGAGTACTTGATGGTTATAAGAAAGACATTTCAGAATTGAAAAAGACTTTGTCTTTAAAACAAATGGCCATAAATAACTATATCAATGATTTAGAAAACACAAAACTTGAAATGGCCACCATCAAGTGCTTTGCAGAAAAAGTAAACAAAAAGCTTGAGAGTTATAAGCATATCGCTTATGTTGTTGACCACATAATTGAAGAGCCTTCACAGTCTAGTAGTGCAAACTACAAAGCTGTCCCAGCTCCGGTGTTGTTTGAAAACCATAATTTGCACTCAATAGCACCGGAGAGTACAGTTAAATCTGACTCTACATCGGATGACGAGTCAAACACATCTAGTGTGGGAGACCCTTATTCTGATGTTAGACCTGTTCTGGGAAATGATGAGGGTGTAGTTGCTGCTGATGATTCTGATGAAGAGGACGAACAGTCTGAGAAGGTTTCTGAAAAAGTGTGTGATATTCCTGATGAAAATCACATAATCACTACTGAACTTGTTTCACCATCTCAGATTATCCATCCCATGGCTAACGCTCATAGAAAGAATCAACCAGTTAAGCCTGTTGAGAAGAAAATTAAAAAGAAAATTGAAAAGAAAATTGAAAAGTCAAATGAAAAGGAAAATGAATTTTGTGATAAACCTGTTAAAGTTTTCTATCGGATGCAAGGATCTGATAAGATAATTTCTGATGAAGAATATCCAATCCAATTTGCAAATTATTCAAAAATTGAAAAGATCTGGCAGGAAAGTACCATTTGGTTCCCGAAACATGAGCGAACAAATGATATACCTCCAGCAATCTTAAATAAAATTCATTTGGATATTCCTAAAGAACCAAAGGTCCATGTCACACAATTTATTAAACCAAAAGAGAAGTCAAATGGTTTTCTTGAGCCGACTTACTCAAAGGACCCCGCTCCTGAGAGTTTAAGAAGAAGGTGTATGGATGATCAATATCCTATCACTAGTTATTAAAAGTCGAATGCCAAGAACAATTTTGAAGAGTACCGTGCGTGTTTTAAGTGCGGGGAGAGAGGGCATTTACTTGCCGACTGCCCGTATGTAAGACACAAGAGGCACGAGGTGGAGATGAAGCAGAAGTATGAATGTCCGGTCGATAATCATTGTTATCCACAGAGACGATTTGTCCCTCAACCAGCACCTTTTTATAACCAAAGCAATTATTTCAAAAGGAGGGAAAATCGTCCGATGACATATGATCGCCGTAACCGGATAGCCACTGAGAAACCGTTTAAGAAACCAACGGTGAACGCAACTGTTGACAACAAAAAGGTTCCTGTTAAACCTAATGTCAAACCAACAGTTGGACTTGTCTCTGTTAAATCTGAGAAGGTAACCAAGAAAGTTTCGTTCAAGGATGAAGTAAAGAAACCGGCTGAGATCCCAAAATCTCAGATCCGGATCTTGAAACGGTCTGAACAATCTTGGTCACCAAAGGGTTCTGAAGGTGCTTCAACTTCACAACAAAATGTGAAATCAGAAAATGAGAATGGTTTAAGTGATCAGAAAAAGGTTGTTACAAATCAAAATGTTTGTGAGAAATCTGAATCTTTGAAACAAACTGTTCAAAGACCCAAGACCAAACAGGCTTGGGTCCCCCGAAAAATCTAACTTCTTTACTTGATATGTGCAGGGAGCTTCAGCTGGCCCTGTGAGCAGTCTTTGGATTGTTGACAGTGGAGCTTCTGGACACATGACAGGGGATCTTTCGCTACTATTCGATATTAGAAACATCAATGGAGGTTATGTAGCGTTTGCAGGAAACAAGGGAGGTTATATTACCATGGAGGGTAGTTTGAGCAATGGAATAGTGAGTTTCGAGAGAATATCTTATGTGAAGCAAATCGATTACAATCTGCTCAGTGTCAGTCAGATATGTGACAAACAATTTTCTGTGTACTTTGATGACAAATCTTGCTATATACTCAAGCCGCGTTTCGAGTTACCGAAAGAGTGGGTGATGTTAAAGGCGCCGAGAGTGAACAACTTGTACATTCTCGATATGTCAAAAGCTATGACCACCCAAGGCCAAGTCACGTGTTTTCTCTCCAAGGCTACAGAAAAGGAATCAATTATGTGGCATAGGAGGATGGGACACATTCACCTAAGAAAGATGAATCAATTGGTGAAGAATGAACTTGTCACAGGTGTGAACGTTAAACATTTTCACTTAAATGACAAGTGTGTGAGTTGTAAAAAAAGGTAAGCAACACAAACAATCCCATAGGCCAAAGAAAGTCAATTCCGTTGAACTGCCACTTAAACGTTTGCACATGGATCTGTTCGGACCGGTCAAGCGTAAGAGTCATGCTGGGGAATTGTACTGTCTTGTGGTGACTGATGATTTTTCAAGATTTTCATTTGTTATGTGCTTACACCGAAAGAGCGATACTTTTGATAATTTGAAAGTTCTGCTCACTCGACTGGAAAATATCTATGGTCTCAAGATCAAGAGGATTAGGAGTGATAATGGGACGGAGTTTAAGAATGCACAGATGGACGATCTTTGTGAAAACAAAGGTATTCATCATGAATACAGTGCTCCGTATACCCCACAACAGAACGGTGTGGCCGAACGCAAAAATAGGACTCTAATTGAAACGGCGAGAACAATGCTTGCGGACTCAAATCTTCCAGTAATGTTCTGGAACGAAACAATTTACGCAGCTTGTTATACTCTTAATCGTGTTTTAACGGTGAAGAAGTTTGGCAAAACTTCTTATGAGCTGTTGAATCGTCGAAAGACGAATTTAGAGTATCTAGAACCGTTTGGAGCTTCTTGTACTATGCTTAATCCATCTGAGAAGTTCGCACCGAAGGCTGAGGAAGGATACTTTGTTGGATATGCAACCCCGGTCAAACGGGTATTCAACAAAAGGACTCGTCAGGTCGAGGAGTGGGCTAACGTTGAAGTGCAACGGTATACTTAGAATTTACAGGGAAGCGGTCCAGACTGGATGTTTGATATTCAACCTAGATAGCTTGGTTGAAGAGGCTGTATTATGTTTATATCATGAGGTCGAAAACGCAGTGACATCACCGTTGGTGCGTCCGATCACCGTGAATTCCCAAGCAGCTTTTAATGATACCAATGTTCCTGTCGTTGAAGAAGAGGTATTCCAAGAAGATTCCACAACTTTGAACTCATCAGAATCAGAAGATGACGACGATGAGGTTACAAGTGAAGCTATCTTAGATCATGCTATAGTGACACCACCAGTGAACCCAAATATAAATGGTGCTTCATCATCGAATGTGGGTAATGATCTGGTTTCTACAGAGAATTTAACTACTCAGACGGGAGTCCAAGTACCAGATTATCCGGAATCTCGGATACATCGAATTCACCCGATCGAGCAGGTTATTGGTGATCCTGGTAGCAGTGTGATGACAAGAGGTCAATTGAGGAATGCTAACTCACCGGAAAACCTTGGCAATCTTGCTTTATATGCCAAAATACAAAAATCAGGTTTTCAGAATGACTGGTCTTTTGCTTGTTATGTTTCGTAGGTTGAACCGCGAACTTACAAGGATGCTCTTTTGGATGACGCTTGGGTGGAAGCAATGTAAGAGGAGTTGTTGCAGTTTCAGAAACTTGGCGTTTGGACACTGACAGATTTGCCCCCAGGACGAAAGAAGATTGGAACGAAATGGGTATTCAAATGCAAAAAGGATGATAGAGGAGTGATCGTAAGGAACAAAGCTCATTTGGTTGTACAAGGATTTCATCAAGTTAAGGGAATCGATTACAACGAGATCTATGCACCAGTTGCACGCTTAGAGGCTATCCAAATGTTTCTGGCGTTTGCATCATACAAGAAATTTAAGGTGTATCAAATGGATGTCAAGAGTGTGTTTCTTTATGGTGTGGTCAAGGAGGAAGTATACGTAGGTCAACCACTAGGCTTTGAAGATCCTATTCACCGGGATAAGGTCTACGTTTTAAACAAAGCTCTCTACGGGTTGCACCAGGCTCTAAGGCAATGGTATGAGGAGCTGAGCACATATCTTCTTTCAAAAGGATTCAAGCGAGGTTTGGTAGATTGCACACTGTTCACTAAACGAACAGGCGATGACTTGCTTCTAGTCCAGATTTATGTTGATGATATTATATTTGGGTCTACTAACGAACTTCTTTGCAGAGAATTTGAACGTGTTATGCAGGAAAAGTTCGAGATGAGCGCAATGGGAGAGATGCAGTTTTTCCTAGGCTTGCAGGTGGAACAAAGACCAACGGGGATCTTTATTCACCAGACGAAATACGTTTCTGAAGTCTTGAGCCGATTCCAGATGGATGATTCGAAGCCGATGGATACCCCAATACAACCTAATCACGGGATTGGAGTTGACGCTAAGGGGGAGCTAACTGATCCATTTACATACAGAGCAATCGACGGATCTCTGATGTATCTCACTGCCTCTAGACCAGATATAATGTTTGCCACATGTCTCTATGCACGTTATCAATCGAAGCCGAAACAGAGTCATCTTGCAGCTGTCAAACGTATCCTTAGATATCTGAAGGGTTGTCCGTCGAGAGGACTATGGTACCCTAATGATGATAATTTTGACCCAATCGCTTTTAGTGATGCAGATTGGGGCGGCTGTGACAAAGACAACAAATTCACAACGGCTGGATGCCAGTTTATGTGGAGCAGGCTCGTGACCTGGCAGTGCAAGAAACAGACCGCAGTTGCATTGTCCACATGTGAAGCAGAATACGTTTCAGCATCGAGCTGCTGCTCACAGGTTCTTTGGATACAACAACAGATGGTGGACTACGGTTTGCAATTTCTTAAAACCCCTATTTACTGTGATAATGAAGCCGCAATTGCATTAACAAAAGACTTAGTAACACTACAAGAATTTGACGGTAATGTATCAACGACGTTCACCAAAATCTGACGGTAAGCTATCTATGTCCTTATTTTGTCATACGCTAACCAAAATTCCACTTTTTCTTTCTTTCTTTTTTTTTGGGAGAATTAACTAGCGGTTCTTATTTGCTATCAAAGTAGACTGGTTTTTGGGCTCTGTAAATTGTGTACTTAGTTCTAAATATTTTACACCAGCCTGCTCATAGCCTTAATTAGTGTCACAGAATTAGGAAAAAGATTAAATTTTTATGTTGCTTGCCTTTTATTTATTGCTACTAAATGATATAGAGTATGAATGAGTATATAAAATTAGGTATCTAACGAGGTCGAGCACTATGAATAATGAGACTATAAGATTACAATAATTAAATACGTTAGCAGGGATTAGTTAATTAGCTTAGAGTATTTATTGCAGAGATATAGTAAGTAATCCAAATAATACGTGTCGACCGAAGGACATGGTTATCTTGAACTAGCAGTGAGATGGAAAGCAACTGTGCATTTACTGAGATGAATGGGATTGATTACTCGACTAAATCTATGTGAACCAGTGTGGCGTTTAGTCTTTAACAGCTGATATAATATATTCTCTTTACTGGTTGGTTTTCAAACCCCCTTGTCATGAATTGCTGTCTGATGTATAGGCATTTTTTTGCTCTGTTTTGATATAATCAAGGTTTGTTTCATGGTTGCTACTGAAAATATTCTATGTTTTTTTATGGGTTTGATTACTTTTGTTGTTGTTTATGAGGGAGTTTGATAACAAAAGATGTGAGGCTGATCAGTGACTACTTGCACTTAGTGATTACCTAACTGCTGACTCTTGATTCAAGGAACCACGCAGTTGGTTTCGCTGACGGGTCGATAACGACTCTTGATGGATTTTTTTTTACCGGTTTTCTGTTTCTCTTTCATTTAGATACGTCACACATATGGAACTTGTCAATGTTGAAACATAACTTATTGTTTAATTATGCACGCACACATGGACCTGAAGATGCACAAGTTGTTTATTTAATGGCTTTTATGTTTTGTAGTGCTATTATTTATGTATGAAATAATATGGGCAGCATTTTGTAAGTTGAACAGAACCCTAGACAACCAAATTTTTTTTCTTTGCAGTCAACAAGCGATGATATGTGATTCGAAGATGCCAACTTAAAGGACCTTTGGATAGCGGAATTGACAACCACCTAAAGCTATGTGGCAACGCCTAAATCTTAGTCCTGTCGGACCACCGCCATCGGTTAGATTAGTACTACCGGATAGGATTTTAAGGTGTTTTTGTTTCACCCATTTCATCATGTACAAGGTAAACCTAGAGCTATTGTTTTCTTTGATTCACTTGCTTTGCTTCAGAATCTTTCGGATGACTTAGGGATTTGTTTTCCTCTGTTTTCAAATTTGTTTAATATCTG
The DNA here is from genome assembly GCA_030844895.1 of Ambrosia x helenae. Classification (NCBI taxonomy): domain Eukaryota; kingdom Viridiplantae; phylum Streptophyta; class Magnoliopsida; order Asterales; family Asteraceae; genus Ambrosia; species Ambrosia x helenae. The sequence goes on along the minus strand of CM061233.1, from coordinate 100,546,732 downwards.
TTTGCTTGCTGTTATTGACATTTACAATGGTAAATGATAAAGCAATGCAAAGAGAAAGTAGAAGAATTCTTTGGTTGTGATGATCACTGCTTCGGTCAGGTTTGTTACTGTTGTTTACTATATTATTAGTTTTGCAATTAATTTGGCTGACAAAATTCGTGTTACAACATATGTGATACTAACATTACACGGGTCAAATACGAGTATCTGTTCGCCCCTCCGTGGCAACGCGCAGCGGCCGTCAATGCATCGCAACCGGTTGGTGTGTTACGTGCTATCTGAGCTCCACCGCGTTCGTTTTATCTGCTGAATTTTCATAAGTCTCTGACGATTTGTGTTGATGTTTTCCTACCCGGGGCTTGGCTCTATCGTTTCATGGATTCTGTTCATCGATTAATAAGATGCTTTGGATGGTTCGTTTTATACGATGAGTGTGCATTTAACTTTTTGTCGTGTCGGCGTCATTGCATTGCCACTAGCTAATGTGTTGCGCATTGTCTTCGGCTTATGTTGCCTGTTACAGCCGATTATATTTAACGCTTCGTAATGGCAAACGATTGTAAGGTTTCATGACTTCTGTTCAGGGCTTGATGCTTTGGTTAGGGCCTTTTATTTACTGTAAAGTGTCGGGCGATGATGAATTTCCATTTAACCATTAGCCGTGATGGCGTCATTGCATCGCAACCGGCTAATGTGTTCCACTTTGTCTGAACCTCGAGGGTCGGCTCTACGATTTGATATGCGGACTAACTTGCGTTACATACTTACGTGCGATACGTGGTCTGCTCCGCCGCGCGCCCATGAGGTATACTGGGTACCCTACGCCGCCTTTGCCTATGTCATGTTAATCATTTAACTTGTAAAACTAACTTGTCATCAATCTATTCATATATTTTTTTTATGATAACAGGTAGATAACAAACAACTTGGAGCTTTACAAAACAAGAAGGACGCAGCTCCTATAATTTGTGCTAAGAAACTGATGCACTGAATCGGGTGCTATGGTTTTGCTGTTTAAGTAAGTCATTAAAGATATCACCTAAAGAGTATTTGAGGTAAGTTTTAATTCAATTTAAGGTTGGCTATTATGAGTTAACATGTGGATTTTGTCTACACTTTACCTCAAATAGGTCAAATTCAGTTTTTCTCTAGTTGACAGTCTCTAGTTGACTGGGAAACACTCATGATACTTCCTTCTCAAGTCACATTTTGTGGTTATATTATAAATATTTTGAAAGTGTGCTCATATAAATTCTTTTGTGCAGCACAATACTTTGGTGGTATTGTTCGCATCATTCTCAAACAGGTCAACTTGAGACTTGGCGGCTTACACATTGGGATGCGAAAAAGGTTGGATATCTAAAAATGTGGTTGCAATATATGTAAGTTTACGTTTTCTTTTCTACCGCCAGGTATTCATGAATAGTAATCTGTTGAAGGTTAAAGACAGAAACACAAAAAGGGACATAAGGAAGGAGCTCAAGATGCTTTCTAAAGAAGAACGCTAGAGACAGCAACTGGCTGTGAAAGATGTCGTTTTCACAACTCTCACTGGTTATTGTCAAAAAAAATTAGATGGCAATTCATTTGATCTTGTGAAAATTGATGAAGCGACTCAAGCACTTTTAACATCAAGATGCTAGTTTAATTTTCTATCTAGATTTTTAGGTGTATTTTTCTTGTATGTAATTCATTAATTTGGTCGTTTATGTTTCTATAGCTGTTTTTGTATTTGTTTGTATATATTTAAAAATTATTATTTAAATAAATAGTGGTTATTATCCACACATTTGAATATTTTACCAACACGTGAATATCTATTATGTCTACACATGTTAAGATCAATGTCTACACATGTTAAGATCAATATCTACACATCCCTTACATTTACCTACACATAATTAGCTGTCATGTTGGATGCCATGTCAGCTGCCACGTCATACCTTAATCTAACAAGTTGCTATACTTTTACCAACACATATATATTAGTTTTAGCCACACATATATGTGTAGGTATAGGTTGCTATATACCTACACATAATAAATGTGTAAGTAATGATCAATATCTACAGTGCTGAGTCTACACATCATAACACTTAATTTATGTGTAGGTAAACATAACTACTAACACATTATATGGTTTTTCCTACACATATTATGTGTGGGTAAATACCTAAATTTCTTGTAGTGTATAAATCACTCAAAGGCTAAACATATCCGGATTAAATTCCATTTTATCCGTGATTGTAATGCTAAAGAGTTGATCGATATGGTCAAAATCCACACTGACTATCAACATGCAGACCTTTTTACCAAAGCTTTTGATAAATCAAGATTTGAATATCTTTTGAAAGCTAACGGTATTAAAGAAAAACAAGACTGATCACCACCTCAGTTTATCGTTTTTTAGTTTAGTTTTATTGTTTTTTTTAGAAAAATTCGAAAATCCAAAAACATTGAAAAATTCCAAAACACATAAAAATTAGAAATTTTTTGCTGACTGCTATATCTTCTTCCCTTAGATTAATGTCGTCAGATTTCTGTGAACAAACGATATCTGGGCAGTCACATATTTGAAATGCTCCAGCTTATCCTTGGGAACAGTAAACTCAAAAATTTATAAAAATCAGAAAAACCCAAAATGATTTCCTGAAAAAAAAGGGGGGGGAATGATAGTACATCAGTGGGGATCTGACACATTCTAAAGAAATGTAATGCTATATAGGGCGTGTGTCTGAGTCTGTGTGATGTGCTGATAGGCTTCGTAGACCTATTACTGTGTGCCTGATACATACATATCAAACTAATTGTTGTGTGGATGAACTCCTCATGGGCATATGGTCTTAGTACCGCAATTTCGTTTGATAGGGTATTTGTACATAACTCGGAGGTTTTGGGTCGTTATGTTATTAGTTGTCTGGGGATAGCCTCTCTGATCTTCTGCTGTAAGTCATTACGGACCTAGATCAGATAGGGTGTCTTTATAAAAGATCTTTAAGCCAAATCCTAAAGTTACCGAATTGAGGAACTTTCCATGTTTTATGATAATCAAAGATTATCTATTACATCGTATCAATCACTGATGCAAATCATGATTGTTATCAGCCCTCAACCTGGTAGAGCGCACATGTTACTTTGCTGCATTAATTTGCTGACCTGTATACCTCTGTGCCTAATACCTTGTAAATTACAGATGACGAAAGCATAATCACGCTTTACAATGAGTCTTTGTGCATTTACTTCTTGATACGGGAGTATGTCGTGTGCGTGGGAACCACAGACAGTTACGTTTATACTATATATAATCGTATCAGTTTAAAGCACTGCACAAAAGTCTTCATGTGAGTTTATGTGGATCACAATATCAGCAGTTGCCAGATCACACATTGTCTTTAATGATAATAAATCAAAAAGATCAACGATGTGATCAGATTTTTCAATAACTGATATGATTCGTTTACCGGAAATCCCAAAACATTTATTGCTTTATCTTTCAATTTCAACATTTTATATTTCTCGTCAAAAATTGCAAAACTTAAAAATATTTTCGTTGTGTTTTAATATAAACTTTAGAAAATCCAAAAATATTTTACATTTCTATCTTATTTTTGATAGCTGATGGTGGTTGATGACGATTTTCTAAAACTTGATGGACCATTTGAGCTTTGTAATCTTTAAATGAGGAATAATGATTGTCGGATGCTTAAAAGTTGGAAAATATTTTGAACGGGATTCGATTTTGAAATTTGGTAAAATTTTCAAAAATTCCAGGTTACTTTTGCCCCTTCGTTGGGTCGAAGGAGGAATTTTCTGCTCATTCGTATGTTTAGGATTGGGCGAATGTGAGTGTTCATGACAATAGTCCACTTTCGAACCCTTTTGCCACATTCAAACCTTTAATTAGGGTCGAAGGAGGCAAAAGTATCACATTCGACCGGTATAAACGGGCGAAGGTGCAGCCTATATAAACCCTTTTCTTCTCATTCGACCCCATTCGAAATTTTTTTAAAAATTTTCTGTGATAAAGTCCACCTGTTGCTCGTGTTATTTATATTGTTTCATTGTGTTCGTCTGAATCTACTGATCATTTTGCACCATCTTGTACAGGTTATCATCATGTTTTGAATGATTAATCATTGATTTTCAGTTCGAGCCCTAACTGCCTCAAAACATGGATTCAACTATGATAATAGGACTTGTTTTTTATTAGGATTCATTGATTAACTGTTTTAGGGGGAGATTATCCAAAAACATAGGGTTAAACATCATCAGATCGTATAATCAATTGTTTAAACCTTATGAACCCTAGTTTTTGATTTAAAACACTTAATCAATGTATAATTGTTAAAATTGATAATTGGAAAAGCTATATCGGTCAGTTTAGATGCTATCCAAATCAAAATGGCGGTTTAAAACATTCAAAATCAGACTTTGAAATCTGAGGAAGATGAACAGTCTTCCTTCGCCCCTTAACAAACGGTCGAATGTGACAGTTTGGGCGAAGGAGATTGTTTATTTGGACGAAAGAAGAATAAACGGTCGAATGAAGAAATTTTTCAAAATCTTTTACATTCGAACCGTTATTTTTTCACCTTCGTACCTAAAATCTCTCATTCGCACCAACGAATTGGTCGAATGTAGGATTTGAAAACCAAAAATTTTTCAAGTTTTTGTTTTGTCCGTTTTTAACATGTTTGTTTTGATTTGTTTTGCAGCTTTACAATGTCTGAACAGGAAAGCGTGAGTGTTCCTGCTGGATCATCTTCTAAGGCAACTGAGAAGGAAAAGATTGTCGATCTACCGTTTGAATCTGCACATAATTGTTGTGCATATTTAGGCGATGTGAAGAAACACACTGAGTTTGCCGGGATCATAGAATTCTTGAAGAGGAGTAGAGTGATAGATGCGATTGCTACGCCAGCCATTATTTACCGTGATCACCATCAAGAGTTCTAGGCTAATGCTAAGATGGACTTTTGGGATAATGAATCGTCACTTGTTAGTAAGATTCAGGGGGAAGCTAGTGATCGTTTCTGAGAACGATATCAGAGAGGCGTTGAAGCTAGATGATGAGAAGACAAATCCCAAAGAGTTGACATGGACTGAACAACGAAAATGCATTCTTAGAATGAAGTACAATGGACCTATTACTGACGGTTCGTTACATAAAGGAAAGCTTTGTCCTCAGTTCAAATATTTGGCACATGTGATGATACATGTTTTCGGATCAGAAGCTGGTGGATACGATTTGATGAGAAAGAGTATAAGTTCATTGATGGTAGCTTTGATATTGAACAAACCGTTCAATGTTTCAGGAATGTTGATGGAACATATGTTAGAACCAATGTGAGGGATAAGGAGCAGGAAATTCTTGTTATATCCTTGATTTCTTCAGATGATATTTGATATGAAGTATAAGAAGTTGAAGAGAGATCCAAAACAAATTATTGTTCAGGAGCATATGAATTTGAACACTCTGGCAAGAATGAAGGCGTATAAGGGTGTGCCAATGAACGAACGACCACCGTTGAAGAATCTATTTGGTCATCTAATCAAGATAGATTATGCAGACCCAAGTAAGGATAAGGTGAGACATGCTGATAGTGGATCAGATGAAGACAATCCGTTACATCCAGTAGACCCTGACGCTAAACGAAAGCGTCAAGTGGTGAATGTAGGAGCAAAGAGTGGAAAAGGTAAAGAAAAAGAAACTGAAGCAGAAGCTGAACCAGCTAAGAAGAAAGTTTCAAGACAACATAAGAGTATGGCGAAGAAGGGATTGTACTTGGTGGATGAAGCATCTGTAGATTCTGAAGAGACGCAAGTGGATGAGAGATGGGATTCTGACGCAGAGACAGTGAAGAGCACCACGCCCAAGGCCACTGTGGCTGGTGAGTCTATCAGTCTCAATAAGTCGTTGGAGGAACAGAGAACTAAAAGCCCAATTCATTTAGATGAAACTGATGAGGGTTTAGGCTTGGGATCAGGAGATTTTCCTGGATCGCCAATGCAAGGGGAGAAACAGAAGAAACCCCAGTTCAAGAAGAAGGAGAAGGTATTGAAACCTATGGAAAAAAGAGCTAGAGAAATTGAATCACTGATTGCTGGAAAGAAACTTCCACCAGCATCTAGCTCAAAATCACCGGTTGCTAGTCCAGTTGCAAAGAAGCAGAAAACAACATCAAGTACTGAGAAAAAGACTGATCTACCTGTTGATGAATTTAATAGTGCACTGGATAGAGTGATAAAGAAGATTAAGAAAGGAAAGTTGCTTGCTGTTGCTGAAGCTTCTACACCAAAGGTCACAGTTGATAGTGATGTGATGAACGCTGTGAACCGGAAGCTAGCTAACATGATGAAGATAATCAATCAGCAGCAAGCAGAGATTGAGCAATTGAAAAACAACGACAAGAAGATGCTAGACGTTGTTGAAACATCTCATGGCAATCAGGAAGCACTTGAAGCAGAGATTAAACGACTTCGCAAAGAAAACAAGAAGTTGTTGAAACACGAACAGAGGAACACCAGGAGATTCATTGCATTAAAAGAGGAGAACAAGAAGCTGAAAGAGAGTAACAAGAACATGGATAACTTGATTAAAGACTTGTACTCTAGAGCTCCTCAACTGCAAGCTAGTGAAGAAGACAAAGAGCGAGATGAAGAAGAAGTTGATTTCAAACCATCAGATAATGAAGAGGAAGAAGATGGGAGTTAGATGATGATGCTGGTAAAACTTCTCAGAAGAAACAAAAAGATGATGGTGACGATGATGGTTCTGATGATAATTCTGGTGAAGGTAATAGCTCTGCGAGTTTAGATAGTGATGATGATGATGATGATGATGATGACGATACTGATAAGTACAAATATGAGAAAAGAGGATCTGGAAAAGATGAAGGAGGATCTAGTTCAAAAGCTCCTGGAGGATCTGTTGATGATGATACGGTCTTTTGGAATGAGAAGCTAAGATCTCTATCAGATGAAGATAAGAAGATGTATCGCCAGATGTTAACAGATAGAGTCTGGACGATAGATATGACTAGCAGATTTTCTGAGATCTTTGAATCCAGTGACAGGATGCTTGAATTCGATTATAACGATCCAGATTTGGAGGATGGAGAAGTTTCTGCGGCAATGTCAAAGGATATTTTAGAAGGTTTGGCGAAACAGGTTGGGAAGACGTTGGAAGAACTATTGGCTGATAATCAGATTCCCAATCTACCTGAAAAAGAAGCAGGTAATCATTCTGATGATCGTGATGTGCCTGTATTCGAGGAGGTTGAAATTGAAGATATAACCAGTGAAGAGTATCCAGAATATTTCAAGAAAGATAAAGATTCTGGATTTGCTGAGTTCACTGATGAATTACTGAATGAAGCCGAGAAACTTGCTCATGAAAAGAGTAAGAGATTTATGGAAGAAGTATTTCCAGGGCATGATAAACCGAACATTGAACAATCTGATAGCTTGAAAGAATTATTAAGGAAACTGAAGGAGAAAGAAGCAAATCGTCCAAGACAGAGATCCAGGGAAGTTTTTATAAGTTACATAACGAGATGTTCAAAGGAAGAGCGTTGGGATGGAAGTTTGTAAAACAGTTGAAATGTGTAGTTGTTAAGTGGGAGAAAGGGATACTTTATTTTGAAAGATTCCACGATTTGAAGACTCTTTCATATTGGGCGATTCGAGATATATGTAGACATTAGCTGACTGGATCTGTGAATGATCACATTGCTTATTTTGCTGATCATATGTCAAGGGAAAGTAGGATGAGATGGAATTTGTTTACTCCTCAGTATCCGAAGCGGATTGTTCATAAGAAAGAGATTGATGAGATAACCAGAATGCCCAAGGTGACGTTGAAGTACAAACCACCGAAAGTGTTGAAACACATTCCGTTGTTGCGGATCCCACAACACTTTGCTAAAGACTTCATCTGGTGGTACTATGACTGGAAAACTGCAGAGGCTGTGATTGTTTTGAAGGACGGTGTGAAAGATTACAAGAAGATACACATATTTGATCCTATGTGGTTGATTAACTGCTCACATGAGGATATCATTATGTTGTTTTATAATCCGATTTACATTGAAGTAAAAGATTGTGATCAAGCAAGCAAATACCAACGGGTGGTATTCCTATGCTTTGTCATGACATAAATGCTAGATGTGATTATGACAAGAATCTTGGTAAGTTCGTGAAGATTCAAGATGTTCCTGATGTCAAGAAGAAAAAGCCGAAACAAGTTTATGCACGGTGATGACCCTAGAACAAAAGAAACAATTACACATAAAGCTTATGAACAAAAGGATGGACCAAGAGCGTAAACAATCCAAGCAATAGTCGAGGGGGAGTTTGTAGATGCATTTTGTGCGACTAATGCTTTGGATTACAATTAACATATGTTTATGTGATTAGTCGTTTGGTCGAAGGAAGTTTTATATGGTCGAAGGAGAAATTTTGTATGGGCGAACAAGACTGAAAGGTGCGAAGGAGAGAAGGAGGTCGAAGGTAGTTTTAGATTTTAATGTATTGCTTGGTTCGACCATCTTGATTGGGCGAACCTGCACATTCGACCAACCAAAGTGGGCGAATGTGCAGGCCTATATAAAGGTCAAGTTCATTTTGAAAGTTAGTTTTTGTCATTTTTGTTTCCCTCCTGTTTGAGTCTCACCCTAGGGTTTTTGTCAACTTAATTCACGTCTTGTTTTGATTGTAAAGCTTATTATAACGTGTAATTGAGTTTGTTAATCAATGAAATGAAGCTTTTAAAGATGATTTCTGCGTTTTCTTAGTATTATTATCATTTTGTGATTGATTCAGGGATTCCGCACCTGAATTAAACTTGTTTGATCATTATCTTTGTAGATTTGACGATCCTACGCGCATACAATAAGGGTAGCGTTGGGAGAAATCCAAGATTAAGTGGGAGTTGTATGACGCTGATGGAATTCTGTACTTCTATAGGATTAGAAGTCTAGACATTCTGGCGCCCTCGTAAACTCAAACTGGTATAAACGCGTGGCCACGCTCGGACTATAGTAGTTCGCTAGACCACTTTGAATTAGAGACGAGAATAGAGAATGGTTGATCATTATATAAGAATGAATGATCCATGTCTTATGATCAACGGATGTCTATATAGAAGGGACTTATTGATAGAATTATCAGGGCTATAGTATTTGGTTAAGTAAAGCGTTACTTGAACTCAAAGAACTAGTTGACGACTGTAAAGCGTCATACTGGTTTGGGTGCAATGCGATGCAGCTAGGCGTCCAACTTTGCGCACGTTGACTCATTTAATTAAAATCGTCCAAGTGGGAGATTGTTGGATATATAGTATGTCCGATGTAATTAAAAGTCGAGATCAACGTAACCCGATCCGGTACGATCCAAAGACTTACACGTTGGTACACGAATCAGACAAGTTCACATGTAGGTGGATTATTATTTATGAAATAATAATTGTTTTAGACTTGAGGGACTTAATATTAATAAGATTAATATTAAGGAGTATTATGATATTTAACAAGGGGGCTTAATGTAAGTTATTGTTTTATAAAAGGAGGGTTAAGGAGTAAACCCTAATGCACACTTTTGATAAAACAACAAACCCTTGCCTCCTCCTCTTGGGTTCTTGCGGCCGCCACCAAGAAAAAGAAGGCTACCGCCTTTTGTTTTGGTTCGGCCGGCCAAGAACCACCATCAACCGCCGCCTTCCTCTTGCAAGTGTTGCTTCCCGGTTGGTTCGTGCTCGGTGTGAACTTCCTACTAGCAAGGATTCGTTGTAATCCGCGTGTTACAATTCCGGTGTAGCCGTCAAAGGTTGATTACTAAACCCTTTATGGTTGTTTATGTTTTATTTGTTTATACGCGTTTAACCGAGATCCTGATTGGGAATGTTTTATTAATTGGATTAATAAAATTATTATTATTATTTTTGCAAATATATATATTTATATATATATATATATATATTGGTTTCAAGTTTAAATAATAATATAAACCGCTTCCGCTGTGTATACGATACAATGATTCCCAACAGGTACAACTCCAATGCTAACACCTGTTGTAAATAGAATTCATATTTATTGGTTTGAACATAATTAATAACTTGCCTATACATGATTAATGAATAACCTAAAAACTTTGTATTTTTTTTTCTGTATGAACAAAACCTCACAAAAAAATAATCGTTTTTTTTCTCCGTTTTTTTATATAGCACTATGGTACTCGTTGGAAAGATAATAAAACGCTCGTTAATTTGGTATAATTTTTTTCTTTAAAAAATCTCGTATATAACAGATATTAACGTTTAAAAATTATAGGAGAAAACATGAGAGAAAAAAATATAATTTTGTTTTTGAATTATTTTTTTCCTAAAAACACCCATTGCCACATGGGATCGGTTTTTTTAATAATAAAAACGAAATAATTCAAAAATAATAAAGTATTCACCTCATTATGTCACGTGGCACATTCAAGGAGGGGTTGAGACCACCATTAAACGCCACGTCAGCAACTATCAATTCTTTTATATATATTAATTAATAGATGACACAATGAGCCACAAAGTATAACATAATGGCGAAAAATATAACACATTACTGAAGAAAAACGACACAATGAATCACAAAAATGACATAATGATGAAAATAAGAAAAAGACACAATGTTAAATAAAACACACAATGATACAACGTAAATTCTAAAAACTACAAGCTAAAAGTCCAAAAAAGCGAAAACCTAAAAACTAAGATCGTATGGTTCGATCGGGGTCCATTTGATACCACTACGCCAAAATTGACCTACAGCCACACTTTTTCTCAAATCGTCTTGCCACACTTTTGATTAAATATGTGACTAAAGGTCATTAATCACATTTAAAACCCTTCTACCTTACTTTTAGCCACACATTTTGTTTATTCGTGTGACTATTGTATAATAGTTCAAAAGTTTTAGCCATACTTTAAGAAAAAAATGTGACATTTTGTAGCCACACTAGAAAAGTGTGGCCAAATATGATCTTTACCAACATTATTTGTTTGATTTTTGACTCGTGTGACCAAAAAGGGCCTTTCGTCACACTTTTACCAAAAACGCCTTGTCACACTTTTGATTAATTGTGTGGCCAAAGGTCACAAATAACATTTCAAAACCTTCTAACCTAATTTCCGTCACATATTTTAATTTTAATGTGACCATTATAAAACTGTTCACAACATTTAGCCACGCCTTAACAAAAAAAATGTGATATTTATTAGCCACGCTTGAAAGGTGTGACGAAATGTGACCAACAGCTACAATATTTGTATGGTTTTTAATTTACGTGACTAAAAATATACTAGTTTGAAACCTTCGGCCACACTTTATGAAAAAACAATGACATTTAGTGGCCACATGCGATCTATGGCCATGATATATTTTTAATGTTATGGCTAAAAGCTAATACATATGGCTATTTATGTTAGTTAGTGTGAAAAAATTAATGTTTATTAGCCACTTATAGTTTGCATACGTGACTAAAAGCTACGAACGATGATAACAAAATTAATATCGTTATTGGTAGCCTTTTACCACACTTTTAATTGATTTGTGTGACTATAGTTACCTAAAACCTCTCCCTAAAAAAATATACTCATCCATTCATCTCCATCCACTACAAAAAAAATAAAAAAATAAATAACATTTAATGGCACAAACTTTTAATGGCATTTTATTTTTGCGTCACTAATTTAAGTTTTTAATGGCACTTTATGTATACAATATTTTTGTGCCACTAATTTAGCTTTTTAATGAAACTTTATGTATACCATATATATTTGACACACATCTTTAGTGGCATTTAACTTTTATAACATTAAATTATGTTTTTAGTGACACTTGCATATACCATGATTGCTTTTTTTTTTTTTTAAAGATGATTTTCTATGTTGTGACAGAGAACATTACAACCCCCTCAGAAGAGGATTCTCTAGCCACTCTACAATGGTCAGACTATGTTGTCTTAACCGGGTCCACGCTGACGCGAGAGTGGTCGGCCCACAAGTGAGTCGAGGTTGCGCATAAAGGGCACTAAGGCTTCCACCCAAAAAATTTCCCGCCACCTGCCACTTGACAGATGTTGCACCCTCCACAAGAGGCAAGCCTCTCTGAAGTAAATGCACGGTAGTATAAAATGGGGGGCCATCAGAATAGAACATGACCCCTGCGCAACCATCACTTGACAAATATCCAACCATATATAATGAAAATGAGGATCGAACCCTTATCACATATATATATATAGACAAAAGATCAAATACAAACAACTTTTTCATACGAACTGTACGAATCAAAGAAAAAACACGGAAAAACACGCGGGCCGTTTATAACTAGAGTAATTATATAATTACTCTAGTTATATACGGGCCGGCATGTTTTTTCCTTTGATTCGTACAGTTCGTACGAAAAAGCTGTTTGTACTTAAACCTAACCCTATATATATATATATATATACCATGATTACTTGACACATGGATTTAGTAGCATAACTTTTATACCATTACAATATATTTATAACGGAGTGATTTGAATAGCGGCTTCAGGCTAACATGAGCCGCATGGTATTTCTGTAATTTCTTTTCAATTCAAGGTTCTTTTATATATTGTATATTATTAAACCCTATCTTCCTCATCTTCTTCAACTATCTTTTTTGTATTCAGAGTTTTCCAGACCCTATCCGACGATCTTATCTTCTGCCCCAAACACAGGCAGCAACCAAATGATTATCTTATGCTGGTAAAACAGGCGACAGAGAGAGATGCTAGCGAAACGCCGCCGTCTCCGGTAACCTTGGTTTCCTGGCCTTACTTTCGTCGGGATTAGGGTACCAAGGTTGTTGATAGCCGGTGAGGTACTTGGGCGGTGTGTGCTACGTGACTGACAATGGTCTGTTTGACGCCGTCGCTTCACGTTGACGCAGGTGGGGGTTGTGTCGGCGCTGTGTTACAGTGTGATTGGAGTGGTTTAGAATCATGGGAAGAGGGGGTAGACGGACAATGAGGCTAATGGTCGCTTGTAGCTAGGTTGTGAATACGGGCTGACCTCGCCGGTGACGGTGTTGATACGATGGCTGCATATCAGCGATATGGAAGACAAAGAGGGAGGTGAAGGGTGGCGATGTGCTATGTGTGGGGTGCTTGTAACTGATGAAGAGAGCAAAGAAAGAGTTTGGTAGATAGGGGATGGGTTATTGACTTATTTCTTGAAACAACTTCTGCTTCTGACGTGTGAACATGGTTTTCAAAAACCACCATTAGAAGGATACCTTTTCATATGATTTAAAATATCCTATTTCATGTACAACTTATATAATTGTTACAAGATAAAACATGGGTCTGTCTTTTTTTTCTTTTCAATTACTGTTTTTTTTTTTTTTTTATATCATCAACATACAGGCTACAACACAAGTGCTTGCATAAATATGTTGTTATTAACTCCTTCGTTGTAACACGTCAGAATTTTTTGCTTCTCTTTAGTATAAAATCTTATAAAAAGACTAATTTCTCCTATGGTATAAGTGTATAATGCGACATAAAGCCTTTTTCATATAAAGTTCCGCATAGCTTATTTCTTACGTGGTTTAACGCGCCGCGAAGCACGCGATTATAACCACTAGTTAGATCAAAACTAATTACTCCTAACATTTACCGCTAAAATTTTCCTATCCTAAAATTTTATCCTCAAATTAAAATATCCCAATCACCTTTTTCCCTCCTCCTAAAAATTTCCCTCTTTTAACTCATTCTCCCTCTTAAAAACCCTAGCCGCTCACCTTCTATCTTCTGTTTCTCTCCCTATCCATCTCAGATCAGCATCCAAACCCAAGATGTAACAAGAAAGGAGGTTCAAGATTCGAAGAAACCTATTTCGGGTGGAGACTAGAGATTCAAGGGTCTACATGTACTCTTTTTATCTATCTGGTTTGTTCTAATTTATGATTCATAATCGGCAACATGTGAAATAAATGATATGCTTATTTGTTGAAAACTCATTCTCCCTCTTCTTCGGTTCTCCTAAAGTTTCCACTGACCTGGCTTTCATTATTGCTTGTTTTCTCTCTTTGTAAAAAATCGACAGGAACCCTACCCTGCATATCCAATCATGAAGCTTCTTCTGTTGCACCTAATCACGGGTATGATCTCTCAGTTCTCTTGTTTATCGCTTTATTTATGCTACGAACTTGTTAGATATATTGAAACTAACAGTTAGGACTCATGTTTTTTGGGGATCTGAACATCTGTTCATAGCCTATTATATCACTAGATCATTTCTATTCATATCTAGGTTAAAATTGTGATGTGTACCCCATGTCACATGTGCCTACTCCTCAATGATTGTGTGTGCTTTAAATAATTAAGTGGTGATCGGTGATCCATGTTTTCATCATAAGTGTGATGTGTGTTTTATTTGTTTGTTTGATTGAGTGGGTTAGTAATTTATCTTTTTCCAAGTCAAAAAAGTGGTGAGAGAATAATTCAAAGGAGGAATTCGTGGGTTGTACAGTAGAGGCAAATTTTTTGGTTCAAGGCACTTTGTTGATTCATGGAAATTGCACATTAAGTCAAACTTTTTATTTCATATCCAAGCTAAGTTATGAGATTTTTTACTTATTCAAATATGATTGCTACTATTTTGCTATTGGTCGTTGTATGAACTTATTTGTTTAACTTTTGAAAGGTAGGTATGTGTGTTTGTGCCGTTGAAGTAGAGAGGAAGTGAAGAAAGAATGGAAACTAGAACATGATGCAATCAAATTAATCTGATTCACTATCTGATGTCATAATTTATATTTTCTAGCTACACATATGTGAAGCAACATTGACAAAGCGACTGATTGAGTTTGAAAACACAAAGCAACCTTTTTGCACATACACTAAACCATTATATGTTTGGGCAGAGTAAGAAGGATTTAATAATGCACATGTGTTGTAATTATCTTCTTGCATTGCTATCATCCACGCTTAACACTACACGAGTATCACGCTTGACATTATACGAGTATACATTCTAATTGATATCTGCATTTATTTTGCTTTTATTCGATTATTTTTTGTGTATTCTCACAAGTGTAGCGTAATTTATTTATTTTTAATGGTGAGATAATGGTGAGAGATGCAATTAAATTTGGTTTGGGATCTAGATCAGTGCTGGGATAATGATGAGTGATAAAGATGATGCCAAGGTTTTATATTGGATGTAGTCATGCTATCAATAAGTTTTAGGTATGTGATTACTGAGGCGATTTCTTTTCACATATTTTGTGGATAAATTTGGGTGTTTTTTTTCTCAAATATAGGAATGCCCAAACTAAAGAGGGGAATCATGGTTCTTCTCATCCAATATATAGTTGGATGATGAGGAATCTTTATTCATTAATTTCATTATTTGCAGGTAGCCGATATTGTCCAAAAAGCCAGGCAATAACTGAAACTGAGATGGTAGACTTTCAGTTTTCTTATCTTCTGGCCTTTTTTTTATTATTTTCAACCTTTTCATCTTCTATTCTTTTTTAAACTATAGCAAATATGAATACCATTTTTTATGTGGTATAAAATATACAGTTATTATTTGTCCTTTGAATTGCAAGGAGGTTCAAACATGTCAGAAGGGTTCATTGCTCATCAACCATGTGGCAGGTCAGAGGGGGAAGAATGAGTTTACAAGTATGAGGCTGTACTAAAATAAATAAATACCCTTCAGTAAAGGAATAGAGCAGCAGCGACGCCATACATGGTAGCCACTTTGAGCAGTCTCCACCACATCTCCAGCGGAAATGTCGCATACATGAAGCTTGCAATGGTCAGAATTTTTAGACTTTTATGTATCTGATTGTTATAAATATTATTAAATACATAAGCTGCAAAGTACAATGGTATTATAGATTAAGATTAACTCTAATTTGTATCGTTTTTGATAGGTGATCTGTGATACATACACACCACAAGGCGAGCCTATCCCTACAAACAAATGTGCTAAGGCTGCTGAGATTTTCAGTGATCCTAAAGTTGTAGACCAGGTCCCTGGTAGGTTTTTCAGTTGAAAATGTTTTGATTTCTTTGTCATGCAACTGAACTTTAGAGATGAACTCTTGAGCTTTTGGTAATTACGTCATGTTTTCATGTTTTCTAACACGTACTACGAATCTGATCTTAGGTTTGGAATTGAGCAAGAGTACACTTTGCTTCAACCAGATGTGAAGTGGCCTTTGGGTTGGCCCGTTGGAGGCTACCCTGGTCCTCAGGTGCCATTCATCATCTTTTTATAATCAAATTTATCACACTAATTATACATATACAGTTCAAAATATATCGGACAAAAAGTGTACTGAGCCAACCAATCTGAGTAGCGAATCATACAAAAATTATCGATTTAGATCCGAACCCATTTTGACCTGTCCATTTTGATGCATTTAGAAACAACAGTTTTTATTTTAATTAAAAATTTATTTTGTTAAAAACTATAGGGTCCATACTCATGTGGTGCTGGAGCGGATAAGTCATTTGGAAGAGACATTTCGGATGCACATTACAAGGCTTGCTCATATGCTGGAATTAACATCAGTGGAACCAACGGAGAAGTTATGCCCGGACAGGTTATCTCCTACTCATACTCTTATTTTTTTTAATAAATTATAAACAGAAATATCATAACAGCAATTATTATTCACAGTGGGAATTCCAAGTTGGTCCTAGTGTCGGAATTGAAGCTGGAGGCCATATCTGGTGTGCTAGATACCTCCTTGAGGTGAATCATCTAAATCATCATTATTCTTAACTTGCAATATTTGTTTAAAGAGTTTATTTCAAACAGAATCTATAAGCAAAGCTTATATCTTGCATACTTTATTGTTTGCAACAGAGAATTACTGAGCAAGCCGGTGTTGTCCTGACACTTGACCCTAATGGTAACGTTAACTATCAAAGTGTTTAATCAAATGCTATATAGCTAAATCACAAAGAAGCGTGTGGGAGTCGTGTTGAAGCTTCCCGAAGGAACTGTAAGAGCTCATTGTAAAGGTGCTTCAGAAATAATCTTGGCTGCTTGTGACAAGATGATTAATGCAAATGGCGAAGTTGTTAATCTTGATGTGGCTGCACTTAACCATCTCAAGGGTGTAATTGACAAATTCGCTAGTAAAGCCCTTAGAACACTATGCCTAGCGTATATAGACCTCGAGAACAATGTTTATGCAGATACGCCTATTCCTGCTAGTGGTTACACATGTATTGGAATCATGGGTATAAAAGATCCTGTGCGTCCAGGTGTCAAGGAATCAATCGCTCTTTGTCGCGCAGCCGGTATTACTGTACGTCTGTACGTATGGTTACAGGAGACAACATAAATACCGCAAAGGAAATAGCTAAAGAATGTGGCATACTTACAGACGACAGTATTGCAATAGAAGGTCCAGATCTAATGCATCATGTAAAGTTGTGCAAAAAAAAGTTAGTTCTGAGAGTAACATATCAAAAATGGTGCAACATGAAAAGCTAACAATGGTATGTATTTGACAATTTTCTTTTCTTAATTTTCCACATGGTTGCTAATTTTTCTTACGTCGTTAATTGAATTTTTTAGGGAAGTGTGAAAACTAGAAAAAAAAAGTATTTCATCAATGCGTGAGACTCCACTTCTTGAAACGCCATCACATTTGGAATATCAAGAAAATGTTTCACAGGTATGTATTGCGCAAAATGCAAATACATATTGACTTTAACTTTATCATGTTAATATGCCATATTTTTTTGTAGACATTTAAGTGTGTTCTGTATTCTTGTCGTATGACCAACCGCGTGGCATATGGTACAATTTACTACTCAATGGAAAATCAAACCATTCATGGAGTTCCATTACAAGAAAATTGCTATAAAGTTTCTGTTGATGAAGCTATAAAGGAGGCAACATATTTACCAATTCAAACAGGGGAGTTAGAAACAGTTGGCGAAGCATTAGGTTCTTTTGTTCCTTGGCCAAAATCCCTTGTCAAACCTGACGAAAAGGTTTGTTTTTTAATTAATCTTGAATTAAGTATAACTAAATTAGGAATTTTTATATATGTTTTCTTGTTTTTGTTTCTCCAGCTACCAGATTCACCATCCAGTCAAACACAAAACACTACAACTAAGTTCGCCAAGAAGCAAAAGAAGAGTTTTACTACTCTAGATGGATTAAAAAAATTGCAGCAAAAGAACAAGAAGATGAAAACCGGCTGAGAATTAGATTTTTAGTATTTAAGTTTGAAACTTATGTATGGAATTTGGTTTATTATTTTTATAATATCATTTGGTTTTCTCATTTTAATGGTCACATAGAATCACAGAAAATATGTGTCACCAAAGGTTAGAAAATAGCTACACATAAAGTTATAATATTTCATGTGGCTTTATATAACAATTATGTGTGACCAAAGGTTAAACAATAGTCATACTAAAAATTATAAATTTCATGTGGCTTTACATAATCATTAGCCACACAATTTTAATTTTGTTTATTTTTGTGTGACGGAATGATAACAATTGACATGGGTAAAATGAAATATATGTGACCAAATGTTGGACAATAGCCATGGAAAAAATTACAATATTTCAAGTGGCTTTATATAATCATTAGTCACACTCTCCTCCATTTGTTTTTTTTGTGTGACGGAATGATACCAAATGCCATGGACAAAACGGATTATGTGTCACCAAAGTTAGGCAATAGCCACACCATTGTCACTTTTTTTATGTGACAAAATAATAGCAAATGCCATAGGAAAAAAAATATATGTGACCGAAAATTAGAGTATAGTCACACATATAATTACAAAATTGTTTCTTGTGTCTATAAATAGTTTTTGACCACACTTACAGTAAATTCATGTGACTATATAATACAAACGGCCACACTTACATTGAATTCATGTTGCCATTCCTACCCTTTAGCCACACTTAATAGATGGGAAGCTTATTAAAACAATCATTTTTGCCACATATTTTTTTAATTGATGTGGCTAAAATAAAACTTTTAGTGACTATATAACTAAAATGGCCACACTTAGACTAATTTCATGTGGCCGTTACTACCCTTTAGTCACATTTAATAGACAAAATGCTTGATTTCAAAAAGAAATATTGGTATCCTTTAGCCACACTTTTTAAGTGCTACGGCCACTAAATGTGAATGTGGCCGTATGATACCTACGATGACTCGACCTATGGTCACACTTGAGCTGGAAAAAAAAAGTGTGGCGAAAGGCATATGGTCACACTTTTTTTGTGTGGCCGTAGGCATATTTTGGCGTAGTGTACCCTTCCTACGACTTCATATTTTTTCTTTCACTGTGTATTTGATCCTAACCCCACAAACATATACAATATATAGACCTAAGATATAGGTATACATAGTAAGGAAATATTACATAATCAATTACAATATCATCATCATACTCAATTAATCCCGCCAATAGCCAAAGCTAAGGTAGGGTCTGAGGAGGGTAAGATGTAGACAGCCTTACCTCTATCCCGTGGGAATAGAGAGGTTGCTTCCAATGAGACCCCCGGCTCAATAGTGGTTTTGTATCAAGCCATAGACATAAGGCACATAACACTTAGCAATCGGGACAAACCCAATTGGTGCATGTACCCCCTTGTCTTTTGGCTATCAACGTCACCACCTGATGCATGATTAACCATCCGTCATTTTTAACGTTATCTTCACGAAATTAGTAAAATAACGTTAAAATTAGTGCAACTTTACTTTTGCCCCTGAGGGCCACACATATATACATTATATGCGCACAGCCATCAGCGGGGCTTACATAATCAATTACAATAACTATACATAAATGATAGACATAATTAAACAAATCATTATAATATTTCCTTACCATGAAGCCCGTGCACGAATGTTTCTTGATTCTCAGTTTTCGCCAGCAATTCGCGAAAGGAAGAAGTGCCAAGGGCACGATGGGTAGTAGAAAAATTTTCATAAGAAAGACCAAGTCCACGTAGGAACCAGTGGCACTTGTCGCTTTCATTAACGGGATGGCCAATGGCTGCGAGTTGATCATAAATAGCCTTAAACTTGCGACCAAACTCAACAACGGTGGAAGAACCTTTTTGAAGGAGGCGAAGATTATCGCGAAGGGTGTGCATTCGGTCAATGGAACGATGACTGTATGCGCTTTCTAATGCTAGCCAAATTTGACGAGCAGTATGGAAGCCAATAATCTCGCATATCGCCTCTTCAGAAAGAGAGGACTGAAGAAGCAAGCAGATGGTTTGATCATTTGATGTCCAAGCAACATTGTTAGGGTTTGGAGAAGTTTTGTCGGTGGTGGTAATTGTTTCGGCAGGAGCTGTTGCAGAGCCACCGATGTGGCTAATTAAGTTTTGCAAAGAGAGAACAAGTGACTTGTTAAATCCAAGCATGGTGGTTAGATGAGGTCACTTTATGAAGAATGAAGTGTATGGAGGGTGGTGGTGGTCAAACATGAGGAAGAAGCTGCCATAACAGGCGGCGGTAGAAAGAAACAGGTAAGGAAATATTACATAATCAATTACAATAACTATACATAAATGACGGACATAATTACACAAATCATTGACATGATTAACGTAGTGCTAATAGGACGTTATTCCCACTGCCACTACATTGATCATATTATTATTAATTGTTAATCATGAATACTCTTCACTAAAACTGATCTCCTAAAGAGAACCAGCTTTGTCCAATTAAGAATATTAAGGTAATGCGCAGCGGCGACTGGGTTCCCCTTTTTGGTATTTCAATTTCATATTACCAAACATAAAAAAATTCGGGTCGGTTCAAGGGTTTAGGTCAGTTTGACGGGTCGGGTAATGTTCATCACATAAAAAAATATGATACAAGAATGAAAAAACATCGACATTAGAAATTTAAAGCACATAATATAAATACAATTTTCTTTGAGGATAAAAAAACATACCTACAGTTGTTTCCTACGAGTTTTCATCTTTTGAAAAGTTGCATTACATTCTCGACCGAAACTTTTTATAAGAACTCCCTTTCAATGTAACAAATGCAAGTTTCGTTCATATATCCATCACCCATCTTATTACGCAATTCCATCTTCACATACTTCATTGAAGAATAACATCTTTCAACACTAGCCGTTGCAACCGCTAATACTAGTGACAAATTTATTAAAATCATAGACTAACTAATAATCAATATGTGTTCTTGTCTCCACCATCCTTTTGGCATTATCACTTACCCCATCCAGGTTGTCAAACCGTCTATCCTCTTTCACATTAGTAACGTAGTGGCTAAGTTCATATATAAGTGTTAGTGCACTACGGTGTATGTTCAAAAGTTGAAGATTGCCATATATGAAGACTTGAAGACTGAAGATCATTAGCTAGACCTTAGGGGGAGTCTGTGAACGCCTTTCCAGACATTCCCAGCTCAGTGACTGGTCAAGTCTGCAAATCACTAGCTAGGTCCAGTCGTATGACACTTAGCCTCTAAATACCCCTCATGTCTTCAAACTTTGTAACCTTTGCAATTTCATAACAAGGTGTTGCCCATTTAGTAGGTGATGTTGTGTGTGTTCTTGATCACTTCCACATCATTCTAATCCTTTATGAAACACCTATAACAACTAACCGGATCATTGATTCCGCCTTTGATCTGTTACGTGTGAGATATGCAATTCTTGTCGATCCTACAAGTGGTATTAGAGCCGAGGCTCATATCACGCGTGTTGTTATAGTGAGTAGCACCAGATCAGTATTGGTTTTGCAATTGTTCATTGAAATCCCATTTTTGACCCATTTTGAGCATAAACATGGTTTTTGGGGATTTTTGATTAATTTTGTTGTTTTAATTATTGATTTTGTTGTCTAATCGTGTTTAGAAACTGTTTTGATAACATCTAAATCAAATTTATATCAAAACTCATCAGATCTGAGAATGTTGGGTATAAGTTCATACATATGTTCTTCATGGTTTTTTGGCTTAAATTTCTTATCATGGATTGATTTTAATGACCTGATCATTGTTTTATGTTCTAAAGTTGTTTTGGGAACTATTGGAATCAAAATTGTTCGTTAAACAACGTTAAATTAAATTAGATCCGTTTTTTATTAAAAAAACCCACAAGTCTGTGTTCTTCATAGTTTTTGATGATCTTGGATTATAATTAGTGTTTTTGGATTGTTATAAATCATATCTCTCACATAACCTAACCATCAGATCATCCAAACATCCATTTACACCAAAATTCATCGAAATCAAGCATGTTCATCGAAACTGTCATACGCCTGAGACTACTCATACGTTTGGACTTTGCCAAGTGTAGGAGTCTCATACGCATCCCCTATCAAACATCCATTCTCATCAAAATTCATTGAAAACATGCAACTAGAAGACCCTAGACGCCATGCAAGACCCGTGCGCCTAGTCCATGTGCTGCTACCTTAGCGACCTGAGAAAACATGCCAAAAAGATGTCAACATATAATGCTAGTGAGTTCACAGGTTTTATAAAAGCGTTTCCATTAGTTTTCAATGATTACACCCGTTACTACTATGTTATGCGAACGTTAGCTAGACGTTATGTATGTTACTATTGCGATTGAAACCATTGCTGATTGTGTTGTTCAAATAGTGTGTACCCTTCGGAATACCGTCATCCCTGGTAGGCCCTGTGTGTTTGAGAAAATATGCACTCGTCCAACCGCAAGTCGACCCGAGTGGGGTTTGTCAGGCCCAATAGATCTATCCAAATTTCCCCGCTACATACCCGTATTATTGGTTTCCTAAGGATTTAGATGAGTCGCATAGTAAACAAACGATAACCTTAGTATAACATGAATTTTATGAATCTATGTGTGTAGCATGTTTCTCCCCTATGAGAAAAGTGTGTGAAAGCGGGACCGTTAACTTACCTTAGGTTGTGTTCTTGACAAAAGCTAATCCGAAACTGGTATGATAGTCCCTAATACCGACGACCTATCATAAGATATGTATAAGTACCTGGACTAATAACCCGCAGGTTAGCTAATCCCTAAATGTCCATTCCATAACCATTGTACGTTTGAAAACTTGCTTGAAAGTTAACCTGACCAGACAAGACAAGACCCGACATCCCATTGGTGACCCGACATCCCCCGTGTTAGCCAAATACAGGTAACCAAGCAATCACATGTAAACATGCACTTAATACGCATAACCGTTCACCAAGTCTAGCATACAGTTCACATACTGCATATACGAATCCGAACACGTGTTATCAGGTTTGTAGACATGTCACGGGGTTCCCAATATGTTCCTAGTGTCAAACCATGTTTCGGAATCCAAAAATATACTTACAGTAGCAAAACAAACGACTAGGCATCAAAACACATGACAAGCAATCAAAACACATGACTAGAAATCAAAACACATGACTGGGAATCAAAACACATAACTGGGAATCAAAAGACATGATTGGGAATCAAAACACATGACTAGGAATCAAAACACATGACTAGGAATCAAACTGCAACTAGGAATCCTAGTGGCTACCTAAAGGGGCGAGTAGGCCTTGATATAGGCGACTAGCATTCCTAGTCACTTGAACAGGCGACTAGGAATCCTAGTCGCCCCCTGCAGACCAGGAGCCACTTTTCACACGTTTAAACCTCCAAATCAGATCTGAAACATGTAAAAAAACCCAACATCAATCCAAAATCATCAAGTAACATATCCTAAATGAAAACCCCCTAATTTATCATCAGTCTAACACCCTAATTGCAAGCATTTCCAAAATGGGATAATATTATGGAAACATCACATCAAAGCATGCATAACTTACCCTAAATGGCAAATAATCAAATTTCATCACAATCACGTTGCAAATCATCATCCTACTATTACTACATCATTCTAGCATAAACCCTAACATCATACAATCATCAAATCAACTCATAACATCCTAGATTCTCCTAAATCACTCAAGCGGGTCAAAACGTATATTATCATCAAAACACATTAAACAACCTTCAAACTCCTAAATAATCATCCTAACAACTTATCCAAATCAACAACACATCAAACACACAAGAATCCCCATGTTTTAATCATCAAAAACCGTTCTTTGCATGAATCCATCACATAGAACTCATATAAAGGATTAGACTTGTTTTAGAAATGTTTTTCAAAGGTTTTCAAAGATGTTTTACAAGTCAAGTATGGTATTTATAGTTGTTTCTAGTCGTTTCTGATGTTACATGTGACTAGGAACTGCAGGTGGCAACTAGGAATTCTAGTGGCTACCACTACAGGCGACCACTAGCACCCTAGTCAGCCCCTGCAGGTTGTTGTGAGTTTTTTTGGCGCGCTAAACACTGTTTTAACACATATAAGCACATATTCACATACTGACAAGTTATATAATGATTATAAACACATAATACTTGATAACTAACATGTTCACATCCGTTCACCAATCCACGAGACTCAAGACTTGCGTGTGTGCATTAAATGACTCGAGACTTATTTGTGTGCATTAAATTCGACGATTCTACAATTCACCAACCATCGTAATGACTCCTGATGATTCCCCGAAACATCATAACAATCCCCGATGATTCCAAGAACCATCGAAATGACTCAACTGACCTAGTTAAGTATAATGTATGCATGACTCGCTAAGGTAGACTTACTAGTTTGACAAAAGTTACTAACCCGAGTTTGTCAGGTGTCAAAAATATAGAGAGTGAAGGGATTACAAGAGTTACGGATGAAGGAGAATCCTCAGAGACTGCTCAGAGTGCAGAGGAGTAAAGCAGTGGAGCAAATGAAAGCTCAAGTGAGGAAAGTCCGAGCCCCAGTTCAAGATTAACGACTTATGAAGACGGGTCGGGTGAAGAAAGTGAATTATTTGTTGATGAACTGAGTTCTGAATTAACCAGCAGCACAGATGTAGAGTGTTCAACATCTAGAAAGGGTGATTCAGAGGAAGAAATGATAGAAGTTAGAGATGCTGAAGATGAGCAGCATACTAAGGTAAGTTCTCACTCTTTTAAGCTTGTATGTGCTAAATGCTTAGAATATGAAGCAAAGCTAGAGTTGATCAATGAACGCAATACGAGTCTAGTGTGTGATTTGAAGGCATGCACTGATTTGGAAGCTCTATCCCGAGATCTTCTCATCATAGCTCGGGGTATTCTCAGTATGAACCTCAATACTATGAAGAGTGGAGGTCATGCTTTAAATGCAATGAGGTAGGACACATTAGATCTCATTGTCCTTATCTGAGAAATATGAAGGCTAGCACTTACGAACTCCTAAGAAACAATAACAAAAATCATTTTGGCTCTCTAAAACGATTTTTTTTAAGATAATTATTATCAAAATGAGAGACCAAACCCCTTTTAAAGAAAACAAAGAATTGTTGTTGAAACTCCAAAGCCAAAAACTGAGAAGGTTTTAAAACCTAAGGTCTCAAAGCCTAAGACAAACCCAAAGGCTAGTCCAAAGGGAAACCTAAAAGCATAACCTAAGGCCGAACCCAAACCTGCAAAACCAAAAGATTTCAAATATAAAATTCTGCAGGTTTAGAGACCTAAATCAGTAAATTCTTCTGAGGGTTCGACATCAAGCGATCCTACTCCAACTCCTCACGGTAGGTGGATGGATCTTCCTATGCTTGATGACTTAGGCCGACCAACGACCATCAAGGCCTGTGTCCCCTCCAAAACTAATCTTTGAACGAGTGTGCATGGTGTTCTAGGAGGAACTATCAGTAATCATTTGATTGTTGATTGTGGGGAATTCTAGAACATAATAGGTGGCATACCCTTCTGGTAACTTTATTAGAACATCTTTGGAGGATAAGTAACCTTAGCTAATCAATGGATGGAGTTTGTTGTGAAAGAAGAAGAAAGAAAGAGAGTATCTGATGACATTAAATTCAAGACCCAATGTTTTCAACTTAACAACGGGTGTCAGTAATGAATAAGAGTGGATTGGGTGATTGTTGTATAATGGTTCCTTCATTATCTAAAGGGTTACCATCTGAAGGTCTATGGTACCCTGATGGCGATAAGTTAGATCTCATTGGTCTAAGTGATTCTGTCAATGTTGGTTACAAAATCGAAGCTGAATCTACAATGGGTGGATGTCAGTTCATGGGAGGTCATCATGTGTGTCATTATTGCAACCTGCGAAGCCAAATCAGGTAGCTGCACCAAACTGTTGCTTTCAGGTTCTTTGGATATGTCAACACACATGAGTAATTACGGTTTGCATTTTCTTATCACCTCCTTTGTTTCTGTTGATAATGTAACTTTCATAGCAATCATTAAGGATCCAGTGATTACGATAGTCCATACTGACAACCAAATTGCCAACAATTTAACCAAATCATTTGACAAATCCAAATTTGACTTTCTTTGAAAGGTAAAATGCATTTTGGGAAAATCTGAGTAAACCAAATCGAAAATTCAATTTGTGTTTAACTATTTTTCTATCCGAAAATTCAAAAAGATTTGAACTTCTTTAAAATTTTTGAATTTTAGGAGGAGAAAATTCCAGAAAAACACAAAAAAATGATGAGTTTTTGCTGTAAGAAAAAAGAGAAAATGATAGTGCATCTGTGGACTGTCTGATTTCCCTAAACCTAAAATGCAAATGATAATCAGTCTTACAAGCGATATACCGATAGGCTAGAAAATGTTTTGAAAGTTGGCACGATGATATA
Source organism: Ambrosia x helenae (assembly GCA_030844895.1). Lineage (NCBI taxonomy): Eukaryota > Viridiplantae > Streptophyta > Magnoliopsida > Asterales > Asteraceae > Ambrosia > Ambrosia x helenae. Next base: position 100,519,981 of record CM061233.1, on the reverse strand, counting down.
AACATTAATGACATAAAGTCGAGTGGTTGTCCCGCCTCATTGGCCTATGGTCTTAGTACCGAAATCTCGATTGATGGATTGGCAAAATATAAGGTTTTGGTTCTTTAAGCCTGTGATTCATTCGGGAACAACTGGTCGAATCTTGGATTCCTCTAAATTTCGATCGAATTGACTAGGCGTTCTTCAAAGAGCTAAAAGAAAACATCTGAGCCAAACCATATTCTCCTACATAAATAAGAGAATATTAGCTGAGCAGTGCGAGCATCTTTCGTTTCTAGCTATTCGTACCGGAAACCAAGAGTACGTGTCGAGTATACTATAGCTAATGCTGACGTTTATGGTGCCTGTTCACTGGGATAGTGACCTGGATTGGACACACCCGCTAAGCTCAGTTTGTAAATCAGTCACACATGCTGTAAATAATAAATACTGAGCTTGTGGTGATTGTACACTTGGATAGTGACTTGGATTGTGCACGTCCTCTAAGCTAAGTATGATAAAAAAAAAAATTGGTTTCCGATATCTGCTCCCACCCTGACCGAGATTTAATTAATCTTGTGTCTTGTAAACGGATGGTCATGGCATACTCATGTGCGTGGGGACCATTGACTGAAAGTCTAATTTTACCAATTAACTGTATCTAAAGTTCCGACGAGTACTTCTGATTTTCTAGGTTTAAGTGGATCACATATTGGTAATTGTTTGTTTACTGGTTATCCTAATTTAATCTAATCAAACAACGGTTATCATGGCAAATCCGAATACTGATATGATTCTCTTATCAGCAAGCTCACAAAAATATTGTCTGTGAATATTAGTTTACTATCTTAAAGCTTTTGGTTTTGAAAATTCCAAAAAGATTTTAATTTGGATTTATTTTCGATTAACCGATGTTGCAATACTAAATTCTTCAATTGGACTATCAGATCCGAAGCCGAAACACAATAAAATAAAGTTTTTCACTATTCAAGGATCAAATGCAACTTTCATAAATCTAAGGGTTTAAATTGCCAGGTTTGAAATTTAGGGTGAACTTTGATAAAATTCAAAATTTCAAGGGGGAATGATTTGTTTCTCCAAATGGTGGTTGTTGGTGGTGAAATCCTCAGAATATTATCTACTTGTATTTACCATTTGACATCTTCATGATACTGAAGTCTGTGTAGGATTCAGGATATAACTGCATATTATCCTATGTACATCCTGAGGATGGACTAACGAATTATCTTAAAAATTATGTGAATGCAGGTACACTTAAAGCCTTGTGACATTGCTCTAACGGCTCTATTGACCTATTCTAAGTTAGAAGAGAAGAGGATAACGTGTAAAACAGGTCCTTGATGAAGAAGAGGTCCAAATGTAACCGTCCAAGTTAATTTCAGGCAAATATCTCAGACGTCAGTTATGTAATGGCTGTCAACTAATTCAAGAGTAAAGATGTTGAGCTAAAACAGTCAAGCATGGCAGATTTATAGGGATCTTTGTTAAATGCTTATACTATAAATAGGGATGTTATGGACGAGCATAGGACCCTCCTTAGACACTCAATCTTTAGTTATTCATACTTTCTATAAGCAACCACACATAACACTCACTTGTAATCATAGTAACTCGTCCATTCCAGTTCCAAAGTTGTAAACATTCTTTTTTATTAATATTAACAACAAAGGCAGGGGCTTAGACGCCTCCTGAGGTTTTGTGCTGGCGATCATCATTGATCAAGGGTTTTCCTCGTACATCGAGTGTTCTTTCATTGTTACATTTCATTTATATTCAATAATTCCATTTTATCTTAGACAATTCCATCCTCAGGATATAACTGTCCATCCTTATCGTTTCCTTTGTTATCCTGAACATAGTTGTCAAAACTTATTCTTTTTAAATCCTAAACGTGACATCCTTAAGATATAACTGATTTATAAACATAGCAAACACTTTTAGAACTCTACCTCACATTTCTAATTTGGATTACAAACTAGTGTTTTACTTGATAATTTTTTACCAAGACAATTTGGCACCCACCGTAGGGCAAGTGGTGCTATTTTTAACAAAATCTTTGTTAAAATTCATTCTTAGTCAATTTATTTTAAAAATCTTGACAAATATGGCTTCAAACCCAAAATTTGTGTCTTCATCCATGCCATCCTCTACTTCTGTAAAAAAAACGTGACATTACCACCTCCCTCTGCATTTTCCAAGAGTTCTGATCATGTGATTCAAGCTACTTCTCAAGCTAATCCCAGATCTGGGATGGGCACATCTGGATCTACTCCTCATATTTTTGTGTCAAATGATGAAGTCCTTTCCATGTTTACAATGGTAAAGGATCAAATGAAGAAGCAATAGGAAACTAATCAAATGTTGATGAGATAAATCCATTCTCTCAAAACATCCTCAAAGAGACCAGTTGAAGATGTGGTGACACCTCTACAACCCAGGGCTATGGATTTTAATTCTGCTATCTCTGGGGGCAACCATCAAGGAGATTTTATTGCCATGAACCCAGAATCTACTGCTCCTGAAATTACCTCGACGATCAGGATGACAACTACCAGAGATCCAGGATGCATAATTGAACTATCTCGAGGATACAACTATGGTAACAATGTGAATACTAATACTTTTGCTATTAATGAGTTTGGTTCCATGCAGGATACAGGTATAAGCCCTTAATTGGCAAGTGAACTCCAGAAGATAAAAGACATGGTGTCTAGTGTACCAAGGATAGTACAGCCTATCCCTGAAGTATCCTCAGCATGTCACAGGATATCTCGATTTACACCTCCAATATGTGATGCTAAAATCCCTAAGAGATTCGAGACTCTAAGTATGAAGCTTTATGATGGATCCATAGATCCTGAAGAACATGTGGCTCAATATAGGGAAAGGATGGAAATAAATCCCATTCCTGCTAACCTTAAAGAGGCATGTTTGTGTAAAGGTTTTTGGTCCATCCTCACTGGTCCAGCCTTAAAATGGTTGCTAAGTGTTCCTCCCTACTCTATTACTTCATTTGCTCATTTGATTAATATGTTTAATAATCAATTTTCATGTAGTCATATATTTGAACGTTTAACAAGTGATCTATAAAGGGTAACACAACCACAGGGAAATCATTAAGGGAATACATCACCAAGTTTGGGAAGGAAGCACTCGACATCCCAAACTTAGATGTCACAACTGCAGTATAAACCTTCAAGATGGGACTATAGAAGGATTCACCATTTTACCAAGAATTGGTGACGAAACCCTGTAGGAATCTCGACGAAGTCAGAAATATAGCACCGAGATTCATCCGTCTTGAGGATGATAAGAAGATTTAGGAGAGGATAGAAGCATCCTCAAGATATAACAATTCTAATCGAAAGTCCACACCCACATATGAACCTTACAAATATAAACCTTATACTAAAAATGATAATAAAAAGGTCAATGTGGTTGAGGTTGATGATGATGAGGATTGTCCTAAATTATCAGATTATTGTTTTTCTGTGGATGTAACAGGTCTCATATATGCTATGAAGAATCTTGGTGACAAGGCAAGATGGCAAAGCAGGATGGAAAGACAAATCCAAATGGTGTGCTTTCCATGAAGACTTTGGTCATATAACTGAAGATTGCATCGCCTTGAGAAAGGAGATTGCATATCTTCTTAGCAAAGGCCATCTCAAGGATCTTCTAGGCAAAAAGAAGGGTAAGACTCAGGATAGCACTACCATCCCAGAAAGAGCAGCCTCTCCTCTTAGAGATGTTGGCATTAATAATTTCATCTCTAGTGGCTCGGATATATGTGGCAGATCCTACTCAGTAGCAAAAAGGCATGCTAGGGAAACCAAATTCTAGAAAGGGGGAGACCTACAAAGACCACCATGCTAACAAATGCAAGGGTGATCAGTTTTGAAGAGAATGATTGAGAAAACATCCTAGATCCACATCATGATGGTTTGGTAATCACTTTATATATTGCTAACCATTTTTTTCGCAGGATATTAGTAGAAGGAGGGAGCTCAGTGAACATAATTCAACTAGAAGCTCTAAAAAGGATGAACATCCCATAAACTGAGATAGTTTCTAAGTCATCCATCCTGGTTGGTTTCAGTGGAGAAACCAAGAATACAGTTGGAGAGATCAAACTTCCCATATATGTCGAAGGGCTAAACTCTATACAACGATTTTGTGTTATAGATTCTTTATCGTGCAATAATGTTTTACTAGGTAGGCCATGGATACACGACATGAAGGCAGTTCCCTCAACGTATCATCAATGTGTAAAGTTACCCACTCCTTAGGGAGTTTTCAAAGTAAACAATGATCAGCAGGAAGCCAAAGACTGCTACACAACATCAATGAAGGCATCATCCCAATCAAGACAAGCATAGCAATTACAGCAGGATGCACGTAGTATCCTGAAGGATGACAAACCACATACCGATCAGGATGTAAAGGCAGTTTGCATCGACGAAGAAAATTAGGATATCACAGTGTAAATCGGTACAAACATTCCTAAAGATATTGAAGAACATTCGCATGGTAACATGAAGATATGACAACAATTTCCAAGGATATCATTACACATAAACTTGGAATTTATAAGAGTTTCAAACCTGTGCAACAAAAACAAAGGAAGCTTGCACCTGAAAGAAACATTATTATTCAAGAATAAGTAGACAGATTGTTGAAATCCAAGATGATAAGAGAAGTTAAATTCCCAAGATGGTTGGCCAACGTAGTTGTGGTACAAAAGTAGAATGGGAAATGGAGAATATGTGTAGATTACACAGATCTCAACAAAGCCTATCCTAAGGATCCATTTCCTCTCCCACATATCGACTCGATGGTAGATTCCACAGCAGGCCATGAAATGTTAACATTCATGGATGCCTCCTCAGGATTTCAACAAATCCAAATGGAACCAGATGACCGGGAGGATACTGCATTCATGACCCCTTCAGGTATTTATTGTTATATTGCAATGGCGTTTGGACTAAAGAATGCAGGAGCAACATATCAAAGGTTGGTGAATATGATATTCAAAGACAAGATTGGGGACACTATGGAAGTATACATCGATGATATGGTGGTCAAGTCAAAAAGATCATATGATCATCTTCAAGATCTCAAAGACGCATTTGACATCCTGGATGCATACAACATGAAGTTGAATCCAGCCAAATGTCACTTTGGAGTTGGTGCTGACAAGTTTCTTGGATACTTGGTAACCAAAAGGGGTATAGAAGCCAGTCCAGAACAAATCAAAGCCATCCTAGATCTCAAATCCCTATCAAATAACAAGGATGGCAAAGGTTGACTGGAAGGATAGCAACCTTAAATAGATTCATCTTGAAATCCTCAGAAAAATGTAAGGAATTCTACGACATCCTGAAGAAAAATAAAAGATTTGAGTGGGGGCAAAAACATGAGGAAGCATTACAAATATTGAAAGAGTATCTAGCAGCAGTTCCACTCTTGATGAAACCTGATGATGGTGAACCTCTATCATTATATATTGTCGTTTCAGGAAATACTATCAGTGCAGTTCTTGTAAAAGATTTCGAAGGTCAACAAAATCCTATATTTTATGTAAGTAAAACTCTATTGGATGCTGAAACCAGGTGCTCACATCTCGAAAAACTTATTTTAGCTCTAATAATGGCATCCAAGTTAAGGCATTATTTTGAAACACATAGAATTCATGTTAAAACTAATTATCCTATTAAAAATGTACTTTGGAAACCAGAAATGTTTGGTAGGATGGCAAAATGTAAACCAGCGATGAGGGCTTCATATTCAGCCTCATTATTGGTTGTTTGTAATTCACATCTGATTGCTTGGGGTATTATGTCCCCTTGTGGCAATTTCAGTAGTATCCCTAATCCAGTACCTCTTATGTTTGAAGCACCATCTGTATATAAAATCCATTTTTTTCATATTTTCATTTAATTGTTGGACTTCTAATTCCACTTCACTTAGGATGTCACTACTGAAGTCAGCCACAAAGTTAGCTAAAGCCTATGATTTGATTGCATTTCTAGGCACATAGACCAAGTCATAGGCACTTAATTTTACAGACCATTTTGCCATATATCCTACCAAACATTTCTGGTTTCCAAAGTACATTTCTAATAGGATAGTTAGTTTTAACATGAATTCTAATGGCTCCTATGCAGTTAAGGGTCAGAAGCTAGCTATATATCTTGAAATATTTAGAAAACTAGCATATTCTTTTGGTGATTTTACACTAACACCGGTAACCAGGGAAGAAAATGTCGAAGATGATGTCTTGGCCAATTTAGGATCCTCTCTCAATTTGCCAGAAGGATCCAAAATCCCAATCATCCACAATCCTGAAATCGACAACCGAAGAGTTGCATCCTGAGGATAACACAGTGCTTAGTACTCAGGATCAAGATGATTCATCTTGGATGACTCCTATAGTAAAGTATCTTAAGGATGGTGATATCCCTGATGGATAAAATGCTAGGGCTTTCAGGATGAAGTTATCAAAGTTTGTCATCTTAAGCCATATATTGGATAGAAAATCTCGTGCAGGTCCATATTTAAGATGTCTCAACAAGGAAGAAGCTAAGGAAGTTCTCAAGGATATCCATGGGGGAGATTGTGGAAATCATAAAAATGGGAGAGCTTTATACTCAAAGACCCTCAGGACAGGATAATATTTGCCAACAATGAAGAAGGATGCTATGCTACATTCTCAAAAGTGTGATGTATGCCAAAGGCACATCAACATCCTACACTAGCCAGCTGAACCATTATATCCTATTGTCTCACCATGGACTTTCATGGAATGGAGAATAGATATAGTGGGGAAACTACCTAAAGCTCCTCGTGGAAATGTGTTTATACTAGCCATGACTGATTACTTTTCCAAATGGATAGAAGCTGAAGCTTTTGTACAAGTCAGAGATAAAGAAGTAGTATCATTAATCAAAAGAAACATCATGACCAGGTTTGTTCCAGCGGAGATCATTTGTGATAATGGATCTCAATTCATTAGTAAGAGGAAAACCAGATTTTGTGAAATCTAGGGGATCATGATGATAAATTCAACACTTGTCCATCATCAAGCTAATGAACAAGCAGAATCCTCTAACAAGATCATTGTTAACAGTTTGAAGAAAAAGCTAGGACAAAAGAAAGGAAAGTGGGCAGAGGAACTTCCATTTGTATTATGGGCTGATAGAACCACTTCTAAGAATGCAACTGGCCAAACACCATTTTCTTTGGTATTTGTTACAAAGGCTATGCTTCCAACTGAGATGGTGATGCCCACTGCTAGGAAACATCCTCAGGATGCAACTACAAATTCAGAGGCTTTGTTATAGGATCTTGAAGTGGTAGATGAACATAGAGATGCTGCTAAATTAAGGATGACAGCTTACCAACAAAGGATAGCTAAGGCATACAACAAGAACATAAGGACTCGAAGGTTTCAAGTAGGAGATTTGGTCCTAAGAAAAACTTTCCAAAATACAACTAATCCAAGTGATGGTAAGCTAGCTCCTAAATGGGAAATACCATATTTAATTGATTCTGAGGCTGGCAAAGGAGCATATTGTTCCTCAACCATGGAAGGTGACATCCTCCCATGATCTTGGAATGCAATTCAGTACTTGAAATATTATCATATGTGAGGTATAAAGCTATCTATCCTTATTTTTTTCATTTTTATAATTATACTGCAACTAAACATGGTCTAGAAAATAGTCCATCCTGAGAATTTCACAGAACCATTATGAAGATGGAGCACTGAAGACTAGGAGGTTAGCCACCCTCTCCTATGTTAAGGTATCTAATACCCTCTTAAGGTTTAAAGGTTTTCACCTTTCTCCCGAATTGGATTTCTACACCCCACCTGGAGTGCACGTTATTCATGTATATCTTCAGAATGGTGGGGCCAGTACATGTTTTAGTGGATGACAATTTCATCATCTTTGGAGTATACATTAAATCCCCAAGGTTTAGGCATTTTTCAATGTCTCTCATATTTGGCCCAGTCGCCAGTCATCCTTAGGCTATAACGCCAGTTAATCTTGGCCTTGTCGCCAGTCATCTTCAAGCTGTAACGCCAGAATGGGCTTGACCCCAGTATTCATTTAGGCCTTGTCGCTAGAATATTATCTTTACTTACCTTTCTACATGTTACCTTTAAGTATTATTGATAAGTTTGTTATTAAAACTATCAAAGACAAAAGTATCACAAGTTCATCTTGAGGATATAACAGACTTAACAATAGGGACATCCTGAAGATGATGAAGCACATCTTAAGGATGAACAGAAGATATCTTGGAAAAGATAAGATATATCCTAAGGATGGAACAGAGACTTTACACTGGGGACATCCTTAGAATATTATTGTTTGATTCAAAGCTAAGGTATTTCTTAAACTTTTATTACGGTGCTTTGAAGGCTATTTGCTAACACTTCTAGGATTGAAGGTATACTACCATAAATTGTATTTTCTATCGTATTCTATGTTTGTTCATCATAAACATTGCAGGATGATAAGAAAAATTGCACAAGGATGTAAAGCCAAAAGATTAATATTTTTATTTATTTATAAAGAGAATGTTAACCCCTGGTTTCATCCAAAACCAGGACCCATCCACAAGGGCTTAACATCTAAAGGCCAGGTCAAGAGAAGATTTGGGGCTTCGTCCTGAAAATGCAGGATCCCTCCACCCCAATCTTCTATTGTTTAGTTAACATGCATAAAAGTAAATTGTTCGGAATTGTTCACAACCAAACTACTACTAAAAACACCACCTCAAAAGATTTAAAAAAGTGGGCTTAGTCCTAGGCATCTCATCGTTCATCGCCCATGCTCTGTAGCAGCATCCTCAAGAGCTTCAATCTGGAGAGGAACAGGCTCATACACTACCTCCTTTCCATCCGAGCTCTTGATCTTCTCCTGCCAAGCCTGGATATCCCACTCATCCTGGTTAAAGTTGGGATTCTTGGCTTGGAGGTCTATTTTTACCCTGGCTTGTAGGACAGAAACGGTGGCAAACTTGATAAGGCCTTGCCTATAATCCTCCAGCTCCTTCTCATGCCCCTCTGAGATCTTGGCCTTCTCAGCTTTTAGCTTCTTCAGCTCTGCCTCCACCTTGGACAGCTTATCCTTAAGATGTTTCCCTCTTACAAGGGAAATCTTACTTGTATCCTCCAAGGCTGTCTTGGATTCTTGGAGTTCAACAGCTGTTTCATCCGGGCACTTAAGCATGTATTCATGACCCTGAAAAGATAGAAAAAACAGCTAAGTTCTCTATCCCCTAACTTATTGAAAATTACTCATAATATATTCAGGATGAAACTATACCTGAAGAATGAAGTGTGAGATCCTGGCCAAGACGTCCTAAGCAGCAAGACCCTCAACCATTTTGATTAACTTTTAAAAAAAGATAAAAATAATACCAATCAACCATTTTGATCATTAACAACTTAAATGTTAAATGTCAAAGAATATCATCATCATCATCATCATCATCATCATCATCATCATACTCAGTTAATCCCGCCTATAGCAATGCTAAGGTAGGGTCTGAGGAGGGTAAGATGTAGACAGCCTTACCTCTATCCCTAAGAATAGAGAGGCTGCTTCCAGTGAGACCCCCAGCTCGATGTGGTTTGGTATCAAGCCTTGGACATAAGGCACAAAACACTTAGCAATCGAGACAAACCCGATCGGTGCATGTACCCCTTTGTCTTTTGGCTATCAACGCCACCACATGATGCATGATTAACCGTCCGTCGTTTTTAGCGTTATTTTCACGAAAAAAGTAAAATAACGTTAAAATTAGTGCAACTTTACTTTTGCCCCCCAATGGCCACACATATATACATTATATGCGCACACCGTAAGTGGGGCGTATAAATGTCAAAGAATATCAAAGAACCCTAAATAACATAATCAAACAAAACCTACCCAGAACTGAAGAGATCACAAAAACCACACACACAAGTTAAAACCTTATTAATAGTTACCTCATTTGAACCTCTACGGCAAACTCATCCTATGTGTGTAACGAGGACAACATGCCATGAGAAACGAATTGTACCTATATATCTTTGTCTGTAAAAGACTTTCCACTTTGTTAATTCGGACAACAACTCGGTCAGTGTAGGCAGTCCGGTTGACCAAAACAGCCCTTTACCATCAACGTGAACCATCACCATAGCCCTTTGTGGCCTATGTTGATATTGTTTCTGCTTTTGTTCTTTGAATGATAATTGGGATTATTTGTCACAATGAATAAAACTATCAGCCAAAATATCATAAAGCAAAGCAGGTTGCTTTCGTTCGTGAAAGTATTAGAATCACCAAAATAAGAAATGCAAGCAACACAAATAGAGGCATGATTTATTAAAATAAATACTAAATTATCTAAAGATATGTAGCTGGTGAATGCCCTGCTGGTTACCTGTTTGACCCAAAATGCTTCAGAAGCAAAACTTTTTAAAGAAACTTATAACATGTAAAGTTTTACTACGTATAAACATAAAATATTCAAATCATAAATAAAAATGATAGATCTTGTTAAAAAAGGTACCGAGATAATAGCAGAAGAAACGATACAGGAGGCGATGTTAGGAAGACCACCTGCAGCTCCATCTCAACGATGCTCCTATGTCTGGATAGAAAGAGAAGGCAGGGAGATGGTGGCGGAACCCTAGATCTTGATTTGGTGTCTGGTGTCTTGAAACCCTAGATCTTAATCGCAGAGAGAGAAACCCTAATAAGAATAATGTATACGTGTTATTTTTAAGCATAATAGGCTTGTACATGATGCATTATAGCTTGCACCTTTTAAATGTTTAAGAGTTTTTATGCATTGATTCTTGTACAACATTGAAGAAACGAGTATAACTCGGGGTATAGCCGGGGGGTCGCTACTCGTGTTCACTACAGGATATAATCCTTTGCTCACATGAGGTTAGATCCGTGGCCCATAAAGTAAAGAGAGGGTAAGAAGATGGTACACAAATACACAAGATATAAGTGGTTCGGTCTCGTTGACCTACGTCCATCGTTAAAGTATGATCTTTATTGCTTGAGAGGTTACAAGTGTAAAGAGAGACATACAAGTGTATGTGTTTTTGTATGGTGAATCGATCGACCTCTAAAAAGGTAAAAAGTCTTCCTTTTATAGAGGATGTGTGGACTAGGTGTCGCGGCCCACAACAGGCGTGATGGGCTTGGGCCCGGGAGTTGGGCCTGCCTTTGAGAATCCCATCCAGTTGGGTTTGGACCTAGGATTTGCATAAAGCAAACTGGGTGCAAATAGTATCCTGCCATTGGTCCATGTGGCGCACTGTGGTTGGTTGTCAGGGGTGACGCCCTGCCACTGTTACACGTGGCGCCTTGTGGTTGACTGCAGGGACCTCCTTTTTCTTGCTGCTGCCAGAGGGTGTCAGGCGGATAGCTTTGTCTAGAATATTGGCTAAGGTGATATCTGACACATGGGAGGTAGTGCATCAAGTGGGGGATTAAGGGGAGCTGCACCTTGACGCAACCAGCTATCACATTCCACAGGTGACCATTGCCGGGACAGCGCATGGTTTCATGCGGACAGATTGAACTCTGCATGTGATGCTCATGAAGGTTGAACTCCGTGGAGGTGTGTTATGATCTTGAAGTTATCATTTCGAATAGCAAACTCTCTGCGGGTGTATTTATAATAGCAATGGTTTGGGATAGGGTGCGTATGAGTGCCAAAATTAGTACCCTACCCCTGCAACCAAAAAATAAAAAATTCAAATTCCTCAAATACAATTATAAGTTTTACACAAATCACTCAATACCCTTTAAACCCAACTATGACTAAGTAAATTCCCGGATAAAAACAACCCAGTGAACCCCGGTCCCAAAGTTGGCCCTCGAATGCTCATGCATCATAACTCTATTAATTAAAGATAACATTAACAATATTAGTTTTAGTACTACTTATAATAACAATAACAATATTACTTGTAGTACCACTTAGACTATATGGTGTGATGAAGGCAAGGCTTGGGAAGCCTTGCCGCCATGTCATCAAAATGTGAGTCCCACAAGCATTTAGACATTTTGAACACCACTCAAGAGTGTGGGGGTAGTCCTTCACTCCTATTGATCAATGGTCACTAATTAATTATTATTTTCTAATTTTTAAATAACTAAATAATTAAAATAAATAACATAATATTTAAAATAAGGTTACAAATAAAAAGGATACAAATAAAAAGGAAATTACGCCTAAAAAACGTTACAAATAAAAATAACTAAATAATTAAAATAAATAACATATCTAGTTTTCTCCCTTCGCCCGAATATAATCCACCAAATCCGATTGTAGATGTAGGTGTCTGTCCTCATTGCGTAATGAGGATTCATTAAGTTCTTGTGAGCCGGACTAACGGGAACACTATTCTCCTCGAGCTCGTTTTCATGAAAATCACAAATGGCCCTTCCTACGTCTTCGATATGCATGTTATGCAAAATAATACAGGCATACATACAATACCGCAACTTTTTGGTGTCCACATTCTTGCCGGTTTGTCAATGATATGCCACTTTGCTTGTAGAACACCGAAACAACGTTCGATGTCCTTTCTCGCTGCTTCTTGATACTTTGCAAATTTCTTTCTTTTTTCGTTGTCCGTGTGTGAAATGGTTTTAACTATTGTGGAGTATTTCGGGTAGATTCCATCAGCAAGATAATACCCGCGTTGGTATTAAACACCTGATAGTGTGAAGCTAGTGTCTGGACCGGTCCCTTGCACAACATCTTCGAAAATTAGAGACTGATTGATGACGTTAATGCCATTGTTTGAACCGGGAACTCCAAAAAATGCATGCCAAATCCACAATTCCTAGGAACAAGCAGCCTCTAAGATTATTGTAGGATGTCCGTGTTGACCACTAGTGTACATTCCCCGCCATGCTGTTGAACAATTCCGCCACAACCAACGCATACAGTCAATGTCTTTCGGTATGGTGTTGATATATTTTTTGGATGTCGCTCCTCATTGGTTTTCGCAAATATACTTTGCTGTAGATCTTCAGACATCTTTAAATATTCATCACAGTTATCGGTTGTCGTCCCGTAAGCTAGTTGGCATAATGCAGTTGTGCATTTTTGAATAATTGTGAACCCCCTCTTGCCTCTAGGATCGTATCTCAATGTAAAAAATGGGTCACAACTCGATAAGTCGTCGGCTATACATAAAAATAGTCCTTGGAAAATGCTTTATAAGATAGTATAGATATAGATTAAGTTTAATTGTAAAACCCTATGTCGTGAAAAGACATGTTTGACTTCATATTCCCTTTAGTTGCCCGCCATCAACCGTCTACTGGCCTCAACTTAAACCTCATTCTTGGACAACCGAACCTCAAACTTAGTGTCATCCTCGGATGGTCAAACCTCAGTCATCACTAGGCAACGAGAACATTAGAGGAAACATCTCAAATTTATTGTTGTCTGAAAAACTCGCCACTCGTCGCTCTCGCTCGTTCGAAAAAATGTGCGCTCGAAAAATGCTCGTTCAGTTTCCGACTCGATTCGGTTTGTAAATGAGTCAAGCACGAGGAAAGGTCCTCTCGTTTCAACTCGACTCGTGAAAACAGCACTAATAATAATAACCTAACAATCACCTTAATTTTACTAGTTTATTAATATCATAGCCATATTCAACATTATTACCCTTATCGAGGACTTTCTGGAGCTGGTTGTAGAATAGAACAAATTCCGTAAAGAATTTTTTTAAGATATGCAATAATGATTAAATATTTCTAGAAAACATGTTATATTTTTCTTGGTCGTAAAGTTTGAAAATCGTGAGATCTTTTGTTGTAATGGTCAAAGTTGAGGCCTATCCAATCCAAGAAAAAAGTTTAAGATGAGGAATATTCTTTAGAAAAGAAAAAAGTAAAGAGCGGTTAACACTTAACACAACTAGAAACATGTAAACAACATGGCAATGTGAAAAGGAAAGCAGAATCGAGTGCTTATCCGTTTGGATGTTTAGTCTTTGTAATTTACTTATACAAATGATGTGTAGCATTATATCATTCGATTTTGTTTTCAGAACTTTAAATTATATTACCACTTTACTAGTATTCGTTCGATTTCAATTTAATGGGTTCAAATAAAACTTATAAACTCGCTTAAATCTAGTTCAGATGTAACTACCACTCCTATAATTTTTTAAAATAATCATGATTGTATTCGTAATAATGATAATAATAACAATAAAATAACATATAAATGGAGAATAAAAAAATAGTAACAACCAGTATTCCGACTCCCGAGTTGCGGTATTAGTCAAGGAATTCTCTCTTGAATTTTAGAGAGATGGAATTATCATTATATACTTGATTACAAAGCTAGTCATAAGGAGAAGTTTAAGCTATTGACTATACATTAAGTCAAAGTATTCACAATAATGAGAAGAGTAAGTTTAGGATTGATGATTGTGATGATGTTGACTGTTATCCCCCTGCAAGCGAAACGACGGTGGTTGAACATGTAGTAGGTCTCGAAAGTGCTCGAAGAGAGGCCATGGCAAACTCTTTGTAAAAATGTCCGCAAGTTGAAGCTTGGTAGGAACAAACTTGGTGTGTAATTTTCCCGACATAACTAATTCTCGTACAAAGTGATAATATAAGTCGATGTGCTTAGCACGTTTGTGAGAAATTGGATTTTGACTCATAAATAATGCACTCTTGTTGTCGCATAGAAGTGTTGACCGGATCGGTGGAAGAGCATGAAGTTCATGCAAAAGATGGGTAATCCAAACGATTTCGGCTACCGCATTTGTCATTGCCCTGTACTCGGATTGACAGCTTGATCGTGCTACGGTTGGTAGTTTCTTGGCGCTCCAAGAAACTAAGTTGCTGCCTAAGAAAATTGAGTAGCCATAAGTTGATCGGCGTGTTTCAATGCATCGTGCCCAATCCGCATCCTATTAACCTAAGATGGAAGGCGTCGTGGGATGCGTAAATAGTAAACCGTGAGAGATAGTTCCCTTGACATTACGTAGTATCCGCTTAACCAATTGGAAATGTTTTTTGGTAAGTGAGTGTAGGTATTGGCAAGCTTGATTAACGGCATACGATAAATCAGGTCGAGTGATGGTTAGATATTGAAGCGCACCAACGATGGAGCGATAGTGAGTGGGGTCGGAATAAGGGGTGCCATCTTTGGAGAACATATCGAATGTGGAGAGGGGAGTGGGGACAGGTTTGGCGTCGGTTAACCCGGCATGAGTGAGGATGTCATGAGCATATTTAGTTTGTGTGAGAAAAAGGCTTTTGGTGTCATGAATAACTTTTAGACCAAGGAAGTAGTTAAGAGAGCCTAAGTTTTTTATGGTGAATTCTTGATGTAGACGATTGGTGAAGGTTTCGATTAGAGAGTTGTCTTCTCCCGTAAGAATTAGGTCGTCTACATTCACAAGAAGGTACATGATGGAATTGCCATTGAAAAAGATGAAGAGTGAAGGATCGGCACGACTACATTTGAAACTGTAAGAAATGAGAAAAGAGCTAAGTCGTTGAAACCAAGCTCTTGGAGCTTGTTTAAGACCATAGAGCGCCTTGTTAAGTTTGCAAACATGGTGAGGAAATTTAGAATTCACAAACCCGGGATGTTGCTCCATATATACGGTTTCAAAAAGTTGACCGTTGAGAAAGGCATTGTTCACATCGAGTTGGTTTAATGACCAATTGTTGATGACTGCTAGTGCGAGAACAATGCGAATAGTAGATGCTTTGACAACGGGACTAAATATATGGCTAAAGTCAAGACCGAGAATTTTAGTAAACCCTTGAGCAACAAGTCTTGCTTTGTGCCGATCAAGAGAACTATCGGAATGGTATTTAGTTCGAAACACCCACTTGGAACCAACAACGTTTGTGGAGGATGGGCGTGGCACAAGGTCCACATTTGATTCTGATGAAGAGCTTTGAGTTCATCTTGCATAGCAAGCATCCAATGTGGATGTTTTGATGCACTTTAGAAGCCTTTTGGAATGGTATTGGTGAGGGGGGATGCATGTAAGCAAGAATGCATGACATTGGCAAGGTAAGATGTGTATCATGGATTGGGTTTGAAGGTTCCAACTTTGGAACGAGTCACCATAGGGTGAGAAGGTTCGGGAGGAGTTTGAGCCGAGGGTTCGGCCTGAGGGGATGGGGCCGAGTGATCGGTATGAGAAGCGGAAGAGGATGGGATGATGTTGGATGGTGTGGTGTTAGTTGTGGAGGTATTGTTGGTTGAGTTGGGATTGGGTAAGGCCGTGGATGATGGCTTGGGTGATGGTGGTTGATTTTCAGGTGTGGTGGAATCGTCTTTGCACAAGGTGCAAGGTGTAACATGAATGTGAGATGATGATGGTGGAGTAGGTTGTGGTTTAGAGTTATGGCTTTGAGTGGGAGAAAAAGAAGTTGGTTCATGGAAGGTAGAAAGAAAAAGATTGGTTAAGTTGGTGTAGGACGAGTCACGCACAAATGGGAAACAAGTTTCATCAAATCGAGCATGTCGGGTTACATACGTGCGTGATGATGCAGGATCAAAGCATTTGTATCTTTTGTATTGCGGGGCATAGCCTAGAAAAAATACAATGGATACTACGCGGTGCAAGTTTATGAGGTGCATAGTCACGTAGGTATGGATACACACAACACCTAAAGACACGAAAATTTGTATAATTTGGTGTGACGGAGAAGAGCATTTCAAAAGGTGATTTGTGGTGTAGAACCTTGGTGGGCAAGCGATTGATGATGTATGTGGCCGAACTAAAGGCATCGACCCAATGAGAGATGGGAACATTTGCATGAAAAAGCATGGCGAGACCCGTTTCTACAATGTGACACTGTTTTCTTTCGACACGTCCATTTTGTGGAGCGGTGTATGGACATGAAAATCGGTGAAATGTGCCATTTTCATCAAAGAGTTTTTGCACAATTTTATTTTTAAATTCCGTACCGCCATCACTTTGAAATACTTTTATTTTGCGTGATAGTTGTGTTTGAACTAGACGCAAAAAGGTTTGAAGAACCGGGTAGAAATCGGTTTTGTTTTTAAAAGGGTACATCCATGTAAATCTAGAATAATCGTCCACAAATGTAACATAGTATTTTAGAGAGATGGAATTATCATTATATACTTGATTACAAAGCTAGTCATAAGGAGAAGTTTAAGCTATTGACTATACATTAATACAAAGTATTGACTATTGACTAAAGACATGACTATTGACTATACATTAAGTCAAAGTATTCACAATAATGAGAAGAGTAAGTTTTGGATTGATGATTGTGATGATGTTGACTGTTATGCGGGAAACTACTAAACTGAAATAACCATTTTTAAACGGTGGCGTGTCCATCTTTCAATACCTCTTCACAATCGACTCCTGTATCCTCTCAGCCCTAATTACCACCATCAAATCTACCGGAACATTATCCAACATCTGCCCCACCTTTCACCCACGCTTTACGGCATGACTATTAAACCGAACGAAAAGAAGACTTAAAACCATTGAACCACACACTCTTGTTGCGGCGTTTTAACGCGTGAAATTTTGACTGAAACATAAAACATAGAAAATAATAACCAGGTCGACCTAGGACCCCACGCATTGCATTGGGTCAGTTACGTACATGGGAAAAAGTGAAATAAAAATGTTGAACTACACGCACGCGTTGCTCCCTGTTAAGTCGCAAAATTTAGACCGAAACATTAAACGAAAAATTTGTAAACGATGAAAACTATTATGAATCAAAGTTGAAAGTGGAAAAGTTTAAAGTAAAGAATGAAAAACCAAATGTTACAAATTTGCAAAAGATAAAAGTCTAAGGGTCAAAACTAAAAAAAAAAGAAAAAAAAAAGAAAAGAATATTAACAATGAACATGGTACAACTAAAAATGCACTAATGTCATACTACTGTCCATGACCACTTACACAGGAAAATCCCGTAAAAAAAAAAAAAAAAAAAAAAAAAAAAAAAAAAAAAAAAAAGCGAACTTAGAAACACCTTAGCAAGGGGCTAGCGGATCCGAAAGAAACAAAACAAAAAAAATGATTAAAATGCTTATAAACACCCTTTGATAATTTCTTGATCACAACCAGCTTATTTATTTATTTATTTATTTTAAGTTTTGATCTCACTCTTATATTTTAAATAATGCGTTTCTTTTAACCCGTTTAATTTGTTTTTTTAACCAAACATATCAATGTTTAGTGAACATGTGTGTAACATGATCAAGATCCACCATAGTCAATGACAATAAATATGCTGAAGTACGTTTGTATTCAACTTAGCTTCTAATTTTCTATACACATGGCAACTGTCATGCTAATGCTATGCTAGCTCCGGTACTTGGCCATGACGGACCTACATACATCCCAAGGGGAGCGGTCGTCCCCCTTAAAAGAAAAAAATTAGTGTAATTTGTAGACTAAAATCCTGATCGCATCCCTTTTAAATTCGACTAAACCTTCCTGTCGCACCCTTGAAAACATTTCTTGAGTCCGCCACTAGTGCTTGGTAATATACTCCACCTCTAACCGCTTATATTTTTTAAACTATTACCTATCATGTGGCAAAAAGGCAAATATTAGACAACTAAAATCTATGAGCTATGCTTAAAACCGATTATACTCAATCAAAACATTTGAAATACGCTCCCACTCCTTTGTAAATTAATTTGTTGATTCTTAGTGTTCTCGATCTAGCTCGATTACATTATAAATCTATGAGAAAATTCATGTATAACTTGTCTGTTGATTATATTAATAAGAACATAAGGTATAAACATAAGAATTAATTATGTGTACCTGATATGCTTAACCATTCAGGAACCTCAGTAATGGAAGATACCATCATCTTGATTGGGTTCCCTTTAGTATGTACAGTAATGATGGGTAATGATCACATGGTGATCGTTTGAGAGGGAGAGGTAGGTGGCGGCTTTAGGGTTATGGTGTTATGTCATTATTTCTAAACATCAACCTCTATCCCTCTATTTATACACACAGGGGACACCCTAATAAGGCCCATCTAATGACAAGTCCGTCCATCAAAGACATGTCTGTTATTGGGCTTAGGATAATATTAATAATTGATCATCATTATATAAATGATTATAATGGCTATCGATAAATATACAAACGTCACGTATATTTATTCCAACATTCTCCCACTTAGCCGAGTAATCATTTATTATGAGTATTACGTAAGTCTGCAGAGATTAATACTCATTTTAGTTCTAAACCCAAAATGTAGCAGAGAAATACAGCTGTTAAGTCTTTATTCGACTTAGGACCCCCATTAATCATACTACACCCAAATTTAAAACTTAACATTAGGATCAATTAACGTTATGCCCTTAGTAGATTTGTTATATTATTGTCTTTATGCCATTATGCTAGCTTAGCATACTAATAGACAAACAAATCATAATGAGGAAAATTAATCATTAATCATTAGTCATTAGTCATAAGTCATTCATAGTACGATATGCAGTTGTACATGGTCATTAGTAATACCCTTTTCTCTTAGTTGGCCCGTTAGTGAGACTTATGGGTGATAGACCTTTAGTTATTGGATCCATAAGCATATCATGAATGCATTCGATACAAAATTCTGATTTCCTCTATTTGTTCTTAATCATAAGCGAACAATAATTTCGTATCTAACTCTAATGCAGCTCCTCTCAAACTGTTACTGTTTGAGAAATTATGGTAGCTGACTTTATCACAGTAAGTCTTCAACTTAGTATTTATATGGAGTTAATAAGTTATGAGTCAACTGATAAATTTAGCAACAACATTTAATGACCATTCTGTTGTGATTAGCATCACATTATGTCATGATAACTTAGGTTGTTGTTACAGTTCCTTATGACTCCTCCATAAAATAGTTATGTCTGCCGACATTATGATATACCCCGAAATTGACACTTGATTTCCTTTGAATATAACAAAGTTAGAGTAAGAGTAGTCAATCACTTTAGGTTCTCACTTCTTCTTTAGATTATAGTCTCTTGTTTCTTAAAGATATTGTAACGTTCCATTAGATGCTTTTCATCAATCTAGACAAGTCTAGTATCAAGCAATGCGAACAATATCATAAACAAGCATAGACTTAAATTTACATCAGTCTTCTAATTAATGAAGCATAAGGTAATAATCTCATTTATCCCATTATCCTCTAAAAGAGAGCAATGTTATATGTTACATACTTAAGGACCCGGTTAAAGTAAAACTTATGGGATGAAACTAATATCCCATTGGGTCTATCTCGGTATATTTTGATTCCTATCACGTAAGAGGAATCCCCGATATTCATCATGTCAAAATTATGCATGAACAATGCTTTGACTTAGGTAATATATACTTGTCAAGAGAAACGTCATATATGTAAGGACAAGTTTTCATTAGTTGCTCCCACTCATCTTGAGGTAGGTTCTTTAATCCACTTAGTTCTTGATGAAGAGTAATTTCATTATGATTCCAACACATTTTATGCTTGCATCAACCCATACATGGATCTTATTGACTTACAGACTAAGTGTTCTTAACCTTCAGTTTAGAACTTTTAGGTTGCTTAATGAACATGTAGGTCATTGTTATGGAAAGTTGTCTTAATGTCCATCTAATGTGGCTCTTAGTTATTATGAGCTACTAGGACGATAATGATCCTCAAAGAAATCTTTTGTAATACAGATAAGAAGATTCTTTGATAATCTAATCCCTCTTGAGTATAATCTTTTACAATCAATCTTATCTTACAACGTTCCCATTCGGATCTGGTTCAATTATGAATACCTTTAGGTTATTCAACCAAATCCTAAACGTTATTCTAATTTATGGAATTAAATTTTGCTAATAATAGCTTTATTCCATTTAGAAGATTGATTGATACTAATGATTTAACTAGAAGAGGTAGGATCGGTAAACTTTCCAAACATCCATTTTGTATTAGTCAGGTAGGTTACATAATCATCAAAGTTAATGGGCTTTTAGACCCAAATGACCTCCTGAGTTGAACACTGGGTTTATTATAGTTAAGTGTTTTTATTTTCAGGTATATAAGGAGCAACATTAGTTTCTAAGTATGTAAGAGTTGGTGCAGTAAAGTGTACAAGAGGAATAATCGAAGTTAAATTCGGAGATAAACTTAATGAGTCTCGAATTTTAATGAGTCTCTCCCCCGCATCTTGTACTTCCGAAAAGTCATAAATAAGGACTTTTACTGCTCCCACTTACCATAGAAATCTTAATGAATTCAGCATGCTTAAGGTCTAACATTTGGAAGATCCATAGATTTTAATAGAGAAAACAACATAATGATGTTTATTGTCGTTTCTCTTGATGAGGATTACTTTAGTAAGAAATCTAAGTTCGCCCATATTTAGGCATCCACAAAACTTTGTTAGGAGTACGTTAAATGCTAAGGAGACAAGTTGTGATAGAGCGTTGTCCAGTGCAAGAGGTGTAATTTGAGGATATATCAAATTTTCGTTCCCCCCACCTCTGTAACTTTTGCAAGTCATAAGTAGGACATCTAATGCTCCCACTAATCTTTTAGGTCTCTTAGTACCTCCACATAATAAGTTTTAACGATGCGTGTGAACGAGAATATTTCATATATTTTATATTTGATTTCCCTTATCGTCCAGATTTCATAAGAAATCTTAAGGACATACTTAGAGGGAATATTATTAGTATATATGAATTGATTTCTTTAATACTTTTGGTCTTTAGGAAACGAACTAGATACAATTAGATATTTATCTAAGCTCCACTGATGTCAATTAGTTATGACTTATGATGGAAACCCATTTATTCATTTCGCCATTTAATGTTTAGGGCATTTAACACATGCTTTAAAGTCACTGAGAATGAGATTTGATAGCCAAGCATCCTTTAGTGACCTGGTCATGATTTATCATGAAATTTTGGTCTTAGTGGATGAATTGCATGGGTCTCATTTTCCTTTGTTAAATTCTCATTTTCATGATAACAAAGTTGTGAAAACGTTATTGGATCATCTAGTTTTATTTCATAAGGTTTCTATTCAGATAATGACAACAAACAATATGAGAGTTAACTTAATAGTGGCTTTGGTTTGGTCATTAAAACCTTGTAACTATCAAAATATTGTAGCTTTTAGTATTGATACTAAATTCTGAGTAATCTCAAGAATATCGTAAGGTATCATAAAGCTTCAATACTAAGATCAGTTATTAATGGTTAATAGACCCTTAATTTTGCCACTAACTCTCATCTTAAGTATTTGTTGAATTCTGGTAAGAAAACGTATAAAACTAGACTCAACCATCATGTGTTAATTGGAATTCATTAGCATTTGTGGAGTTAAATATCTTTAATTAGGCACTACATATCTTAGTCAGCTGTTCTCTTTACTTATGGGTAATCTCATTTCTTATGCCTATTCTTAATGGCACAATTTTGCTTAGTAAGACTTTCCCGTTGGAGAAACTTATAGCTGAAAGTAGTACTTGTATTTTGTTTCCAGACCTTATAATTATCCTCTCTATGGTAATTATTCTTCCTCTTTTAGGTTTAATGGTAGTAAGGTGAATAACATCAACTTTTCTAGTTTAATGCGTTCCTTTTCCTATACATAATTCGCTATCAACACACTCATTTTACTCTGATGTTTCTGAGTGTTATTGTTGATTCATAATGCATCTAATCGTACTGATGGAAAAGTTATTATGTACTAGAAATTTATTGATTTCCATGTATAACCCCTTAGCTTTATGGGTTATGTTATTCAATGTTAAGATGTATTCACAGATGCCATTTAACCATAAAGTTAGATTTATTTGTTTCATGCTTCTTACGAATTTGTTATATTCTTTCATTCCATAGATAATACATTAGTCTTAGGAATTTCAGAATCTTTAATAGCTCACCTGATAGGAATCAGTATAAGGAGTTCTTAATTACCATAAGAGACATTTTGTGTATCCCACTTTCTTATGCTCAATGTTATTCTGTAATACTTTATCAGATAGAGCGTAGGAATGTTATGTCTTAAAAGGTAATTTAAGACTTAATAAGAACAAAGTTTAAGATAACTCTTCTTAGTTTTGATAATTATAGTGGATCACTTAGTTGAGATAGTACTTTATAGAAGAATGTGAGATTAGTTTCGAGTTATGGGTATTGAAATAAGGCAGACTTAGATTATGATCATTATATTAATGAAGGATCATTAATTGTGAGGATCAATTTTTGTTATGAAGACGTGATAATATCATAACACCAACATAAGCTACTTAAATAACATGCTCTAGCTTTGGCTATATGCTATTTATTTAAGTATTGAATTGCTGACAGTGAATGTAACCCATCACCTTTGGGCAGAAGTGAGACATTCAAAGTCCTAATGCAATACGCTCAGTTCACCAACATAATCTGTTACACGTCACCTTTGGGCAGAAGTGAAACCTTATGGCACTTATGTGAACGAGCTACAATGCTTAACGAGATCTTTATAACGAACTAATGTGACACATCACCTTTGGGCAGAAGTGACACCTCAAAATGTTATTGCAAGTTAAGCAAGGTTTTATACTGTTCTGAATAAACTTGATACATTAGGTTTTATCAAAACTGTAAATTTAATTAGAGATCCCGAAAAAATAATGGGTTCTCAGTAATCTTATGAGTTCCCGAAAATAATGGGTTCTCAAAGAATTGAGTTCTCAAAAAAAATTATTTGAGTTCTCAAATAGCATAAGGGGTTCTCGGAAAAATAATGAGTTCCCGAAAAACTTATGAGATCTCGAATAAATCATGAGTACTCGAAGAGTTAATGAGTTCTCAGATATCATAATGAGTTCTCAAATGTCACGATGAGTTCTCGAATGTCAGAATTAGTTTTCGATATACTGATGAGTTCTCGAATATATTATGAGTACTCGAATAACTTATGTTTTCGGATAACTTTAACAGTTCTCGAATTCTTTAATAGTTCTCGAAAAAATATTGGTTCTCGAATACATGATAGTTCTCGATAAATAAGATGGGTTCTTGGAAACATTATGGGTTCTCGAAAAACATTATGGTTTTCGAAGATGAAGACCTTGACCGAGAACTCCTGTCCGTGAACCTGATCGAAATCTTTAAAACCGAGAATTTATACACCAAGGACCATTGTCCGAAACTTAACAAATAATCCAAGAACTAATCTCGTTAACCTTAAAAACCGAAAACTTATTATTAATATCGAAAACAGATAATTATAATAATAAATTGGTTCGAAATTTTAGGGATTTACATAATATCTATTTCCATTTTTAAATAATGACTATCTCCAAATATATCATAAGATTTCGAAATCTTTGCCTTAATCATAATTAATTTCGAAAATTCCTTGGAGATAAAGTTATATCCTAATTATTGGAAACAGAATTTCAATCCAATTTTAAACCAAAAATCATAATAACTTTCGGTTTTCTTATGATGTTCTTGAAGAACATCAACCGAAAAATACATAATCAATATAATCCTTATCATATGAATCTGTAGTTATCTCCGGTTAAATTTATGGAGTGAATTCGATAATAGAACATATATTCATTAATAAAATTTCACCATTAAAGATATATATAATATAAGAATATACCTTAACTAATAATTATGATGGCATATGTTAAAATAACTTTATTCTGTGATTTTGCGTGATTTGCACAGAGGAAAATTGTAATATCATAATTTAAATCAAAACACTTTTGACCTTTTCGTTTTGCAATTCCTATCGTATCCAATAATCTTATCAAAACATAAATCAATTTATAAAATCAAAGTTTTGATTTTTTTTTTTTCACAGTAGGCCAAAAAAAAAAAAACAACATAATTATTTTTTCACCATGAACTTTTCAATGTCATTAATGAAAAACAAAACTTTCGATTTTCGTTTTTCTTGATTTACGAAACATTCTGTGAACCTTTTTTAATCAAAAGTTTTGAATAATTTTGTAAATCGAATTAGAATTGATATAATCAACATAGCTCTGATACCACATGTTGATTATATTAATAAGAACATAAGGTATAAACATAAGAATTAATTATGTGTACCTGATATGCTTAACCATTCAGGAACCTCAGTAATGGAAGATACCATCATCTTGATTGGGTTCCCTTTAGTATGTACAGTAATGATGGGTAATGATCACATGGTGATCGTTTGAGAGGGAGAGGTAGGTGGCGGCTTTAGGGTTATGGTGTTATGTCATTATTTCTAAACATCAACCTCTATCCCTCTATTTATACACACAGGGGACACCCTAATAAGGCCCATCTAATGACAAGTCCGTCCATCAAAGACATGTCTGTTATTGGGCTTAGGATAATATTAATAATTGATCATCATTATATAAATGATTATAATGGCTATCGATAAATATACAAACGTCACGTATATTTATTCCAACATTGTCGTCCATAATTACATATTCTCCGAAAATACTGGATCACTACAAAATACTAGAGTCAAAGTCTTGGTCACTACACATATTGTAAGTGTTAGATATTAATTTTAAAGTGTAGTTTTAACTCTTAATTTATTACAAATTACCTCACAAGCCACAACTGATATTTAATGTATCGTTGCATGCGGCAACACTTCTTGTATTGGATTATATTCAAATACATTCTTTAAATTCTTCCGGTCATGTTTCATTCACTCGATCTATTTAACCATTTTCTCCCTTAGGAGTTTCTCATGCTTTTAGACTAAGAATTGAAAAGCTTATTATTACTATAACAGTTATAAGGCGGTAGAGGAATACTAGCACCACCGGTTTGGGATTAATGGTTTATTAGAAAGTTCATGAAAAAAAGAGACCAATTCATGATGGTATCATGACATGCGTCTAATAATCAATGAACAAAATAAAAATAAAGTTATCTATGAAATAATTTGTGAACTGTTAGGATATGATGATTAAAATTATTAATAATTTTGATGGAAACCAAACGACTGAGACGGCAATATATTGATAACTTGATTTGCCATAATTCGCGAATAATCATTCTATGCACATCGAATAAGCATGTGACATGCAAATATATTAATAATTGAAGATTGAAGATGATATATACTATATCGTGTATTGTGTTATTACATGAAAATTAAAACAAGGTGTTATGCTTTTTCCATCCTTATTATTCCATTAGAGCTTGTAAACCTTAAGGAGAAGGACAAGGTGTTAATTCCATTGCTTGTGTCCCTCCTAATCACCATCACCATATGTTCTATATCAGGAACCTTTATGAATATAATAAAAAACTGTTGAATGTTTCAATAAACCATAATTATACTGAACCATTCATCATGGTCGGTCAAGACATTGAAGGATCAATGAATGCCTTAAAGTAATTTGGTTGGAATAAAAGATAATAGGTAATGTGTAGGTTCGTCGTTTGAATGCTCGTGGGTAATCTTTGTAGATCATGTTATAAGTTTGAATGCTTGTGGAAAATGTTCATTCTAAATCACATATTAATTTTCTGTTGGAGTAAAATATTTTGACCGCATTCTTGAGATCTTAATCGGAATATTAAGT
The DNA here is from genome assembly GCA_030844895.1 of Ambrosia x helenae. Taxonomy (NCBI): domain Eukaryota; kingdom Viridiplantae; phylum Streptophyta; class Magnoliopsida; order Asterales; family Asteraceae; genus Ambrosia; species Ambrosia x helenae. The sequence goes on along the minus strand of CM061233.1, from coordinate 100,493,365 downwards.
AAGCTAGGTGTAGAATGCATGTCTGTTTCTTTTGTGTTCATTTTATAGTTGGAAAACTATATATCACAACGTTTACTTGAAATGTTTATGAAAGATGTATCAATTGATGGTTAAAACCTTTGGTGAACTTAGTTACTACCAATGGCTGGTATTTCTTAGGCTAGTGGGTGTGGAGACATCAAAAGATGATGTCTCCATGTCACGTAGGATGCCATCTTAACATTTTGATGTGTCAAGCATTTTGAGACATGAGTGGGGTGTGGAGACACTAACCGTCGATGTCTCAAATTTATAAACCATCCAATAAATAGAAAAATACCTAGTGGTTCAAATAAAAAAAAATAAATAAATAAAAGGAAAAAACCTAATTCGTCCGTCCTTGGCGTCCCGGTGAAGACGGGGAGACGGGGGAGGGGGGTAGTGTAGCAATTTGGAGACGGAAACAAAAGGTGGGGCGGGGTGGTGCCCCGTCTGTACATCCATCAGTCTTAGTAATAACTTTTTTTTTTTTGAACGGCGGATTTTATTAGAAAACTAGCAAGGTGCTAGATAAAGATTATACAAAGTTGAAAGCACACCAATTTGACCATTGTACATCATACAATTTTGCCCGATTCTTGATCCAGTGAAAACTTGAGCTCTTTATATCCGCCAAAGTCTTGCAATGTCCAGTCTTCGATTCGTAAAAACTATCTCATTTCTTAGCTTCCATAGCCACCAGCAGGCTATAAGGATAATCGCATGAACCGGCTTCTTCTTGATTCTTGAGCCAGCCGAGTGCTTGTGTAGTTGGAGCAAGTCACCGAAGGAGAAGGCAAAGATAGGTGGAATGTTTAGCCAGCTTGATAGCATCTGCCATACAATCGAACACACATGACATGAAGTGAAAATATGCTCCGTAGTCTCTTCTTTCTCATTACAGAAGGGGCATAATGTACTCGGAATGTTGACGTTTCTCTTGGACAGTTCCACACGTGTTGGTATACGATCTAGGTTTGCTCTCCACCCAAATATGTTAATCTTTTTGGGGATCCAATTATTCCATTCAAATTGAGGGGAGGAGGTGATATTGGCTTGGTCAGAGAGAAGCTTACGCACAGATTTAATTGAGAAGCAACCCAAATTATCAATCTTCCAGCTCCATTTATCATCGTGATCATATAGATGGCAGCTGGACAGCAGCGTCTGTAACTGTTGCAGCTCAGATAACTCTTGAAGTGAAGCTGGTAGGCGACGCCAATCCCATGACATAGACACCCCTGCATCCGAAGACTCAACCCTGTCACATAACAAACAGCCTTTGAATTTTTCGATCGCATACAGGGCCTGGAAACGTTGCTGCAGTGTGACATCCAATAGCCATGTATTTGTCCAGAACTGGATGCTATTGCCATCCCCGGGTACGCCTTTAATCAAACTGCAGCAGGATACATTCCTCGCGCGTAGCTCAGTTTCTTTTTTAGCAATATTAGCCCAGACCCTAGATAACCCTTTCTTTGAAGGAAGAAAGAGGCCATGCTTCCTGTTGAAATGGAGACAGCTGATCACACTTCTCCATAGCCTCCCGTGTTCCGTTTTGTATCGCCACGCCCATTTCGCTAAAAGGCTAGCATTCATGTCTTTTAATGCCCCGAAACCCAGACCACCGTTTTTTGGTATATCAATTACCTTCTCCCATTTAATCCAGCTCATTTTATTGTTCCCCTCGGACCCTCCCCAAAGAATCTTCTTCTTAGACTTTCGAATCTCGTTAAAACATTGCCCGGTGCACTATAGAGTGAGAAGTAGTACAAAGGGAGTGAATCCAGCACTGATTTGATCAGGGTGGATCTGCCCCTAATGGAGAGAGTAGAGGCTTTCCATAATGACAATCGTGCTTCAAAAGTTTCAATCACCGGCGCCCAATTGTTATACTTATTCATGTTGCCCCCAACCTTGAGACCCAAGTATGTAAAAGGAAGAGTTCCCGCATTACATCTTATAAGGCCAGCCATGGCTTCATTTTCAATCGAAGACGTTCCAATGACGTAAAAGCTTGATTTCCCCATATTGATCTTGAGGCCAGAAACTAGATAAAAGCATCTCATAAGTCGATGAATGTTCCTCACGTTTTGTTCCGACCATGCCCCCAATATCATTATATCATCCGCAAAAATAAGATGGGTGATAGAAGGCCCACCATTTGGTAATGAAATTCCTTTGATTGTTCCCACCATGGATGCATTAATCAAGAAACTAGATAACGCTTCCATCACAAGAATGAAAATGAAGGGGGATAATGGGTCCCCTTGTCTAACCCCCCATATGACATTGGAATTCCTTGGTAGGTGATCCGTTTACTAGTACCGAAGACCGGGAGGATGCAAAGATGCCCATAATCCAAGATCTCCATTTCACCGGAAAATTCATTTGTTGAAGTACCGAATCTACAAAAGACCAACTAATGGAACCAAAAGCCTTTTCGAAGTCGATCTTGAATAGGAAGGCTTGAGTCTTCGCACGCTTGACCCAATAAATAACTTCATTCGTGATTAATGGGCCATCAAGAATATTTCTATCCTTTAGATATGCCGATTGCTCTTCGGAGATGATAGAACCGATAACCGTTTTGAGTCTAGTAGCAAGTACCTTAGAGATAACTTTACTAATACACCCAATAAGGTTAATAGGCCTATATTCGTTAAGGTTAGACGGGTCAGTTACTTTTGGGATAAGTGTGATGAAGGACGAACTACACCCCCTTGAGATTATGCCGGTTGAATGAAAGTGGTTCATAGTGTCGAAAAAGTCCTGACCCAAGATATCCCAGAAGTGTTTAATGAATGTGAAATTGAACCCATCCGGACCCGGTGCTTTGTCACCCCCACAATCCCACACCGCATTTTTTACCTCTTTAAACGAAAAAGCCGAGACTAGGAAAGAACCTTGTTCCATGGATAGCTTCTTCACATGGTAACAATGAAAAGACGGGCGATCAAGAATCGGCTCGGAGAATTTTGCTTCAAAGAACAACCGCACCTCCTCCTTAATCTCCGTAGGATTGTCGCACCATTCCCCATTAATCATTAGACCATTCAATCTGCATCTGGATATTCTACTGTTGATAAAACCATGATAGAATGCTGAATTTTCGTCTCCTTCAATAGCCCACTTGACTCGAGACTTTTGCTTTAGATCTTGGAGGGTGTTTTCCTTTATCAACAGGATGGTGCTTTTATGATTCTGGTAGTCCATGATTTCAGCCTCCGTTAAATCCCGAAGATCACAGGTTTTATCGAGTTCCTCTGCCGCATCCGTGGCATTCTTTAGAGCGGCCCCATTAGTTTCTTTAGTTGCTTTGTTCCACTCTTTTATGGCGTTTTTCATGGATTTCAGTTTCTCAGCAAGGAACAAGTCAGGAGGCCCACCATGTTCGAATGATGCTATAGCATTTCTCACAATATTATCAAATCCCGGTTTTTGAAGCCATGAATTAAAAAATTTGAAGGGTATGTGCCCGAAATCGATATCTTTTGTTTTAAGAATAAGTGGGTTATGGTCTGAAAGATGTCTTGGCAGGGCTCTCAAAGTGGCCCTCGACCATAAACCCCAAAATTTATCACATACAAAGACATGATCAATCTTGCTCAGTTTGTTGCCTCGGTCTTCTCTTCTGGTAAATTTCTGACCATTCATGTTGTATTCCGACAGGTTTGCAGAATAAATAAAGTTGTTGAAGTCGGCTGCCGAATTAGCGTCAAAAATAGTGTTTCTTCTTTCATCGGGCGATCTAACTTGATTAAAATCCCCAAGCAAAATCCAAATACCCCCCAATGATTCTTTTAAAACAACAATCTCCCCCCATAAATTCCTTTTGGCAGCCGGAGATTGTGGGGCATAAACGTTAAGTACATGTAAAGTATCTTCCATACCTTTAATCCTTCCAGAAATCAGAAGGAAATGCCTATGCTTCATGGAATTGGATTTGGAAAAGATGCTGGGATCCCACAGACAAGCCATACCACCGGATCTTCCATCCGAATTAACCCATTCCACCTCGAGCCTGGAATTCCCCCAATAACTTGCAAAACTAATTCTACTGCCATCAGCAAACATGGTCTCTTGCACAGCGATAAAATGTACCCCTTGGTCCTTTTTAATGTCTTTGATCCACCCAGCCTTGTGAGCATTACCCGCTCCCCAAATATTAATTGTTAAGAAATTCATTGAGAACCATTAATTGGACCTTCCCCCATGACTAGTTCGCTAATATGAGATGAAAAATTGCTTACCTCCATACCAGCGATTCATCCCACTTCTATTGTTGCATCAGTCTCTTCTTGAAGGGTTGTGTAAGTATTTGCCGGTTCCCGCAAAACTTCATTATTGGCCACAGTTGCAACCAGCCATCCTCCGAAACAAGAGGTTCAAGGTTAATAGAGTTGAGGGTAGGCGACGTGGTAGTATTCGTGGCAGTAGCTGATATATGTTGGTTGAGAGATGGGTGAGGAGGAAGGGGAAAGTTGAAAGAAACAGAGGAAGGCAACAGGGAGTCATTATGTCTTCTTTTCTTTGAGGGCTGAGTTGGGCTAGGACTGTTAATGGGGCTATCACTAGAGGTTGGGCTGGTCTTCTTAATGGGCCGGTTTTTATTAGATGGTTTCCTCCCATGTTTATAATTGGTTTTAGGAGTATCGCATGGAGTGGGCCCAAAGAAATAAACAACTTTATTATCCCCATGGTTAGCGTCGATATTCTCTTCACCTCCAGCGTCTGATTGGACAATTGTACTAGGAATAGGAGCCGTATGATCATGAGCATTTAAGTCTGACTTTTGACCTCCCGAGGCATTTAATGCAGACGTTTCACCTTCCAAAGTACTCGATTGCTTTTTCTCCGGCGACTTCTTCGGTACCGGAGTCACCATCCTTTCCGGCCGATCATCCTTCAGGTCGTTTGAATACCCGGCATTATCCGCAGGCATTGTTCCAGAGGGTCCAACGATGTTTACCGGAGGCATAACAACCGGCTGAAAGGGATTAGCCATGCCACATTTTGGTAGACCTTGGCCACCAACTAGAAAGTCCGGAACCCATTCTCTCATGACTTCAGCAACCCAAACCGGATGTTCATACCCATTCAAGGTGACACAGATTTCGTCTTTAATCTCTCCGCCGGAGTTGGCTAGTGTTGTCTGCTAGTTACTAATTATCCTGTAGTTGTTGATCACAATTGCTAATTGTGGCAGTTATTAATGATCGTGATCACTAGTGATAGAGCAAAAAACAAGCTAGAGCACAAATATTTTTTCGGTGAGATCCGCACCACAACAATTATTTAGTTTATTCACGTTATTTGTTGAGTACAACAAAAAGGTCTTTTATTTCGCAATGGACTTCTTTCCATGATCATATGTGATTTGCTATGTAAATCACATATTCCATGCGTGTCAGTGACGGATCTAGAAAATAAAACAAGGGGTAACATTTTATAAAAGAATATTTTAAAAGGTAATAAAAATTTTGTTTTAGGGGTAATATTTTAAAAAAATACATTAAAAAATAATTTTTCTTTCACATCCTCAGGAAAATCGAGGGGTAACAGATGTCCCTGTCGTGTGTTAGGTGCATCCGCCCATGATGCGTGTAGTAAACTGAAAACACAAGGGAATACAAAGTGTGTTGTACACCACTATATATTAAAATATTATTGATACAAGATGATACCATGGCTTATGTAACAATTTTATAAATCAACGCATAAGTTTTTATATGTTAAGCATACACAGTAGATGTACGAGTATCATACGCTTTAAAAACCGAATTTTCATTTATCTAGCAATCACATTACTATGTGAACAATTATTACATAATTATGTACAGTTTATCAAAACACTTTTCTAACATATAGATATCACATATCTAAGTGAATATTCACATGTAGATACATGTTTTTGATAAACAAAAATCTCAACTGTTACTTTAATATGACGATCATGTGAAGACATTTCATGGTCATGTGGCATTTTCTTTTCTAAAAACTCTATTTTTTGTCAGCGAACATGACAATGTAAATAACCGTGTACTTCCTACGTGGACTCTTTGTCTGCATTCATCCAAAAACTATAATTAACTATATATGTCCATTTGTTTTCCAAACATCATCCTTGTTTACTCTTGGATCATTTAAGCGTCAAAATCATGTGTTTTGAACAATCTTTATTCAGAACACGCTAAGACCATGCGTAGTGAGGGCTTTATTTATAAAGCCACCCTTTTTAATTGATCCACGTGGTAGCTGAGTCAGCATAAAGAGAAAGTGAAAAAGAGGTGTAGTGGTAGGGACTTTATTTATAAAGCCCCTGTTTCTGATTGATTGTTTATTTTATTATTTTTTTTAATCGTTTAACTTAAAATAATTAAAATAAAAGACAAATGAATATAAAAAAATTACAAATAATATTAAAAAACACAATTAATATTAATTATATTAAAAAAATTACAAATAATATTAAAAACACACAAATAATATATAAAACCACAAATAATATTAATTTTCATCTTCGCTTTCTTCATACTCTTCTTCTTCGTCTTCTTCTTCTTCACCTTCTTCTTCATCTTCGCCCTCTTCGTTTCTTCTTGCGTTTGGAATATACCGAACCGACCACGCTTGTTGGACCAAATCTGCCGTTAACGCGTCATGTGCTTCATGGTCACGAAGTTCATGTGCGTTGAGTATTCTTTGTTCCATATTAGCTTGCGGTAGATCCTGAACGGTTTCCGGTATATAATTTTGGCATATCGCTTTACCTTCATCTTCTAATATCATATTATGCATGATTATACATGCATACATAGCATCTCGCAGCTTGTCTGTGGTCCATGCACGAGCAGGATTTCATATGTAATGCCAACGCTGTTGAAGAACCCCAAAACATCTCTCTATGTCCTTTCGCGCCGCCTCTTGAACCTTTTTAAAGTGTGCCCTTTTTTCATCGTACGGGTTACTGAACGTCTTAACGATAATGCTATACCCCGGATATATTCCGTCAGCCAAATAGTATCCGTGTGGGTAGTAGTTTCCGTTAGAATAAAAACACGCCTTCTCTACCCTGCCAGAAATGAAATCCTCAATAATAGGCGACTGCTCAAAAACGTTTAAGTCGTTGCATGACCCCGCAACACCAAAATAGGCCGACCAAACCCAAATATCGACTGAAGCCACCGCTTGAAGAATAATCGATGGTCCTTTTTGGTCACCACGTGTGTGTTGACCTCGCCAAGCAGTTGGGCAATTATACCACCGCCAGTGACGACAATCAACGCTACCCATCATTCCTGGTAACCCATGTTCATTCGTATGCACCTCGTAATTTTTTTGTAAGTTGTACCAAGTGGGCCTTCTAAGATACCGGGCTCCGTACAACTTTATTATTCCTAAAAAAATAAATACAAAAATATATAAAAAAATTGATCTAACTATATACAAAAATATGTAAAAAGGTAAATGAATTTGCTTTAAAAAAAGTGATGTACCTTGGCAAAAATACTCCAAAGAATCGCGTGTTGTTTTCTCGGCCATTTTTAAATACTCGTCGTTGATATTCGTCGTGTTGCCGTATGCGAGTATACGCAGTGCCGAGGTACACTTTTGAATAGACGTGAATCCCATCAACACCCTAGCATCCGATTTTTGTTTAAAGTAAGGAAACACATTTTTCAGATCTCCGGATATACGTAGAAATAAACGTTTGCTCATCCAGAAACGACGCCTAAACGTCTTTGGGTCTAGGTAAGTCGGGTTTTCCTCAAAGTAATCCTTCATCAATCGAGCATTTGCCGATACACGATCTCGTTCGTAATACTGTCTAGTTTGTTTTGGACGTGTAGGCGCACTAGTTTCTTCAATATACCTCACCGCAAGCGCAAGCGCACTCGTAACCGCATCTTGCTCCAACTCTTCGTCTGTCGAATCACCCTCGTCGCCTAGAAACTCTTTGTAATATTCTCTCGCAACGGATGATGACGCGGGGAAACCCATTTTTTTTAAATATTGGTAATACGTGTTTTGTGTTTGAATAATATGTGTTTTGTGTGTTTATATTATATATGTGTGTTATGTGTATTATATATAAACCAAAAAAAAAATAGTCGTTCAAAGTTTAAAGAATACGGTTATATGACCGTTGCCTCCCTCCACGTGCCACATTCTCATTGGTTTTTACATAATATGTTCGGCGTTATTTATATAAAGCCCCGGCCCATTTTTTGCATATAGCGCCCAGGTGTTATGGTGTTTTGGGGCGCTATTTTTTAAAAAAAAAATTGGGCAAATAACGCCCCACTACGGTGGGTCTAAGCAAATTTCAAAGGAGCCTTGAACATGAGAGATTCCTGCTTCATAAGATATTTCTTGCCTCTTACTACTGTGCTCATAAGATATTTCCTACTTCATAAGATATTAAACCCAAACGCGTTATTGATTTAAAGCGCAGAGAATTCTTTATGAACCAAAAATCTCTCATGTCCTCGGCTGATTTGTGATTTTCCTAGGGTGTTACAATCACACTATTATGGATTTATCGTCCTCCATGAGATTTTCCCCACCATCCCGTCAAGGATGTGGGATTTGCCTAAGGTGTCATCTTTAACACCCTTGGGGACTCAACCGTGATCGCTGAGGTTGCCCCACCATCCCGAACAGAAAAGGAGTAGCTCTGATACCATTTGTAACATCTGGCCTCTTGTACCACCAATATTGTCTATTTTGCCAATGAAGATCTCACGGATTAGTTTTTGGATTTGATATCAGTAAGAGTGACACGTCAACCTTAGCTAGGTTGAGTGTAACAATTAGTTTTTGGATTTGATATCAGCAAAAATAGCTCGTTAGTCCTAGTCAGGTTGGAGTTTTATACATTACTTATAGTTTAAATTGTGGACTGTCACTACAAGGAATTGGAGCATTAGCGGCGACATGATCATTAGCGGCAACAGTAGCCGCTAATGATAACGTCGCCCCAATTGCCACCTGTCACCGCTAAAAGTGTTGCCGCTAGAAGGATATTCCACGTGGAATTTATTTTTTGATTTTTGTTTCATGTGGCATGCCACGTGTCAGATACCTGTGCAATCTGGGTTGTTGCCTTTAAGGATTTTTTTTTGGATTTCATATTCAGTTTTAACGTCCTTGCTTGTTGACAATCGCACAATCAAGCAAAAAAAAAACTAAGCAAGCATACATATATATATATATATATATATATACAAATACCGGCATAGTTAATGCATAATAGTTACAAACATAACGTTATCATATAGCATAAACATAATAAATTGTTATTGTATTAACCATTCTTACAAATACGCTTAAACATCTTCGTCTTAATCATCATCGCCACCACTGCCGCTACCGCCTTGATTTCCAAAGTTGGCAAGATTTTGTGACTAGTGGAATTGACTAAACATTTGGAAAATTTGCGATTTGAGTTGAGGATTGGTTATCATCGCATTAAATTGTTCCTACAAATATATATAGGGTAAGGTTCTGTAGAAAACCCTAAATATTTGAGGAAACTCTAGAAAACCCTTAAAAAAACCTACTTCCCGAGCTTTTTTTTTTGAAAAAATTAGGGCATGTAATATACATGTTTTTAAGTGTTTTGAGCCAAAAAAAATCAAAAAAACGCCGAAGGTTTTTTTTTTAAATATTTTTTCATCATAACATATGTTACCAGTGCAAAAATAAGCTAACATATGTTATGATGCACAACTTATTTTATTTAAAAAAAAAAACGCTCGGCGCTTTTTTGATTTTTTTGGCTTAAAACACTTAAAAACATGTATATTACATGCCCTAATTTTTTCAAAAAAAAAAAAAAAAAAGAGCTCGGGAAGTAGGGTTTTCTCTAAATACTTCCCCTATGTATATCAAATGGGTCAAATATCTACGTTTAATATATACACCAAATGGATCAAACTATCAACATTAACATTTAAATGGGTCAACTATCAACATTAAAATTACAAATATATATCAAATGAGTCAAATATTAACATTTAAATTACAAATATATACCAAATTGGTCAACTATCAACATTTAGTATGATGAATCCTCAACCGTTTGATTTCCTGACCAATCAACGCTTTTGATTGCTTCTGATTTGTTAGGTGTGGATTAAGGCATTAGCAGCGACATCTAGGCAGGTCGCCGCTATTGATTAAATTTCTTGTAGTGATGTTATATTAATCCATGAGCTGCTAGTTATTAAAACTTATAGTTTCAATTACGTTGGCACCGTTGTATTCTAACATGCCCTTTATTTATAGTCATCTAGTTTTTTTCATAGGTTGATGACACAACAAGATGGACTATTGGACTCGTAACCTTTTTTTCTTTATAAAAACTGCACCGAAGTACCTAACGTGATTCATTATATATATATATATATAAGTGTTAGTATCTATAGGAAACCATAGTTATGTAGTAAACCATGAAAACCCAAGGTGTGGCTAGAATTAAGCCACCTCACCCCATTCCAAATTCATTATATTATTAAAAAAAGGGTATTTTAGTAACTTAACCATGGTCTTTTATCTTTCCAAATCAGAGACAAGTACAAAGGAAGATTACCTTTTGTGTTGTTCCCCATGTTTGTACCCTACCCTTTCTCACCAACCCTTATATACCACCTAAGTCATCTTCATCTTCATCCTTTCATTTTTTTTCTCCCACCTCCTCCATGGATTATAACATTGAAGATCCAACTTCAAACATTGATCCTCCATTTTCATCGCCTTCTCGTGGTGTGATTCCGAACAACTTTGCAGGCGATGTGACTATTGCAGGTTCGTAGATGAAACCCTATCCTCGTAACCCTTTTTTTCGTATTTTTCCTTTAATTTTTCATAAGCATGATGTTGGTACTGATTTCTATACATGTTTTTTTGGTATATACAGCTTTGCGCGATGTAGAGCCTTTGTCCGTGGTAGGAAACAGTTCTTCATATGATGAACTTCAAGGTAACTTTTTGATATGAGTTTTTTTTAATGTCAAATTTTACTTAAGTGTTGTTTTTTTTTTTTTTTCTGTGTATAGCATATGTAGCACTTTTTTTCTACATTTTTTCTGTTTTTTTGTTCTTTTTTTTATGTTTTATGTTCGTATATTGTAGTATGTGATATGTTACGGTACGTCTCCATTACCACCAAATTTATGTTTATTCACACTCCAGATTGCGGTGGTGTTATTATGTTTTTTAATCCTTTTGATGTTATGTTAGTTCTTGGGTTTTTAGAATAAAAATGTATTTACCTTTTTCATCTATGTGTTTTTCGGTTTTTGTAGTACAAGAGTTTTATGTTTTTTTAGTAAGATTTTGTTCCTGTAGCTTCTCGCTGTCTAACAAGTGTTATCAACGTCCTTTACCTTTTTTACACGTCAGTCTGTGGATGTTTATGTTGGTAACACATGTTGATGGTGCACCCCTCCCTTTTTTGTATTTTTTGAAAAGTGCATTCTGGAATTAACATGCGTTTAATGAACTTTTTGCACGTCATACATCGCAACGTTAACACATGGTAACCCCTTTTGCAAACCATTGCTCGTACCACACACCCCATGATGATTTCTTTTAGTCACAATGTTAGATGCTCAGTCACCCACACGTGTTAAAAAAAATGTTTAACACGTGTTACCAAAAGCCAATGTTCACGCCTGTTCACTTACCACCAATTGTTTGGTAACACGTGCTAACATATGTTTCGTGTAACATGCGTTAGACCACACAATGCTTTAGTCACAATGTTAGATGTTCAGTTACTAACACATGTTAATAATAATTTACTTCCCCATAGGTGTCGACGAAGACCCCCCTGCACTTCTTGATTGAAACGCCTAACGGAACCAGGTTTTGGATTCCAAATGTTGTCCAGAAGTACATACCGGCCGTTGGTCAATCATTTGATAGCTTTGACGCAGATGATAACGAAGACCCCCCACCGCATTACTTGATTGAAACTCCCAACGGAACCAGGCTATGTCGCACTTGTAAGAAGTATGTCATTGTCACGATTCACGTAACTGCGAGAAGGTTTCACAACAAGAACTTCAAGAGAACCTCCAGACCGGAGGTTCAACAAAGTAGTGTCACCTCAGCACTGCAAGTGCAGCACTGTGCTGTTGTTTTAGTTTTTTTGGGGTCGTGATATGTACACGTAACAGTGTATGTTAGTGTTCCTACTTTGTTATGTACATAACACCGCCTAACTATGTTTTGGCTATTATTCAGTGCATATGATCTTTAAAATCTTTGGTATGTATAACTTAAACTATGTGACCCTCACGGTGTCCCATTTTGAATACATATGATATATGTTATTATGTAAGTTGTTGATTTTGGTGTGCATAACCACTTGAATCTACATGCAGTGGGCATAATCTGGATATGTTATTAACACGTGTTACATATGTGAAGGACTAACACATGTTAGCTGACCCTTTTTTGTGTGTCTCAACCACCCGCGAGATGGTGTGCATAAACTACATTTCATCTACTAGGCGGGTGGGTTTGTATGATGACCAAAACAATTGGTACAACACATGTTTGGGCATGGACACAACTGACAAATAGTTGTTATGCATTCTACTAGACGGATCCGTGGGATGGACTTAACACATGTTAATTTTCTATTAGTTAGTTTTTTTCATAAACATTTGTAGGAACAGATAACACACACCCACTATGCAGGGAGCATAATATTGGAATATGGTTTAACACGTGTTACTTTTGTGAACCACTAACACATGTTAGCTTTACCCTTTTTGTGTGTCTCAACTTAAAGAATGTTTAACCTACTAGGCGGACGGGTCTGTACGATGACTAAACACATGGTATAACACGTGTTAGGTTACGGACCCAACTGACAAATAGTTATGCACTCTTTCTAGCCAGATCCGTAGGATGGGCTAAACACATGTTAATTTTCGATTAGTTAGTTTTTTTTTTTAAACATGAGGAATGGATAATACACACCTACTATGCAGGGAGCATAATCTGGGAATATTGTTTAACACGTGTTACTTATGTGAACCACTAACACATGTTAGCTTTACCCTTTTTGTGTGTCTTAACTTAAAGAATATTTAACATACTAGGCGGGCGGGTCTGTACGATGACTAAACACATGGTATAACATGTGTTAATGTTGCATGAGAGGTTAACATGAGAGGTTAACTCGTATTTAATGTCAGCCCTTTTTTTTGTCTTGCTTACCATTGTAGTTTTTACTTCATAAGTATACAAACTATTAACACACGTTATTACAAAGTATCATTACAAACTATTGAACCACAGAAAAACCTACCCGGGACATTCAAATGAACTGCATGGAAGGTTAACATGTGTTAATGTTGCATAAGAGGTTAACATGTATTATTTGGTAACATATGTTAAACTTGTATTTATTTTGTCAGCCTTTTTTTTTATCTTGCTTACCCCCATAGTTTTCACTTCATAAGTTTACTGAGAAATAAAGCACACAAACTATTAACATACGTTATTACAAAGTATCATTACAAACTATTAATGAGATGTTAACACATGTTAGTTGGTAAAACACATTATTACAAAGTATTATTACAAACTATTGACCACTTTAACTTAATAAGTTTAATGAGAAATAAAGCATACAAACTATTAACACACGTTATTACAAAGTATTATTACAAACTATTGACCACTATAATAAAATAAATCTAGTAATTCTATAAATTGAATACCAAAAAGAAGACGTTATTCAAAAGTTTTTCTACATATTTTTCTCGGCTTCCTTGGACTTCGTATGTTAACATAACCAGTAGGGGGTCTTCGTTATCAACTGCAAAACAATAGATGAGGTTTTAAACGGTGTCACCAACTCATCATCTAAACATACTAACAGAAGTAACACATGTTAACCTAGTTAGACATTTCATAAAACACATGGAGTGCATATATCCAAAACACAAAAGACATTATAATTACCTTCCATACATTCACCATTAACTTTAAATGGACATCCATATATGCTAAACACAAAAGACCTTATAACTAGTTTCCATACAATCACCATTAACTTCTAACATACTAACAGAGGTAACACATGTTAACCCAGTTAGGCATTTCATCAAACACATGGAGTGCATCTATCCAAAACACAAAAGACATTAGACTATCCTAGTAAGCTAGACTAGTTACAAATTTCTTCTATAGTTCAGTATTCTATATGGTATTATCACAGCATCTAAAGATCCTGATGAGCAAACCATTTCAGTTTTCTGTATAACTTTTTCTATAAATCAGACACATATCCTAAACTATTAAAACCGGAGAAAAATGCAACAAAAATCTGCAGAGAAACACATTTCAAAATATACTTGCGAGTTCCACATGCTAGATGTAGCTTAATCTAGATTAATGTATTGTTTGAATGGTTATGGTAAAGCACTAGGGTGATCGATCAGGTCGTAAAATCAGTATAAGGATTAGAACAAAAACTAGAACACACACATACCTGGTTAGATCGAAGATCATCATAATTGTTAACTGCTTCACATCCGTGTTCTATCTTCATCATTTAAATGGATTATGTTTAACTTATGTTTTTTAAACAAAATAAGAGAAATTAGAGAACTTAGATTTGAGGTTGAAGAGATTTATTTTTTAAGGAGGAGGAAAGATGATAGAGAAAATGGTGGTTTGAAAAGAAAATGGCAGGAGAGATGAGAGAGATGATAAAGTGTTTATTTGATGTGACATGGCTGATAAAGCTTTTGACTTAAAGCAAATTCAAATTACCAATATAACCTTCTGGTACCTTTTATCATTTAAATATCACCATATTTTAAGTTTTAATGGAACTTTTAATGTGAGCCATTGATCAACTTAAATCAAGGGATGATATATAGTTTCCAAGGTTTTCACTCTAATATTGGGTTTTCACAATATCCTTACCCTATATATATATATATATATATATATATATATATATATATATTTTTTTCTCACAGGCTTGTGAGCAAGGTTTTTAGAACCGGACCGGACGTCGAACCGGACCCCCCGGCCGGTTCACTGGTTCGACCGGTCCGACCGGTTCGACGAACCGGCCCAAAAAACAAAAAAAATTAAAAAAAAATAAAAAATCCGGTCCGACCGGTCCGGTTTCCGGTCCGACCGGCCGGTTTCCGGTCCGACCGGCCGGTTCACCGGTTCAACCCCGGTTCGCTGCAAAAACGGTCCGACTACCCGAACCGGACCGGTCCAGGCCCCGGAGCCCGGTCCGACCGGCCGGTCCGGTCCGGTTTTCAAAACAATGCTTGTGAGTTTCTCTTATGTCAAAGAGATTTGAAATGAACAAGATTTTATAGAAGGAAACTCGTACGGTTAGAAGTCTTTAGCGTCACTTACTTGAAGCGTGGGAAGATCTTACTCTCATAATAATATTAATCATCATCATCAATATCATCATTTGCCCTGAATGTATCTTGATTGTTTTTACTTTTAACTGCTCACTCATATCCAATTGAATTGGTTGTATAGAAACATTCATTTACAAAGTCGTGTTAGTATGTAATGGTAAAAATCTTTGCAATGCGTTGTCCTTCAAGGCATCCAAATATATGATAAACGTTTCATACATTTGCTAAATAAATATAATGAAAAAGAAAAAGGGGGAATACATTTGTGAATATAATGATATTTTTCAAAAGCAAAGTACGAGTATAAAGTCATGATACACGTAAATAACGACCCAGAAAGACTATGTTCATTTTTTTTGAGTGGACAGTTGCATTGATTTGAGTTTGACCATGGACTTTTAATTTAAGATAAGGTTAGGTTAATATATTAATAATTATTAAAAAATGGCTGATGGGAGACCATGTGCTAGTTTATTCTATTATGGTTACTTTATGACAATTCATATCCTCCCTCCCAGCCTCCATGTGCCCTTTTTCCAGGTTTCATGCAACCATACCCCACAAACCACATTAAATGTTTTCTTTAAGGGTAAGGGTAAACGGGACAGTTCGTGATGGTCGGCTGTGATCATCACGAACACTGCCCTACCAATTTAGTCACGTCCGTGATGTATTAAATTCGTGATGGTCATCAGTCATCACGCTCGCTAGCTAGCTGCTAGCCGTTGGACAACAGTCAAATAACCAAAAAAAATGAATAAATAAACTTACCACCTACCTATATATATTCATATTTACCCTTTTTTACCCACAGTCACACAATTCTTCTACTACACACAAAACAATCACAAAATTCTTCTCATCATCCTCATTCACATCAAAAAAGAAAAAAAAATCACACAATGGTTATTTGGACAGAAAATGAGGAAATTGCGCTATTGATCGCGTACGACAACCTATACAACGATGGCACATCAATGAACAGTGGTTGTGGTCGGAGCGCTCCATGCTGGAAAATAGTTTTTGCCGAGTTTGGTGCACTTGTTGGGGGAACACAACGTACTTGTGATTCAATCTCTCAGAAGTACGGGAACCTCGAATTGAAGTGTCAAAACTTCGAAAGATTTTTTAAGAGAACGGTGCATGCCTTCCCCGACGAAACTAAAGATGTGCAAGTAGGCTTTGCTCACATCAACTATGCTGCTGAAGTCGGCGTAGATTTTTCACACGTTTCGGCGAGGCGAATATTACGCCCAAAATTAAATTAGGTTTTATATTTTCTAGTAATGTTTTATTTAAATTCTAGTAATATTTTTATTTAATGTATTTTTTTAATTTTATTTTATTTAATGTATTTTTTTTTATTTTATCTAAAAAAATGAGTGTGATGGGTATCATTCCACCCTATGGTTTTAGTGATGAATGTGATGGAAATGAGGTGACACAATATTATTGAGTGTGATAATGTGATGGGTGTGATGACCACCTCGTCTACCCTAACAAATATATAGTTAAAACAATTTTTTTAAAACTAGTTGGATTCTAGTAGGAACTTGTAGGAATTTGATCGAAGCAATTGATCGAAGCAAAAAAGAAACATCATGATATGTTCAAAAAGATATTGACATATGGTTAACATCTTTTAGAAACATTAAAAACGAATACTTGTAGCAATGCTCGGTCGAAATCTATTCAGTTCATCAAGGTACCCCTACTCGTATAGGCTACAAAGCCAAAGAAACACTTTATTTGTAGTTGTCCTGTTATCAATAAAATGTATATTGGAACGTAAAAAAATTAACTTTAACCGCATATTTATTTTTTAAGTTCACGTATGAAGAAACAAATAGTCTTACCACCGGTTAGGGATGATAAGATTATGAGTTTACTACAGGGTTGATCCTTCACTAGCAGCTACAGATTGAGGAACCTGCAAACAAGAGTTGATTGTGGATGTGGAGACGACTACACAAGGTAGTAGTTTATAACAAAAACGGGGTGAATGGGAATACTATCTTGTTATTGATAGCTCTCCGTGTTAGCAGAAAGTGTCCTCTTCTACTGGGGATGTGATCCCTTTTATAGGAGAGTCTGTATGCCACCATTACCCAAGTCCTAACCGTGGTTAGGTTGTCTCCATCACTCTTAATTATGTTAGTATGGTGATATATGGAAAGCTAAATTAATGGGAATAGTGGAACATAATACCGCCTTTATTACTGAGCTTACGTGATTTAAGCATGGCAATTGACCATGCATAAAATCCGCCTTTGACCAGGACCTGACCATTGACCGGTCATTATTGTGCTTTGACCGCTCCCTGCGCATAGGCTTTCTCTGCGTGGCAATGTTATTCTGGGTTTGGGTATGCGGAATAATGTATTCAGTACCCAATCCCATCAAGTCCCCCCAGTCCAGTGTGTCTCTTATCTAAGAAGTTATGATGAGATGGGAGGGATGCTGGACTTGTAAGAGATGTGTCTTTGATAAAGGCCTGTTTGTAGTGTTAGATTGCGCATAGGGATCTGGTGAATGATTCTTGCATTGCGGAAATGTTATGCGGAGAACGGATATTACAAATTTATGTCAAAGTTCTGCAGGTGTAAGATACGTCAGTGTTTTGTTATGGACAATTGTCAGTTCCCCATGATCTTGAAAACGCGTGGTTGTTATGGCGAGTGGGGTTGACGTGACTAGTGACAGTTGAGACGTTTGCAGGCACGTTGATCGGCAGTTTGTCAGGCGAGTGGGCGCGTGAAGAGCGTGTGGCGTTTGTTTGTCTCCATATGTACACGTGTCATTTCCCTATCAGACTCATTTACGAAAAGGTATGGCTGGCCCAGTGATCATGACGTCAGCTGTATTAATTACCAAGCCTATATATTAAGTTTCAATCTTGCCTTTTCCCATTTCCACTCATTTCAAATTTAATTTCATTTTATAACGTATCTCTCCTTCTATCTTCATTTCGTCTTCTCTAGTATAGCTATGTCTCAAGATTCTCAAAATATTCCAGAGTCGAGCAAGACATCTGAATCTGTTAAAGATTCTGGGAAAGAATCCTCCAAAAGTATTGAGGCCACAACCATCAAGTGGGATTAGGCCTCTTTTTCTGGGTTCCTTGATCAATATGGTATTTTGCAGGAATGGGAACCGGAGCTACCGGCGGAGGGGAAGAATGCTTTGCAGGCACCACCGGGCAAGATAACCTTATATGCAGCAGCGTTTACTAAGTGCTGCTTTCGTCTTCCAGCCACCAAGTTTGTAGTGGATGCCCTGCTGACGTATGGTATTCATCCGACACAATTGACCCCTTATGGGTGGTGTCGTTTGATTCATTTTGAAGCTACTTGCAGGGCTTTGGATATCCAGCCTACATTCGAGAAGTTGAATGTTTATTATGTTCTTGAGGCTGCCCGTGGTGGCAGTGGCTGGTATAGTTTAGGTATCCGCAGGAAGGTGAAGCAGCTAGTGTCGGAAAATTTGAAATCCATGTATGAATGGAAAGATAAATTCTTTTATATCCACCGTGGTGTTATACTTGCTGCTTTCCAGTGGATGGTGGTAGGTTTGAAAGAGAAGATTGCAGAGTTACCCCCAATGGAGGGGTACAAAGAGCAGGCTTGGTACAAGTCGCTTTGTAGTAATGCCACTCCGTTGACGATGGATGATTGTCCAAAAAGCGTGCTGGCTTTGCTAGGGCTCAGTCTTATCTGTCCGGAAGGACATGATTCGAATCCTCCAGAAGGTGATGATTTTATCCCTGATTTTTGTTTATATTCTTTCATATTGTTGAAGTTATGTTGCGCAATAATTTCCAAGTGTGTCTCTGTTTGATTTGTTTGCTAAGAGGGGTGAAGCAAAGGTATTATATACTCCAGTTGTTGAAGGTGGGCAAGGGTTGGTGGAGAGGATCAGCTCAAACTTTTTGTTTCCGAATCTCATTGATCCTCCCAAGTAGTATGTGAGAACAGGTTATGAACCACGTCTCTTTCCTTTATTTTTGATAAATTTCATGCGTGCGCGAAGGATGCGCAGGTAGGTACGCATCCTGCGTACTGATTATGCGCGTTCTTCGTGACAGGTGCGTGTATTCAACTCCGCAGAAAAGCTTCAGTTGAATTTGAAGAAGTTACCTCTGAGCGCCGGGAACCTGTTGGCTAGTCATTGCAATTCTTTTCGTTCTTTTCTCATGTATAGGTTAATGTATACAGATGTGATTTCCGCGCCAGGCACGAGTACATCCAAGAAGCGTGCCAAGGCGAGCAAGAAAACAAAGCCACCGACCGCTCCGATTATTGTTGAGGAAGTGGATGAAGAACTAACGGAGTCGGACACTGAGTTGGAACATAAGCGCGCCAGGCGTTCGTCACCCGTGCGTCAGTTTGAGGGTGTGTCTGCGGAGCTGTTTCAACAAAGGATAGATGAGTTGAAGCAGAAACAGGTTTAGATCCCGCAATCATCTGGAGAGGTGACCAAGTTGTTGCGTCCGGAACCTGTTTCGGCGGTTCCGGTTGGTGCGTTTAAGCCCTTGACTTGGTCAGAGGGTGGTAAACTTGAAGTGGCTGTGAAGCCTCCGCCAGTGCGCGAGAATCTACCCATGAAGACTTTGAGGCACTTATCAGGTATGATGGGCTAAGCCTTCTTTTGAATAATTTAAGCGTTATTTTGTGTAACTTTTTGTGCCAATTTTTTTATGCAGGGCAACATCCGTTTGCGGAGTCCCGCTCGAAACAAGCTTCATCTGTGTTTGAGAAGGTATCTTCTCCGGACCATCCTATTGCTCAGAGTGTTAGTATGGTTGAAGATCCAACTGAAGATTGGTTGAAGATCCAACTGAAGATTTGACTAATCTTAAGGCTTCCGAGGTAGTTGTTGAGGAAGATGTGATACCGCAGGTAGAGCCGATCCCAGATGACTTAGCTATTGATACGGAGAAGGCTGCTGGGAAGAAGGTGGATGAGTCCACAACTCCCAATTTAAGTGTTGAGCATCCTGATGCTTCATTGGAGCGAGTGCAAGAGCCAAGCTCTCCGCAGGGATCAAAAGTTGCTCATATCTTGGAGAGGGAGAAAGAAGATGAGGTTATTAAGGAGAACCCCTCTGCCTTTGTGCGCACTGTGGAAGACTCCACGGTGATATATAAGAAGGCACATTCAGACGGTGATGGGAAATCTAGCCAATCTGGTCGTTGGTGGGGAAAGTTTTCCTCGCGTGAAACTGATCCACCGAGGCCGTATTAGCTGCGCTGGGATATCATGGATACGACCCGGTTCACAAATGCGCTTGACGCTCAAGAGTTTGTGATGTTGTCTGTTCCCCAGCTGAGCGTGATTACCAAGATAGTGTGGATCGTCGATCCCTTTTTATTGACATGGCTATGAATCTTGCATTGGGTGTTAGTAGCCTCGGTTCTCTTATCCGACGTGAAAACAAATTCATGCGGGATTATCAGAACTTAAAAGATTCAGAGGCCAGCTTGTTGAGGCGTGAAGAAGAATTCCAGCGTGCTCGTCATGATATCCGATCAGAGATTGAGCACCATAAGAAGATGGCTCATGACGCTGCAAAGGACGTCAACAAGTTGAAGAGGGAGAAGACTGAAGCTTCTAAAGCATGGTCCGTTGTTTGTCAAAGGACCAATCAAGAAACTGAGCTACTGCGTTCCACTATTGAAAATTTGAAGAATGAGAACTCTCGTCTGAAAAAAGAAGCGGAGCAGAGCCAAAAAACCTGTGAAGAGAAGCAAGCAGAACTGGCAGACACCATTCATAAGTACAATAGTCAGCATGATGATCTCCTCAGAGCCACCACCTCACTGTCTGATGCGGAGGCCCAGATAAAGCATCTTGGTGTGGAGAATTCTAAACTTCAGGAGGAAAAGGTTTTGGCAGAATCCTCTTGCTCCCAGGCAAAGTTGGAGTTAGATCAAGTTCAGAATTCGTTTGAAGAAGTCACCAACATAGCTGTTGCTGCCAATGAAAGGATTGCTTGGTTGATGAGTGATGGTGCTGCCGGGGTAAGTTAGAATTTCCCCTTTTGTAAATAATTATATCATGTTCCGTAAATGTATAATATTTTGTTCTTGCAGATATACAAGCGTGTTTGGAACGATCCTAAGTTGACAGAAGTGATTGCCCGCATTTCCATTACTTTCGTTAAGCAGGGTTTGAAGCTGGGATTTTGCAAAGGCTTTTGTCTTCATGCGGATGGTAAGAAGAAAGAAGCCGGGCCATATGAAAACGAGTCATATGATGATGAACTGTTAAAGGCCTATGATGATTATGAGCATATGAACTTTGAAGTGTTTGAGCTATTAGAAGCCTGTATGAAGACTGATGACCCTGCTGGTGAGTTGTGTAACATCGCAAACTTTTCCCCCAAATTTTTATACACAAAGCCCTCGTTTTATACATCTTTTTATACAATATGCCTAACACACAACTTATATATATATATATATATATATATATATATATATATATATATATATATATAAATGTATATATAATAATAATAATATTTCATATTTTATTTAATGGTAAAATATATATATAGTTTAGACATTATACTAAATAAACCATTTATCCTAACCCATTAAACATAACCCAACACATGACCCAATCATCCCTTTTCTTTAAAATTTTCGGAGCCCAAGACTGAGCCCATCAGCAGCCCAACCACTGAAGCCCAACCCCTTCTTCCCTTTCAGTTTAATAAAAAAAAATTGAAGCTGCATGATTCGAACCCGGGCAGAGAGTTGGGTCAGAAACTCCCACGCGCGCGCCAAGCATCTGAGCCACGAGACCATTCTGATGAAACCCCAACAGATAATGTTTTAATACCCGCTAAAACCCTTATTCCTTTCTTCCTTCGCTGCTGCGCGCTGGCCTGCATGACCAGCTAATTGGCCGTGAATTGTGGAACAATTATCACCATTTAATGCTTCTAATTGACCGATAAATCAATGTGTGTCAACCCTATGCACCATTGTCGCATTTAACAGCTCAATCCTTCCAATATTGAATCAATTATCACGTGTTTATATTCAAGAGTTGGTCAAAGTTTCTAAATCGTCTAATCTGTAGGAGCACTATAAATTAAACCCTCCTTGACAAGCTTAATGTGCCGAAACACAAACCCCCACTCTCAATTCCTCTTAAACCTTCGTGTTAATCAAGCATTGCTCGAAGTTTGACTTTTGGGTTTGACCGCACAAGAAACACGAAATCGTATTTGTAAGTGTTGTTTTTCATGTGGGTTTTGTTATTCGGCAATCACACAACAATAACCCTATGATTAATTGGGTTATTGTTGTGTGAATCAATCAACTGAAATACCTAGGGCTCGAATCGTTTGATTTGGGGAAAAACACTGTTTCAGTATATGTGTTATATTTTAATTAAACTTGAATCAAACACAACCCCTGAGCTAGATCAGGTGGTTGTGTCTGATATTGTTAAACGAACACACGCGGGTTCGAACCATGGCATCAACAAACATATTTTTTAGTTAAACTTATATATATATATATATATATATATATATATTCCTTTATATTTTTAAATTCATTTTAAAATACTAAAACTCTTTTAAAAATTCTACAAAAATTATATTATGTTAATCTAGTGAAAAAGTTTAACATACAATTTTTAGTTTTCAAAAATTTATTTATTTAATATATATAATAAATAATTCAAGTTTATTCTATTTTATTTATAAAATTCTATAAAAATATCAAAACAATTTAATAAATTTCCACAAAAATTATTCTGAGTTTTTATAACAATAAACTTTTCTGAAATGATTTTATTTCTGAAAAATCATTTACTTAATATTTTTAATCAATTTTTGATAGTTTTAATCATAAATAAATCATAATAAATTCATTTATCAATATTTTTGCACCAAAATTTTATATAAATTATTTCTACTTAATTGGAACAGAAATACAATTTTTAAATTAATAATTCTGTAAATTTAATATTATTAAATATTAAAGTTATATTTTGACAATTTGTAATAAATAGATTTAATATTCTATTTTAAGAAAATAATTTATTAAAAATTATTTTCATACATAAAACTTTATATTGTGACCACCTTTAATTTAAAATTTACAAAAAAGACTTTTGTTTATTTAATTTAAAACATTTTATTATTAATCCAACAAATGTTTATCCCCAAATCGAAACCCTAGAATATACTTGTAGACTAGATAGACTTAGACTTATTTGTTACCTTATACATAGGGTAATACTTGGCAATCTTTGGGGCTACACTTATATTTTTTCTCGAGAGTTAATACTATACTAAGGTGAGTTTACGTAACCATGTTTATGCAATTCTTCATACTTGCAACATTATACTTAAGCAATTCTACATGCATGTCTAGTTGTAAACTTTAATGCCTCATGATTTAGACAACAACAACAACAACAACAGTTTCAACGAGTTTCAACATTACATAAGCATTAGTTATGGCCAAGCCGGCGATACTCAATTATAGATCTATTAGATTGACAATCCCACCCGGATACGTGTACCTCCTACATAGGTAGCGTGGGTGATTGTTATCGTTCCAACATATTATTAAGGTGAACCGTGGATGACGGGATGGACCTAAACTAGTCGGAGGTTTGATTATGTCGATTCAACATATCATGTTTATTCATGTAGACTTAAATTTACGATAGACATATGAATTGCTAAACTTTTATACTTAAACTATTTGCTTAAAATGGCTTATGTATTCTCACCAACTTCTAGTTGACCCCCCCCATTTTTACAACTCAACAGGAAATAATGATGCATGAAGACTAGAGTATTTACATGAGAAGGCAAACTGAAGTCTATGCTTGTTTGGTTTTTGTGATGTATTAGATTTCCACTTAAAACTCATTATGTATGTTCATTTTTGGATATTTGCACTTTAAATTAATTTCAATTAAAATTTGATTACCATGTGCTACTGTATACTCATTCTTATGTGACACCTCGATGTTTCCGCCATCGGTTTGGGTGTTACAAGTTGCGCAATTACTTTATTAAGTCAGATCGCCTTGGAGAGGAGTTAGCTGAAAAGGCGCGCAAAGAAGAGGAGGCCAAGAAAGTTGCTTCTTCTGGCGGAGCGGGTACGTCGTCCGCAGCTGGTGACAAGCGCGAAGAGAGTTCAAATATTGATGATGTTTCTTAGTATTTGAATCTTGGATGAATGTTTTTCTTCTATCCTTATGTTTCTTTGTGGTTATGTAATGACATTGAACAAGTTGTGCTGTTTTTCTTATTGTGAAACTGATAGAATATTGTGCGTCTTTGCCAATCATTAGATGATGTCATCACTTTTTTCTGACACAAGTGTCTTGTCAGACTGCCAATGATTGATGTGACAGTTATGACGGCTGTTGTCAAGGTGACTGTCACACTGCCCTAGGGTAATCGAGTGGTTACCATTAATGGTAATTAATTACCATAATCTCTCTCCTCTATATATTGTAAGTGTATCTTCCTATCTTCTTCATTAGTTACATTTGGAAAAAATTATTGCATATCTTCTGAGCGAATGGAGACTAGCACTTCTACCAGTAAGCTTTGAGCCACAGAAAGATTAGCATTGCAAGGGATGATGAAGCTGTCTCAGCATCCCATCCATAATCAGTCTTCAACAAATGCTCTTGATCGACTTGCTGAGTATTGTGAGCATTTGCTGTCACAAGATGATATGAGGCCTGATAATCTTGATGATCAAGGGACCTCTGATGGTCAGCCGTTGAAGATGAAGAAGTTGTCGGAGTTGGGAGATTTAACCAAGACTTCCCATCGTAAACCCAGGAAGGTTAGGGGTTAATGGATGTATGCTCCCAATGTTTTGAAGTCTTTATAGGTAGATCATAAGTAAAATCTTTTGTAGTTGCTGTTGAACATCTGTTCGTGGGGTATATTTTGTTTTTGTGATGATCCCCCTCTTTTATGTATATCAACAGTTTATGTCTTTGGTTTGGAGATTGTAGTATTAAACAATGGCTTGTATGACAAAGGCTTGCTTGTAATATAAATGAATTGGACGTAAAGTCCTTATTACAAAATCTGAGAATAATAGATTAAACATAGCATATGCGCAATTGCGCTGCATTCCAAGTACGTGGTACTGGTGAACCGTCTAGGCGTTCTAAAGCATACGCTCCTTTTCCCAATACGTCTTGGATTTTGTAAGGTCCTTCCCAGTTTGGAGCGAGTTTTCTTGGTTTTTCCGCATTTGATGCTTCATTGTTGCGGAAAACAAAGTCGCCAACACGGAAAGATTGTTCTTTGACTCGCGCATTGTAATACTTTTCTAACTATTGTTTATATGAGGCTTCGCGGACATAGGCCGAATCTCGACGCTCGTTTAGCAAATCTAGATTAATCCCCAATTCTTTATCATTATCAATTTGTTGCGCGACAAGACCCTTGGGGATGGATGTGTTACTTCTGTCGGGATGACCACCTCAGTTCCGTATGTCAAGCTGAACGGTGTTTCCCCGTTGCTTGTTTTTGAAAGAGTGTGATGGCCCATAGAACATGGGGTAATTCATCTACCCAGCCGCTACGTCTTGTTCCCATACGTGATTTGATGCCTTCAACGATGCTTCGGTTTGCACGTTCAACTTGGCCATTGCCTTGAGGATGCGCGACTGAAGTAAATATCTGTTTGATTTTCATGGATGAGAGCCATTCTTGTAGATGTTGATCTGCAAACTGCGTGCCATTGTCACTTACAATTTCCAATGGTAGACCAAATCTGCAAATGATGAATTCCCATATAAATTTTTGATGTTGTGCCCGTCAATTGTGGCTAATGTCTTGGCTTCTACCCATTTGGTGAAGTAATCAATGGCGAACACCAACTATTTTACGTTGCCCGGCGCTGTGGGGAAAGGTCCCACCAGATCGATGGCCCATTTATGGAATGGCCATGCTGCTGTGACTGGTACCAAGTTATTTTTTGGTCTGAGTGTACTAGGCGCGTGCCGTTGGCAAGCGTCGCATTTGCGCAGTTCTTTTAATGCATCGAGGTGCATTCCAGGCCAGTAATATCCCGCGCTCATGAGTTTTGCTACGACCATCCTAGGTCCTGCGTGCAATCCGCACGTACCTTCGTGTATATACTTTATCAAGTATGTGGCTTCCGCAGAATCTACACATCGTAGCAATGGTCTGAGATAAGATCGTCGGTATAAGATACCGTGAACGACCTCATAATGTAAGGCCTTGTGTTGTAGTTTCCTTGCTTCCACTTTGTTTGATAGGAGGATCCCTTTGGCCAGGAAGGCCATTATGGGGGTGATCCAAGATTCTTTTCCTGTCTGGACCACGTTTACTTGCTATTGTGGTACAGATGGTTTGGTCAACACTTCAACTCGCACGTCTTTTGCCATATGATCAAACGCGGTTGACGCCATTTTGCTCAAAGCATCCGCTGGCTTGTTTTGGCTTCTACGTACGTGGATGACTTTGCAGTGGAGGAAGCTATTCATCAGTTCCTTGGTCTGCTGTAAGTATAAGATCATGGATGGCTCTCGTGCTTCATATGAGCCATCGATGTGATTAGCAACTAACATCGTGTCGGGGTGGATGCTCAACAAGTTTGGATTTCGTCTAGTGTTCGAATCCGATAACTTTGTTTTGTCTTGACGTGGAATGTTTGTTGGTGAAGGCTACGCCCTAAATGGCCTGTTTAAAATGAATGTAATGGTTGTCAAGAATGAAATGAATAAAACTGCTACTACTTCTATTTATATGCTTGAGTCTTCAAATGTTTGGCATGGTAAACTAAGACATGTAAATTTTAATTCAATGCGTCGTTTGATTAAATTGAATAGTATACCAACATTCCACATTGATTCCGATTCGAAATGCGAATCATGTGTTGAATCCAAACTTACAAGATCATCATTCAAATCGGTTGAAAGAATAACCGAACCCCTTGATTTAATTCAGAATGATCTTTGTGACTTAAAGGCAATTCCTATAATTGGAGGGAATAAATATTTCATCACGTTTATTGATGATTGCACTAAATATTGCTACGTATACTTACTCAAAAGTAAGGATGAGGTAATAGATAACTTTAACTTATACAAGAATGAAGTTGAGAATCAACTTATAAAGAAAATTAAGACCGTGAGAAGCGACCGAGGTTTTGAATATGTTGCACCTTTTGCGGATTTATGCGCAAAAAGTGGCATAATACATGAGTGTACACCACCTTATTCCCCACAATCAAATGGCACCGCGGAACAAAAGAACCGCACATTGAAAGAAATGATGAATGCCATGTTGATCAGTTTGGTAGTGAACCGTGAAATATGGGGGGACGCAATTCTCTCGGGTAATTATCTTTTGAATAGGATACCTATAAAAAATAGGGACGAGACTCCCTATGAGTTATGGAAGGGTAGAAAACCTACATACAAATACTTGAAAGTGTGGGGGTGCCTAGCCAAGGTGACTGTACCACCTCCTAAGGCTCTTAGGATAGGACCTAAAACTGTCGATTGCATATTCATTGGTTATGCACATCAAAGTACTACGTATCATTTTTTTGTATATGAATCCAAGAATCCCGATGTACACAAAAATACTATCATGGAGGTAAATCCTAATATTGTTAAATATTTTGAACATGTGTTTCCTATGCTAAGACAAACACATATAGTTCATCAAGACTGATTGAGGATGAACAAGCAGGTGCATCGACATCAATTGACGATGAAGTTCATGACGAAAGGCATGAACGACCTGAAGTTGAGGAAGGTGAGATTAGACAAAGTAACGGGCAAGGGTTGAAAAATCCTTTGGTCCAGACTTCATGAGCTATATGTTTGAGGGTGAGCCCAATACCTACCACGAAGTGGTTTCCTCATCGGAAGGACCACATTGGAAAGAAGCAATTAAGAATGAGATTGATTCTATATTGCATAATCATACTTGGGAGTTAGTAGATCTTTTGCCGGGTTGTAAACCTCTTGGATATCGTTGGATACTCAAGAAGAAGATGAAAACTGATGGAACTATTGATAAATACTAGGCAAGGTTAGTAATCAAATGATTTAGAGAGAAGGAAGGTCTAGATTACTTTGATAATTACTCGCCCGTGACACGAATAACGTCCATAAGATTGGTTCTTGCTATCGCAGCTTTAAGAAATTTGGATGTTCACCAAATGGATGTAAAGACCGCATTTCTAAACGGCGATTTAGAAGAAGAAATTTACATGGAGCAACCCGAGGGTTTCTTTGCCCCACGTCAAGAGGGCAAAGTATGTAAACTCGTCAAGTCTTTGTATAGCTTGAAGCAAGATCGAAAACAATGGTACCAAAAGCTTGATCATGTCATGCTTGACAATGGTTTCAAAATTAATGAGAGCGAGAAGTGTGTTTATTCAAAAGACACGCCATGAGGTTATGCCATATTATGCCTTTATGTGGATGATATGCTTATCATTGGGAGTAATGATAAAATGATCAAATCCAGAGATGTTGAAAGCGAGATTTGACATTAAAGACATGGGTCTAGTGGATGTGATTCTTGGAGTAAAAATCGTTAGAACCCAAAATGGTCTTGTTTTAAGTCAATCTCACTACGTGGACAAGATTCTTGAAAAATTCAATTCGGGAGACATGGCAGTAGCCCACACCCCGATTGATACCACCACCATCTAAGTAAAAATAGAGGCGAGGGTGTTGCTAAGTTAGAGTACTCAAGAATCATAGGCAGTCTAATGTATCTAATGACATGTACTAGACCTGACTTGGCATACGCAGTGAATAGGCTAAGTAGATATACAAGTAATCCAAGTAATGAATACTGGAAAAGTATAACAAGGGTGCTTAGATACATAAGATACACACGGGATTATGGACTGCATTATCCCCACGATCTAGCAGTGATTGAAGGATACACTAATGCGAACTGGATTTCGGATATAAAAGATTCCAAATCAACAAGTGGTTACGTGTTTACACTTGGGGCTGTAACTATCGCTTGGAAGTCCTCGAAGCAAACTCTTATAGCAAGATCCACAATGGAATCTGAGTTTATTGCCTTAGATAAATCGGGAGAAGAGGCAGAGTGGCTACGTCAATTTGTGGAAGATATTCCAAGATAGGCAAAACCATTGCTAGCTATTTGC
This sequence comes from Ambrosia x helenae, assembly GCA_030844895.1. Classification (NCBI taxonomy): domain Eukaryota; kingdom Viridiplantae; phylum Streptophyta; class Magnoliopsida; order Asterales; family Asteraceae; genus Ambrosia; species Ambrosia x helenae. The sequence goes on along the minus strand of CM061233.1, from coordinate 100,463,755 downwards.
ATACATTGTGGCAGCCAATCGGTGATTGGTAGAGCTCAAAGCTCAATGTACAATGGCAAATCGAGGCACATTAGACGTAGACATAACACGATACAACAACTACTCTCAACAGGTGTTATCACGATTGACTTTGTGAAGTCAAAAGATAACATTGTGGACTTGTTAACGAAAGGTTTAAGCAAAGAGTTAGTATATAAGTCTTCAAGAAGAATGGGACTAAAGCCCGTGGAAAAAGGGAATATGAGGGAAACCTAACTTAGTTGACTGGAGATCCCAAGATCTAGGTTCAATAGGCAAACTTATTCATATGACTAAAGGGAGTATATACTTCGTAGCCCATTCTATTTAGTGACATGTTAGGGAGGTTAAGCATATTGAAGTTAATGACTGTGTAGACCAATATAACTGCTGCTTAATGGATTTGTGGGGAGGCGCAAATCCTAGAGCTCTCGCAGAACCAGGATAGTGTTCCATGACCATAAAAGGACACAACAATGAGGGGTTGGCTAAACCAGGGAGAATGTTGTGTGAAGTGTATTGTCGTTTACACAAATGGGGGGTATGTTCAAAGACTTCATGTCTACATATCGCTAGTAAGCTAAGTATGCTTCACAAAGGAAAGTTCAAAAGAGACACCTACCTATCCTGCAATGCTCAACTGTCGAATTGTATCGTTAAAATGTAGGTGCATATGTGCGACTAATGCTTTGGATTGGATAAATCATATGTTTTTGTTTTCTGTCGTTGGTGCGAAGGAAGGTTTTGGATGGTGCGAAGGAGAGTTTTCAAAGGTGCGAAGGAAGAATTTTGGGCGAATGAAGACTGTTTATTATGAAGTTTGGTTCGACCGTTCACAATGGGCGAACCTGCACATTCGCACGAACAAAGTGGGCGAATGTGCAGTCTATAAATAGGCAAACTCAGTTTTTGTAGAAGACTTTGAGTCATTTATTTCCCGCCACTTTCTGAATTCTCTCTGTAACTTTTTATAAACTTGTTTTGCGTCTAATCCTTGATTGTAATCACTTTTCTACGTGTATTCAAGTTTGATTATTAATGAAAACGTTTGAAAATGATGATTTGTGTGTGTTTATCTGATTAGTTATCATTTTGTGCTGGTTTTGGGGATTCCGCACCCAAAACTAAATTGTTTGATTGTCTTTGTAGCTTATCGATCCTTTCACGCACATACAAAGTGGTATCAGAGCCATTCTGAATCAAACAACCACAAATTGATAGTTTCTCAGTTGATTTTGACCCAAATTTGATCAAAAATTTTCTGTTTTAAGTGAACAAACTGAAATGATGTGTTTTTGATTGATTTCACCTTGATTTCGAGTTTGAATTGGATAATTCACTTTATTAAAGTTGTTTCAAATTTCATCCGATTCAAAACCTGATTAAGATCATCAAATTCCATCAACTTTTGATAAACATGATCAAATATAACTGATTTTCAAAGAATAACCGTTTTTGAAATCACAGGGGTCGAACGAGAGAATTCGGTCGAAAGTGGGAGTGTATTAGGTCGAACGAGTGTTTTTGTGGTCGAAAGAGTGATTTTAGTGGTCGAAAGTGAACTTTGATTGCTTATATTTTTCATTCGCACTATTGTGTCTCATTCGTATAATCGTTCGGTCGAAGGAGATTAGTAGAGCGGTCGAAGGAGATTTGATATTTGTTTTTCCACATTCGTATCAGATTATTTGGTCGAAAGAGAAGATTTTTCTCATTCGCACCTCCGTTCATACGAAGGAGTTTTCTGTTTTTGGAAAAATTTTAATCGTTTCGTGTTTGTTTGTTTGATTGTTTGCAGGATACAATGTGGAACTTTCCAACAACCCCTAGACCTACTCAAGCACCACAACAACAACAAGTCCAAGATCCATGGACAGTAGCGGCACAAAAGACTAGTCAACCATCACAGCCGATCAATTATATGGCTATGACTAGTTCGGCACCACAACAAGTTGTTCAATCAGTACCACAACCGATTGATAACTATTGGGGAGTCGCCGCAGCAGCAGTCCATTCCCAGACGACCAACGCTATTTCTACTCTTATTCATGATCTATCTTCTGGAAGCGGCAATCGTCCACCAAAGTTAATGGACATGAAGGAGTATAACACTTGGAAGACGAAGTTTAAGATTCACGTTGAGGGACAAGGACTTGAAGGAGCAGAAGCATGGCAAATGATTGTGAAGGGTTACGTTGCTCCCATTATAGAGAATACTGGAGAACCAATCCCTTTGGAGAATTTGGCGGATGACGAGAAGAAAAGGTTTGCTATAGAAAAGAAAGCATTTTCTCAGCTATCTCAGGCGATCAACACTGATCTATTACATCAGTTTGGATCGTGCACTACATCCAAACAACTTTGGGATGTGCTGAGAAATCGTCATGATGGAAATGAGAAGACCAGGAAGCTTAGGATGGAGGAGCTTCGAAAGGAGTTTGAAAACTTCAGTTATATGGGTAATGAGACCCTAAAAGAGTTGGTTCCAAGGTACTGCCATTTGCTCACCGAATTGTCGAGTTATGAAATCAGCATTCCAATGACGGAATTAGTTGATAAATTTGCTGATGCATTACCACCCTATTGGAATCAACATATTGAAGTGTTGAAGGAGAAGGATGCTTACCAGTATTGGACCATTAATGAGTTCATCCAAAAGCTGGAAAACAAAGAGATGGAGGAAAAGAGAAAAGCTAAGAGAGCTCAGATTCCACAGAATCCTGATTTATATGTGAGTGGAACATCTAACTCTCTTTCTGCTTCAAGCACTACATCTACTGTTGCACCTCACATAGCATGTGTGTCTAATATTGTTGAACCAACAAAAGCACCCATTAACTACCTTGCTCAAACTTCATCTTACACACCATCATACCCACAACAACCATATCAAACACAAAACTTTATTCCACCATTTTCACCATTACAACAAGCCGCATGCTATACATCAAGTCAACAGCAACAACAACAATATCCTCCTCAAGTGAACCAGATGCAGATCACTCAAGCACAATCAAGTCTAAATCCGATTGTGTTAGAGACATCAAACCTTAACAATGTGACTGTTGAAATTGCTCAACAGCATGTTGCTCTAGTATCTGCCATGGTTGCTTCTTACAACGGTTTGGTAGCAAGTCAGATTGGTAACAATAATCTTACCAATGAAGACTATGCTCAAATCGATAAAGAGGAAATGGAGTTGATGGACATTCAGTGGGCTTTTGCAAGCATTATGAGGAGAGCCACTGATTTCATTCAGAAGACTGGCAGGACTGATCTCTCAACCTCTCCCAATACCACATATGGATTCAACAAAGCAAAGGTTACTTGCTTTAACTGTGGTGAAAAGGGACATTTTAAAAGGGAGTGCACACAACCAGCACAACAAGGTAACCGAAATCCTTTCAATTCTTCATACCAAAACCGACAAAACCAAAACCAGAATCAAGTGTCTTACAACAATCCAAACATATCAAGCTTTCAACCACAAAATCAAAACACTTACCAGAACCGTCAACAAAACAACAACACCAGACAATCCACAGCACAAAATCAACCTCAACAAAATCCAAACCGAACTATTGTTCCTATTTCTACACCCAACACACAAAACCAAAACCAAACTGATACTCAAAACCAAGCACTTGTTATTCAAAAGGATGAAGGTTTTGACTGGACTGGTATGCAATTGGGGGTAGAGGAAATCACTGCTGGGAATGTTGCATGTGTGGCACAGCAGATGAAGTTGGATGAGAATGAGGAAGTTGAAGAAGAGGTTGTGATTGAAAAAGTGTCAGAGTTGAAGATTGAAGAAGTGAATGATGATGTGATTGTTGAAGGTGATGACAAGAGATCGGGAATGATTCTTGATTCTGTCACCGATGTTGGAGATCAATATGACTCAGCGTACTCGGATATGGAGAGCGAATCTGACTCAGAGACTAGTGTGAATTCACTAGATGATGATATTGACCAATTGCTAGCTGAAGCTGACTTCCTGATGACTCGCAAGTCATGTATGGTGGATGATGCATGCACCAAGATTGACTACTCCAAATTTTTTGCAGGAAAGGAAGCTCATTTTGCTCTAATGGCCATGACAGAACCTCCTAAACCGGTAAGTTCTGAAACTCAATCTTGTGTTAAATGTGATAAGTGTGCTGATTTTGAAAAACTGACTGATGAAAATAAGCTTCTCAAGGTTCAACTTGAGAGTGCAAAACTCAACTGTCAGATTTATCAAAAGGACTTAAAAGATTTCAACAAAGTTCTTGATGGTTATAAAAAGGATGTGTCAGAATTGAAAAAGACATTATCTATTAAACAACTTGCCATTAATAATTACATAAATGAAATGGAAAACACTAAATTAGAAATGGCAACCATCAAGTGCTTTGCGGAAAAAGTTAACAAGAAACTAGAAAGTTACAAGCATATTGCATACGTAGTTGATCATATCATTGAAGAACCCTCCCAGACAAATAGTGCAAACTATAAGTCAGTTCCATCTCCGGTATTGTTTGAGAATCACACTTTACATGCAATACCACCGGAGACTTTAATTCATCCTGATCCCACACCAGAAAATGAACCTAACACTTCCAGTGTCGGGGATCCATATTCTGATGTGAGACCAGTATTGGGAAATACAGAGGGTGTGGTCGCTACGGATGATTCAGATGAAGAAGATGAATCATCTGAGACGGTTGAAAGTGATAGTGATATCCCTGATGAAAATCATATAATCACTACTGAGCCAGTCTCACCGTCTCAGATAATCCATCCAATGGCAAATGCTCATCGCAAACATGAGAGTAAGAAAAATGATAAATTTGTTGGTAAAAGTTTTGAAAAGGAAAAGGTTAAGAAGGTTAAAAAGAAAGTTGAAATTAAAACTGAGAAAAATATTGTAAAACCGGTTGAGAAGAAAAATGATTTAAAATCTGAGAAAAATAATAATGTGAGCAATGAAGTGTGTGATAAACCTGTCAAAATCTTCTATCGGATGCAAGGCTCCGATAAGATTTTGTCTGATGATGAGTTTCCGATTAAGTTTGTCAATTACACAAAAATCGAAAAGATCTGGCAGGAAAGTACGATTTGGTTCCCAAAATCTGAAAGGACCAACGACATTCCTCAAGAGATTTTAGACAAAATTTATTCGGAAAAGGATGCAAAGGTCAATGTCACACAGTTTGTTTTGCCTGTGCACAAAGAAAATAGTTTTATTGAACCGACTTACTCGAAGGATCCAGCTCCTGAGAGTTTAAGGAAACAATGCATGGTCGATCGATATCCCATTGCTAGTTTTTCCAAGTCGCCGATCAAGGAAAACTACGAGGAATACCGTGCGTGTTATAAGTGTGGGGAACGGGGACATTTACTTGCCGCCTGCCCATACGTACGACACAAAAGGCACGAGGTGGAAATGAGGCAATATCATGGGTATCCGGTTGACAATTATGGCTATCAACAGAGGCGGCATTTTTCCCAACAACATTTTTATAATCAAAACAATTTTTACAACAAGGGGGAAAATCGACCGATGACGTATGATAAGCACAACCGGAAGATCACTGATAAATCTAGTAAGAAACCTCAGATGAACTCAACTGTTGATACCAAAAAGGTTAATTCTAAACTTAATGGTACACAATCAGTTGGACCTGTCTCTGTTAAATCAGAGAAGGTAACCAAGAAGGTTGCTTTAAAGGAAGAAGTAAAGAAACCGACTGAGACTTCAAAATCTCAGATTCGGATCTTGAAAAGATCTGAGCAATCTTGGTCATCTAAGGAATCTGAAGGAGCTTCTACTTCACAAAGCAAGAAGAATGAGAAAGAGAAAGTTGTTAGTAAGGAGAAAGGGGTTGAAGTAACTCAAGTTGTTTGTGATTCAAAAGACTCTTTGAAACAACCTGTTCAAAGACCCAAGACCAACCAGGCTTGGGTCCCCCGAAAGAACTAATTGATCTACTTTAAATGTGCAGGGAGCTCCAGCTGGCCCTGTTAGCAGTCTATGGATTGTTGACAGTGGAGCTTCTGGTCACATGACAGGGGACCTCGCGTTACTCTTTGACATCAAAAACATTAACGGAGGTTATGTGGCTTTTGCTGGAAATAAGGGAGGCTACATCACTATGGAGGGGAGTGTAAGCAATGGGGTCGTAACATTTGAGCGGATTTCTTATGTGAAACAAATAGATTATAATTTGCTCAGTGTTAGTCAGATTTGTGATAAACAATTTTCAGTGTATTTTGATGACAAATCCTGTTATATCTTGAAACCTGGGTTTGAGTTACCAAAAGAGTGGGTGATGCTGAAGGCACCGAGAGTTAACAACTTGTATATTCTCGACATGTCTAAAGCAATGACCACCCATGGCCAAGTCACGTGTTTCCTCTCCAAAGCTACAGAAAAAGAATCCATTATGTGGCATAGAAGAATGGGACACATCCATTTGAGAAAGATGAATCAGCTTGTGAAGAATGAACTTGTCACGGGAGTTAATGTCAAACACTTCCATCTGAATGACAAGTGTATCAGTTGCAAGAAGGGCAAGCAGCACAAACAATCCCATAGACCAAAGAAAGTTAATTCTGTTGAGCTGCCACTAGAACGTTTGCATATGGACTTATTCGGTCCAGTCAGACGTAAAAGTCATGCCGGAGAGTTATACTGTCTTGTGGTGACTGATGATTATTCTAGATTTTCATGGGTAATGTGTTTGCATCAGAAAAGCGACACTTTTGACAACTTGAAGGTTCTGTTTACACGTCTGGAGAATTTATATGGTCTGAAGATCAAAAGAATCCGGAGTGACAATGGGACGGAGTTTAAAAATGCTCAGATGGAGGATCTTTGTGCAAACAAAGGAATTCATCATGAATATAGTGCTCCGTACACACCCCAGCAGAACGGTGTCGCAGAGAGAAAGAACAGGACTCTTATAGAGACGGCGAGAACTATGCTTGCGGATTCAAATCTTCCAGTCATGTTCTGGAACGAAGCTATTTACGCGGCATGTTATACTCTTAACCGTGTTTTGACAGTGAAGAAGTTTGGCAAGACTTCTTATGAGCTGTTGAACCGTCGCAAGCCGAATCTTGAGTATCTAGAACCATTTGGTGCCCCATGTACAATGTTGAATCCTTCGGAAAAGTTTGCACCAAAGGCTGAAGAAGGTTATTTTGTTGGATATGCAACCCCATTAAAACGGGTATTCAATAAAAGAACTAGAAAAGTCGAGGAGTGGGCTAATGTCGAAGTTCAAAGATATACACAAAATGTACAAGGTGGAGGACCAGATTGGATGTTTGATTACAAAGATTTCTTTGAATCATTCAATCTAGATAGCTTGGTTGAAGAAGCTGTACTTCGATTATACTACGAGGTCGAAAACGCCGTAACTTCACCGTTAGTGCGTCCGATCACGGTAAACCCCCAAGCAGCTTCTAATGATGCCACTGCTCCTGTATTGGAAGAAGAGGTGTTCCAAGAAGCTTCTACATCGCTTAATTCATCCGAATCAGAATACGAAGACGATGATGCAACAAGTGAAGCTATTCTGGACAATGCTACAGTGACACCATCAGTGAACCCATCTACTACTGATGCTTCAACATCGAATGTGGGTAATGATCTGGATTCTACAGAGAATTTGACAACTCAGACGGGAGTACAAGTACCTGATTATCCAGAATCTCGGATACATCGGATACACCCGCTTGAACAAGTTATTGGTGATCCTGGTAGCAGTGTGATGACAAGAGGACAGCTGAAGAATGCTCAAGCACCAGAAAACATTGGCAATCTTGCTTTATATGCCAAAATTCAGAAATCTGGTTTTCAAAATGACTGGTCATTTGCTTGTTATGTTTCGCAGGTCGAGCCGCGGACATACAAGGATGCTCTTTTGGATGACGCCTGGGTGGAAGCAATGCAGGAAGAGTTATTACAATTCCAGAAACTTGGTGTATGGACCCTGACTGATTTACCTCCTGGAAGGAAGAAGATAGGCACTAAATGGGTGTTTAAGTGCAAGAAAGATGATAGAGGAGTCATTGTGCGAAACAAAGCTCGTTTGGTGGTTCAAGGTTTTCATCAGGTTGAAGGAATCGACTACAATGAAATCTATGCACCGGTTGCACGCTTGGAAGCTATCAGAATGTTCCTCGCGTTTGCATCATGGAAGAAATTTAAGGTGTATCAGATGGATGTAAAGAGCGCATTTCTTTACGGTGTGGTCAAAGAGGAAGTTTACGTAGGTCAACCACCGGCTTTGAAGACCCAATCCACCGGGATAAGGTTTATGTTTTAAACAAAGCACTGTATGGTTTGCACCAAGCTCCGAGGCAATGGTATGAGGAGCTGAGCACGTATCTTCTCTCGAAAGGATTCAAACGCGGATTAGTTGACTGCACCCTGTTCACGAAAAGATCAGGAGATGACTTGCTTCTAGTACAAATTTATGTTGATGACATTATTTTCGGGTCTACTAACGAACTTCTGTGCAGGGAATTTGAACAAGTTATGCAGGAGAAGTTCGAGATGAGCGCTATGGGGGAAATGCAGTTTTTCCTCGGCTTGCAGGTGGAGCAAAGACCAACGGGGATCTTTATTCACCAAACCAAATATGTATCTGAAGTCTTGAGCCGGTTCCAGATGGACGATTCCAAGCCGATGGATACCCCGATACAACCCAATCACGGGATTGGAGTTGACCTTAAGGGGGAGCTGATAGATCCATTTACATTCAGAGCAATCATCGGATCTCTGATGTACCTAACAGCGTCTAGGCCTGATATAATGTTTGCGACATGTCTTTGTGCTCGTTACCAATCGAAGCCGAAACAAAGTCATTTAGCAGCTGTGAAGCGTATCCTTAGATATCTGAAGGGTTGTCCATCAAAAGGACTATGGTACCCTCATGATGATAATTTTGACCTAATTGCTTTTAGTGATGCAGATTGGGGCGGCTGTGACAAAGACAGCAAATCCACAACGGCTGGATGTCAGTTTATGGGGAGCAGGCTCGTGACCTGGCAATGCAAGAAACAAACCGCAGTTGCACTATCCACATGTGAAGCAGAATACGTTTCAGCATCAAGCTGCTGCTCACAGGTTCTTTGGATCCAACAGCAGATGGTGGATTACGGTTTGCAATTTCTTAAAACCCCTATTTACTGTGATAATGAGGCCGCAATCGCATTAACAAAAGACTTAGTAAATCACTCAAAGGCTAAACATATTCGGATTAAATATCATTTTATCCGTGATTGTTATGCTAAAGAGTTGATCGATATGGTCAAAATCCACACTGATTACCAACGCGCAGATCTTTTTACCAAAGCTTTTGACAAATCCAGATTTGATTATCTTTTAAAAGCTAATGGTATTAAAGAAAAACAGGACTGATCACCACCTCAGTCTATCATTTTTTTTTAGTTTAAGTTTTTACTGCTTTTCAGAAAAATTTCGAAAATCCAAAAACATTAAAAAAAAAAAAAAAAAAAAATTTAAAATCCATAAAAATTAGAAAATTTCTTTGCTGACTGCTATATCTTCTTCCCTTAGATTAATGCCGTCAGATTTCTGTGAACAAAAGATATCTGGGCAGTCACATATTTGAAATGCTCCAGCTTATCCTTGGGAACAGTAAATTCGAAAATCTATAAAAAATCAGAAAATTCTAAAATGATTTCCTGGAGTATAAAGGGAAATGATAGTACATCAGTAGGGGATCTGACACATTCTAAATAATGTAATGCTATATAGGGCGTGTGTCTGAGTCTGTGCGATGTGCTGATAGGCTTCGTAGACCTATTACTGCGTGTCTGATACTTTCATATCAAACGATTTGTTGTGTGGATGAACTCCTCATGGGCATATGGTCTTAGTACCGTAATTTCGTTTGATAGGGTATCTGTACAAAACTCGGAGGTTTAGGGTCGTTATGTTATTAGTTGTCTGGAGATAGCCTCTCTGATTTTCTGCTGTAAGTCATTACGGACCTAGATCAGACAGGGTGTCTTTATAAAAGAGCTATATGCCAAATCCTAAAGTTACCGAATTGAGGAACTTTTCATGTTATATGATGATCAAAGATTATCTATTACATCGTATTGATCACTGATGCAAATCATGATTAATATCAGTCCTCAACCTGGTATAGTGCATATGTTACTTTGCTGCATTAATTTGCTGACCTGTATACCTCTATGCATTATATCTTGTACAATTACAGACAACAAAAGCATAATCACGCTTTACAATGAGTCTTTGTGCATTTACTTCTTGATACGGAAGTATGTCGTGTGTGTGGGAACCACAGACAATTGAGTTTATACTATAACTATTTGTATCAGTATAAAGCACTGCACAAAAGTCTGCATGTGAGTTTATGTGGATCACAATATCAGCAATTGCCAGATTACACATTGTCTTTAATGATAATAATTTCAAAAAGATCAACGGTGTGATCAGATTTCTCATAAACTGATATGATCCCTTTTCCGGAATCACAAAAACATTTACAGTTTTTCATTTACATTTTTGCATTTTACTTTACTGACAAAAATTACAAAACTCAAAACGATTTTAGGTGTGTTTTAGCATAAATTTTAGAAAATCCAAAAAGATTTTTCAATTTCATCTTCTTTTTGATAACTGATGGTGGTTGATGTCGAGTTTCTAAAACCTGGTACACAAATTGAGTTTTGTGATCTTTAAAATGTGAAAACATGATCATTGGATGCTTAAAAATTGAGAAATAATTGAACTGGGATTCGTTTTTGAGATTTGGAAAATATTCAAAAAAAAAAAAAAAAAAAAAAAAATTCATTTTACATTCGTCCATTCGTTTGGTCGAATGAGAAATTTTTTAAGCTCTTTCGAACGAATTGAACGGGCGAAGGAGAGAGTTCATGAACTGATGTTCATTCGAACCCTTTTGACTCATTCGAACCCTTTCAATAGGGTCGAAGGAGCCAAAAGCTTCTCCTTCGCATGAACAAAACGGGCGAAGGAGGCTGTCTATATAAGACTTTCCAGCTCATTCGACCCTCATAATTTTTCTCCCAGATTTTTCATATAAAGTCACCTTCTTGCCTGATTGTTTTGCTATATACCATTGTGTTCGCATTCATCTACTGATCATTTTGCTATCTTTGTTTCAGGTTAACATCCATTTTTAAAGGATTAATTGCTGTTTTTCAGTTCGAGCCCCAAAATTTCCAAAATCTGTTTTAAACATCTTTATTGTTTCAATTGTTGTGATGGATTCATCATATGTATGTTTTAGGGGGAGAATAACTGAAAATCTCGAATTCATTAACATCAGTTTGATGTCTATGATCAAAACCCTCTTCGAACCCTAGTTTTCATATAAAAACATACATATAATGAACATTGATTGAATATTGTTGGTCTAAAAGCTTAATCGGCATGTTTAGGTTGTATTACAATCAAATAAACATGTTCAGATCATGTTAATTGCATTATTGAAATTTTGAATTGAACAGACACATTCGCCCCTTGTCGTTTGGGCGAAGGAAATAAAAATGGTCGAATGTAGATTTAAAAACGGTCGAATGAAGGAAAATTGGTCGAATGAAAACCATGTGTCAAAATTATTACATTCGAACCCAAGAATATCACATTCGTACCAAAATTACACATTCGACCCTTATAAAAATCTCATTCGCACTCCCGACTGGGCGAATGAGAAGGTAATATCAAAATTTTCAATTTTTGAAATTTTATGATTTCTAATATGTGTTTTTGATTTGTTTTGCAGATTCTAAACATGTCCGAGCCAGAGAAAACTACCGAACAAGCAGGATCATCTTCCCAACCAGCTAAGAAGAAACAGTTGGATTTTGAGAATGCACACAACTGTTGTGCTTATCTGGGAGAAGTCAAGAAGCACGTTGAATTCACTGAGATCATTGAGTACTTCAAGAGATGCCGAGTACTTGACGCGATTGCTACACCTGCCGTCATTTACAGAGACATTATGCAAGAGTTTTGGGAGAATGCTAAGCTAGACTTCTGGAAGTGCGAATCTTGTTTGATAAGCAAAGTCCAAGGTCAGAGAATTATCGTATGTGAAGATGATATTAGGGAGGCGTTGAAGTTGAATGATGAGAAGACGGACCCTAAAGAGTTGGAATTCATGGAACAGCGCAAGTGTTTCTTGAGGATGAAGTATAATGGTCCTATCACCGATGGTTCTCTACATAAAGGAAAACTGTGCCCTCAGTTTAAATATTTGGCACATGTTTTGATTCATGTATTTGGATCGGCTGCGGGTGGATATGACTTGATGAGGAAAAGCATAAGCTCTATGATGGTTGCATTAATATTGAACAAATCGTTCAATGTTTCTGGCATGCTTATGAATCATTTACTTGAGCCGGTTAATGGCACGAGAACACTGAAGTTTTTGTTATATCCTCGCTTTTTACAGATGGTGTTTGACAACAAATATAAAGACTTGAAAAAGGATCCCAAACAAATTGTTGTTCAAGAACACATGACATTGACCACACTTGCCAGAATGAAAGCTTACAAAGGCTTATCAGCTAATGAACGTCCTCCTGTTAGGCGTTTATTTGGACACTTAGCAAGATTTGATTATGAAGATCCAGGAGAAGGGTTAGTGAGACATGATGATAGCAATTCTGATACTGATGATCCTTTACATCATATTGATCCTGATGCAAAGCGAAAGAGACAGATAATGAATGTGGGTGCAAAAGGTGGCAAAATGAAGAAGAAAGAGGTGGTATTGAATGTTGTTGAACCTGAAAAAGAGAAATCAAAGTCTGTACCGAGAAGGCAGAAGAGTAAAGCTCAGAAAGGTTTACATTTGGTTGATGAGGTGTCTATTGATTCTGAAGAGACACAAGAAGATGAGAGATGGAATTCTGAAGCTGAAACTGTTGAGACCACCTTGCCCAAGGCCACTGAGGCTGGTGCGTCTGCTGATGCTGAAGTACAAGGAGATAAGAGTCCAATTCAGGACGAGGTAATTGAAGTTATTCTGAATATGGATGATATTGAAGCTGGTTCTCCTGTTCAAGCAAAGAAAAAGAAGAAACAGGAGAAACCAAGTTTGAAGAGAAAGAAAGAGCTAGAAATGTTGATGGCTGGAAAGAATTTACCACCAGCTACTAGTTCAAAGTCACCGGTTGCTGAGCAGGCACAGAAGAAACAGAAAACCACAACAACTTCAAGCACACCACAAACAAAAGGAATTCCAATGGATGATGTGAATGAAGCATTGGATAATGTGCTGAAGAAAATGAGAAAAGGCAAAATGCAAGAAGTTGTTGAACAACCTGTTAAGAAAAAGGTTTCTGTTGATAGTGATGTTATGGATGTTGTTAATCAACGACTGACTAAAATGATGAATATCATTAACAAACAACAGAGTGAGATTGAACAGTTAAAATCGACTGACAAAAAGATGTTAGAGGTTGTAGTCACATCAGCGGATGATAATGCATTGATGAAGAAAACCATTAAGAGGTTGAAGAGGGAAAACAGAAAGTTGCTAAAGCATGAGCAACGGAATACAAGAAGAATAATGGCTTTGAAGGAGGAGAACAAAGAACTGAAGAAGAATAACAAGAAGATGGATAATCTGATTCAAGACTTGTACAATCGAGCTCCTCAACTTCAAGCTGGTGAGGAAGACAAAGAGTTAGATGAACAACAGGTTGATTATGAACCATCAGATGAAGAGGAAGATGATGAATTAGATGAAGATGCTGGAAATGATACTAAGAAGAAGAAGAAAGACGATAATGATGGTGATGATGATTCGAGTGATGGTTCAGGTGAAAGCGGCTCTGCTTCTGATGATAGTGATGATGATAATGATGACGCTGAACGGTTTTCATATGAAAAGCGTGAAACAGGTAAGGGTGGAGAATCAAGTTCGAAAGTTCCGGGAGAGAATGTAGATGATGATGATATTTTCTGGAACGAAAAATTAAAGTCATTGTCTGAAGAAGATAAAACTAAGTATCGTCAGATGTTAACCGATCGAGTCTGGACGATAGACATGACTAGCAGGTTTCCTGAAATATTTGAATCTGATAATAAACTCTTCGAATTGGAATATGATGACCCTGATCTTGAAGATGGGGAAGTGTCTGCAGCTATTTCAAAAGAAATTTTGGAAGGTTTAGCAAAGCAAGTGGGTAAGACGTTAGAAGAATTACTTGCTGATAATTTTATTCCTCAGATTCCTGAGAAAGAAGCTGGAAATCACTCAGATGATCGTGATGTTCCTGCATTCGAGGAAGTCGAGATGGAAGATATTACGAGCGATGAATATCCACAATATTTCAGAACAAATCAAGAATGTGGATTTTCTTTCTCAGACGAATTGCTAAACCATGCTGAGAAAATAGCCAAAGAGAAGAGTAAGATATTTGAAGATCAAATCTTTGAAGGGCATGAGAAGCCTCGGTTCGAACAAACAGACAGTTTGAAGGAGTTGTTGAGGAAGCTAAAGGAGAAGGAGAATAACCGCCCTAAAGCTGATATTCAGGGAAGCTTCTACAAACTTCATAGCAGTATGTTCAAAGGTCGTGCCTTGGCCTGGAAGTTTGTCAAAGAGCTTAGGTGTTTTGCAGTGAAATGGGAGAAAGGTATTCTATACTTTGAGAAGTTTCATCACTTAAAGACTCTTCCTTACTGGGCAATCAGGGATATTTGTCGTCACCGTCTAACGGGAGCGCCAAATAGCCAGATTGATTATTTTGCTGAGAAGATGACCCGCGAAAGTCGAACCGAGTGGAATCTGTTTAGACCTCAGTATCCAAAGAGGATTGAACACAAGAAGGAGATTAACGAGATAACTGGGTTGCCCAAGGTTACTTTGAAGTATAAACCACCGTGAGTGCTGAAGAAAATTCCGTTGTTGCATATTCCTCAGCATTTCGCTAAAGACTTTATCTGGTGGTACTATGATTGGAAGAGAGCAGAGGCCGTGATTGTGTTAAAGGATGGTGAGAAGGATTATAAGAAAGTGCTTATTTTTGATCCTATGTGGCTAATCAATTGCTCACATGAGGATATCATTATGTTATTCTATAATCCTATCTACTCAGACGCAAAAGATGCTGAACAAGCAGGAAAATACCAACATGTGGTATTTCTATGCTTTGCGTATGACATCAACGCTGGATGTGATTATGAGCAGAAGTTGGGAAAGACTGTTGAGAAGGTTGTGCCTGTGAAGAAATCAAAGAAGAAGACAGTTCAGGAACCGGTACTGACTAGAGAACAAAAGATTATTCGACACATCAGAATAATGAACAAGCACATGGATGAACAGAGAAGATTACAATCCAAGCAATAGTCGAGGGGGAGTTTGTAGGTGCATATGTGCGACTAATGCTTTGGATTGGATAAATCATATGTTTTTGTTTTCTGTCGTTGGTGCGAAGGAAGGTTTTGGATGGTGCGAAGGAGAGTTTTCAAAGGTGCGAAGGAAGAATTTTGGGCGAATGAAGACTGTTTATTATGAAGTTTGGTTCGACCGTTCACAATGGGCGAACCTGCACATTCGCACGAACAAAGTGGGCGAATGTGCAGTCTATAAATAGGCAAACTCAGTTTTTGTAGAAGACTTTGAGTCATTTATTTCCCGCCACTTTCTGAATTCTCTCTGTAACTTTTTATAAACTTGTTTTGCGTCTAATCCTTGATTGTAATCACTTTTCTACGTGTATTCAAGTTTGATTATTAATGAAAACGTTTGAAAATGATGATTTGTGTGTGTTTATCTGATTAGTTATCATTTTGTGCTGGTTTTGGGGATTCCGCACCCAAAACTAAATTGTTTGATTGTCTTTGTAGCTTATCGATCCTTTCACGCACATACATAAAACTTGGAAGAACAGATCGATCTCCATTCATGTGGCGGATTGTTGAAAAAATGTGTGAAAAGAGTATTTTCACAAATATAGGAAAATGAGGTTTTCCTAATTTTGGACTAAAATATATATTTGAAACTAAGGTTTATTTATATATTTCTTTGTGGGTTTATGTTTTATATTTTGAGAACTTCTCAATGCACCAAACCACGTCCAAAACGGAGCTAGGATGAATGAGATATCGATGCTCAAAGTTTGGTGAATGAAACACTCAATACAAAATACTTTGGAACAAAGTGGGTAAGTGGAACTTGTCCCACTTTGGAGGAAAGGAGATACCATGATTGGTATATAAGGGAGAACACTCATTCCTTATTGTTTCATGGAAGCGCACACTACTGGATTCACGAAGGGTGCAGAGTACCCCCTAACTCGCACTCGCACACGCGCGCACGTGGCATGGGCGATAGGCGCAATATGACGCACTTTGCACTTCGTACACACGCATCACTGCGAGCCACTTGAGAGCCGCCTTAGTATTTTTTAACGCAGGCTTGTGGTCAAGTACTTGGGTTGTGATGAACAAGTGGTGGGTGAGGTGTGTGGCGCGCGAGTACACGCGAAAGACAAGGGGTGTCCTGGTCCGCGGGATGCCACTCCACGTGACGTAGAACGTAAAGTAACGATCTACGCAGACCTGCGGCTCTGCTCCGCCTGACGTAGAATGGGATTAACGTGTTGCGCGGGTTCGTGGATCCATCGCACGCACGTTATTTCATAGCTTCCAGAACCTGATGTTTCAGTATGTGTGTTGTAATAGACGAGTCAACTGTAACTGTTAGAAATTAAGACATAATTAAAAGACATTGAAGACGTTCAATGCACTTTAATTTTCATTTTTAATTTCTTTGACCAATTGACTCGAGACTCCACTATAAAAGCAAGGCTCCACTTGCTTTGGAGACACACCACGAATTCACCAACACTCATAGAATTCTCTCTAATCTCCAACATATTGCTCTTCTTCTAAAAGTTACTCTTCGTTTTTTAGAGCTAATTCCGACAGTACTACTGCTTCGGCTGTTGTACCCTAGGAAACAAAACGAGCTCATAATAGACTCAAAATTTGTTTTAAGTGCTCCGTGTTCAACACTATTCTCAGCCACAACATTCATCTTCTACCCCGTTCTTGTATTTTGATTATTTTCAGTTGTAACTCGTATTGTATTTTTGCTTTCATTAATTTCTTTTGTAATCATAATAAAATTATTTATTTTATTTTATATACAAACGGTTTCTACAAGTATATGAGAAGATATATTCACCTCCACACATTTGAATTAGCGAAATTGATGTTTGTATTGAAGATATGGTGACACCGCCATTATGGAATGTAGAGTGTGCACTTATCGACCATAAGCATTCAATATACTTTATCTAACCAAAAAGAGGTGAACATGGGACAAAAAAACTTGAAATAAATCAAGTTATTGAAGGACTGTGATTATGAATATGATGATGTATCCATACAAGAAGTGTCAAGAGTTTTATGCCAATAATCTCATAGTGTTTATCCTTATGACTTGTACTTATATACCGTTTTCAGTCTCACATACATGTGTTAAGAGATACATAACTTCAACAACCATTCAATAAACTCCAATGATAATATTTCTAAAGAATAATGGTGAAATATCATATGTTATTTTAATGTATGATGACATTAACCAATTACTTTTGTAACATCAAACCAGTTACTTTCACAGCCTTTTGAAAAGTTCAATGCCTCAACCAATGCCACAAAAAAATAAAACAAAAAATTTCATGCACGTAACTAAAAACTTAAATATGTGTTCAACTATAAACTATACAAACCGAATGTAACTTGTCAAACTTGAACTGCTCGTGGAACCTTTCACATCCATGAAAAGCCCCCAAGGCCTTTTTTAACCTTTAAAAAAAGTGTTATTTGTATGTAAAATCTAGTAAACGTCAACTTATTAGATAAAAACATTTTGCCTTGTTTATGTTTGTACTTTTGATACCTCAAACTAGCTTTTAACATATGGCATCTAAAAAAATCTTCTATAGCTTGTTAATTGTCGATCTTACGACGCTTCTACATCAACAAAACAAAAGCAGTTACAATATTAAATTACGATTGAAGTCACATTCTTCATGACAATAATAAAATCACAAATGCTTGTCCTTGATTAATGATATATTATATATTTCGCTAGAGGATGTGAGATGCTAATTAAAATACAAATAATATCAGAACAAGGATCAATTCGGATTATTAAGTTAGTATTAAAAAGTAAATAATAATGGTGTAATCGTAAAATATTAACACCCGGCCCGTATTAAAGCTAATGTATCAGTATTATAGAAATCAAAATCAAACATTAATCCATTAATGCATAAAACGTTACATAATTTGAATTTGGAATCCAAATTGTACTTCATTACTTTAATTAAAATCCATATATATTTTTCGTCTTTAAATTTCTTGAGCTCCCAATTCATACTTCCCAATAGCCTTGTAACCTGACTTACACGTATGGAATGATCGCTTGAGCTAACGCCAAGTGAGCCGTAACAATAACATATACATAAAGCATACATCGAACCAATAGTATTTACGCAATATCATGTTTACTATAACAGTTATATTGTCATCACGTCTAACGTCCATTTAATAAACATGTCCAGTAAATTGTCATGGTAAAAGTTTAACGGTTTAAATAACACATTCAGTGTTGCAGTACTTAGCATCACAGTTTCAATAGGCTCCCACTATTTGCACAAGCAAAATTTTTATCCACACAACCCTCTACGGGCCGTAGAGGGCTCTACGGCTCGTATACCACATTTTTTCTTGTTCTATGGGCCGTAGAGGCCTCTACGGCCCGTAGGTAATCATCACAATGATTGAATGATTGTCAATCATTGGTAATGATTACCTACGGGCCGTAGAGGTCCCTACGGCCCATAGAAGAATCAAAACTTATTTTAGCAGAATGGAGGGCAAGGATGAGAAGGATAAGTTTGATTTGTGTGACCTACGGCCCGTATAGACCTCTACGGGCCGTAGAAGGCTAAAAAAACATAACAGTAACTCTACGAGGTTCGATCTTGCGGACATTATCACACAAACACACAAGTCGTCTCGATATAAACCATAAACCAATATAAACACAAAGTCGTCTCGATATAAACGATAAACCAAAACATAAACACAAACGTCGTCTACCATAAACCAATATAAACACAAAGTTAACTAATCGTTTATATACGCAACAAAATAAAACTAAAAGTTAACAGAGGCGTTCAAAATAAAGATTGTTTAAATACATCAGATGATCAGAAATAAAACATCGTAGAGTCAATCGGCGGC
Organism: Ambrosia x helenae; assembly: GCA_030844895.1. Lineage (NCBI taxonomy): Eukaryota > Viridiplantae > Streptophyta > Magnoliopsida > Asterales > Asteraceae > Ambrosia > Ambrosia x helenae. The sequence goes on along the minus strand of CM061233.1, from coordinate 100,444,449 downwards.
GCGGTCCCGGGCTCCTGCGAAGACGTGTCGGGCTGCTGGGAGGACGTCACGGGCTCGTGCGTGCTGGTCCCTAAAGTCGGTGGGACACGAGCCTGCATGCCTAGGTGGCGATACATATCCTGCTGGCCAGCAATCAACCAGCGCATCGCGTCGTCCTGCCGATCACGCCACTGACGCGTATCGGCGTCCTGCTGCTGACGCCAGGTGTCCTGCTGCTGACGCCAGGTGTCCATCTGCTGACGCCATGCACGCATCTCGACAGCCTCCTCGGCAGCCGCACGAACGTCCGCCCTAACATCAGGAGGCAACCTGAGGGAGTGATAAACGCGCGCCGGTATCTGCAAGTCCTCAGGCTGCTGCTGAGGCATCTCGACGTCCCTAAGACCGCCCCCCTCCTGCTCATGCACAAACTGCAACCCGACCTCCACAGCATCACCTGCAATGGATAACAATAAATAATTAATAAATAATAATAATATTCCAGGATTTTATAAAAAAAATTGGGCAGAGTTTCCCCTGTTTTTAGGCAATCCAGACAACACAAGTTGTCTACAAGTTTCCCAAATAATAATAGTAATAATAATAATAATAATAATAATAATAATAATAATAATAATAATAATACCTCTAAGGCCCCGATGTACTAACGGCTCATGCACAAACTCCACGCCACCGGTGCCAATCAGATAGTGGTACTCATCATGATCCGGCGTCTTCGCCTTCTTCGCCGCACAAAGCATACCCTTCATCGTTTGTAGACCTAATGGGCTGAAAGAAACTCAAAAACATTAACATTAATAATAATAATAATAATAATAATACTAATAATAATAATAATAATAATAATAATAATAATAATAACAACAACATTAATAACCGAAATACCTGGGCGGTAGTGACGGAAACCGATTACGGTTAACATAACCGTAATACTTCACGCCATCGCAGCGCTCAGCAATCCTGCTGATGAGCCCCCCGCATGGGAGGCCTCCCTTCAACGGCTTATGGGGGAAGGCGGCAAAAAACTCGGCCATGACCCGATGCAAGGCAATCGGCTTGCCGGTGAGTATGCAATGCAGGTACATCAGGTCCGTCTTCGTCACCCGCTCGTTACTATTCCCCCGTGCCGTTAGGGAATAAGTAATGCAACGGTGAATGTAACGAACTACGGGGTGACGAATGTTGGATGCCCTGTCACACCTATCCCTGCACAGCATAATAATAGTAAATAATAATCAGAACAAAGATATTGAAAAAAAATAATAATGATGATGATAATAATAATAATAATAATACTTCTCTGCCGGGTTGCCGAACACGGGACCGCCAATGGTGGGCCACCACGCATAGAGGTCGTCATCAGCGACAGTAGTCACCGCCCTAGTGTAGACATCCTGAACATTAACATTAACATTAACATTTCGAATAAGAACAAAAACAAAAATAATAATAATAAAAATAAAAATAATATTAATACCTCTACAAGGTCGTCGCGAGTGTACCACCGGAGGTGCGTAGCCCAGTCATCTAGAGAATAACCATACTCAACGCCGAGTATGGAAAACTCAATGTCACTCGGTGGGCGGCCTGAAGATCCGGCGCCCGACGATCCGGCGTCCGACGATCCGGCACCGGGCGGGCGAAACCGAAAGGTGGATAGAAACTCTATCACCAACGGCCTATGGGACGGGGCGCAGAAGTCGTCGAAAAACCTGTCCAGTGGGCTCCCTTCCGGGATCCACTGTCGGGCAATCGCCTCAGCACCCCTACACTCCCGAAGCGCGGCCCAAGAAATCCCACGCGCCGGCACAGTCTTCTTCTTCCTCAACCTATGAAATCTGGCACCCGCGTAATCGACTCGCAGAAAAATGCAATGCTCATAGCCTGACATGTCACCCCCTGCCATGTCAGCCCCCGCCTGCACCGCGGCCTCATCCTCCTCCTGCTGCTGCTCCTCCTCCTCCTCGCCCATGTACTGCTCGTCTACAAAATGTGCCATAACTGCAAAATCAAAGAATATATAGTTAGTTATGGCGTTTCTATAATTAAGGCGTTTCAAAAGAATCGCCAAAACTATATAGTTTTTGGCGATTCAAAAGAATCGCCAAAACTAATATAGTTTTGGCGATTCAAAAGAAACGCCAAAACTAATATAGTTTTGGCGTTTCAAAAGAATCGCCAAAACTATATAGTTTTTGGCGATTCAAAAGAATCGCCAAAACTAATATAGTTTTGGCGATTCAAAAGAAACGCCAAAAACTAATATAGTTTTGGCGTTTCAAAAGAATCGCCAAAACTAATATAGTTTTGGCGATTCAAAAGAAACGCCAAAAACTAATATAGTTTTGGCGTTTCAAAAGAATCGCCAAAACTATATAGTTTTGGCGATTCAAAAGAAACGCCAAAACTATATAGTTTTTGGCGATTCAAAAGAATCGCCAAAACTAATAACATTATACTCGCTAAACCCAATCAACAACAATCAACAACAAAAACCAATCAACAAACCACCACGACGACCCCTAAACCCCTAAATCTGAAAAAAACTGAAAAAAAATGAAAAAAAAAACTAAAATCTAACAATTATCTACAACCATCAACAATAATGTATAACAATTAACTAATTAAAACATAAAAACTAATTATAATTAACTGAAAAAAAAAATAACCTGTTTCGAAAATGGGGGAATAATCCGGGTTGAAAGTAGGGTCTTGATGGTCTTGATGGATGGATTCGGGTTGAAAGTGGTGGGCCGGTCGTGGTGGTGGTGGTTTAGGGTGGTGGTGGTGGTTTAGGGTGGTGGTGGCGATAGAAGAAGAAAGGGGGCAGGGGGGTTAGGGTTGGGTTTATTTTGGTTGTGGGAGACAATGAACAGATCGTTCTGTTTCAAATGGGTTTTAATAACTTATCTACGGCCCGTAGGGGTCTCTACGAGCCGTAGGTAAACAAAATTAACCTGTTTACCTACGGCTCGTAGTGGTCTCTACGACCCGTAGGTAAACAAAATTAACCTGTTTACCTACGGCTCGTAGTGGTCTCTACGACCCGTAGGTGAACAAAATTAAAAAAAAACGTTTGGGACGTGAATCGAACTTATGGCTATCAAGTATCACACACACACATACACATACACACTTATACACACAATGGGGACCATCTGGGCTACCAGTTCGCTGGTTAATTACCCAGAAAAATTATATATAACATATACCTGAAAACCCATTTTTTTTTAAAAAAAATCCTTGTCTACAGCCCGTAGGGACCTATACGGGTCGTAGACTCCAAATTTTTTTAAAAAACTACTGATTAAGTTTTTATAAACTTTAAAAAATTTTTAGAAATCAAAACTTTATGCCTACGGCTCGTAGAAGCCTCTACGGCTCGTAGGCTCAATGGCCTCTACGAGCCATAGATGGTGTCTACGAGCATTTTCCAGAAGCCTACGGCTCGTAGAGGGCCCTACGACCCGTAGATAAATCTTACCTACGGCCCATAGGGCCCTCTACGGCCAAATACAAGTTTTGTTTTTTTTTAATTTTGTTAGTTTTAATTAGGTGGTATAGGTTTTTTTTATAAAATAACGTTTTCATTTCATATTGTATATGTAAAATAATAATAAAAAATAAAAAAATGTATTTAATAAATTATTATACATTATAAAAACAAATTTACACCGAACTATTAGAAGAATCAGGACAGCCTGTTAGGTCAAACCACTCTGGATCTGTTTGAGATAGCCTACGCCCCTCATCAAGACGATCCCTGTATAGTGCTAACCATGGGTTGTGATTTACATCTACCCAACGCCTCCATGCTCCGCTCGGATAAGGCATCGGAGCGTCGTCTGCTAGCTTAAGCATTATGAAGTGGTTGCCGTTCACGAAGGCCATCGAAATGACCCGATGTTGTATCACGCTTTCAGGATGAATGTGAATAGGGAAGAATGTGCACGCTCCAAGAGGACTGAAGAATTGAAGGACCACACCAAATAGTTATTTATGTACCTGTCCCCTCTTAAGAGTGGATACTTTTTGCTACACACTCTCATTGTATCTCTACCTGGGTCTGATGGCCTACGTCTTCTAACAGGCTCGTCTTCCTACAATGGATAACAATAAAATTATAATAACAATAACAATAATAAATAATAATAAATAATAATAATAATAATAATAATAATAATAATAATAATAATAATAATAATAATAATAATAATACTAACGTCTTCTTGCGCATCCTCCTGCTGATTTTTTTTCTTTGATTTTGTAGTTGGGCGCCCACGAGTATTCTTTTGTACCTCAGGAGGTTGAGTGTCAGTCATACTTGGATTTACCACCGACTTTATTTTTGACAACATATTTCTCTGAACGCGTGGTGATTGAGACAGCAGTGTCTCTTTGACTATTTCCCACTCACTCGCAAGGTCAGGTTCGCTCCATACTACTTCCGGTTCGTAATTCAGTCGTGTCCAGAAGACGTCTATTTCGGACAGCTGAATTTTTATTCCTGTATTCAATAAAATAATAATAATAATAATAATAATAATAATAATAATAATAATAAAGTAATGGTATTACCTTTATTTATATACGAATCTAATCGACATGCACACGGTAACCCAGAACTCGCGAAAAGCTGGTGACCACAACTCTTTTTTCGTTTCCTCAACTTCTCTATATTTTTTATCTCATTTATCATCTTCTCGATCGCTGCATGGGAAACGTTACCGAGTAGGTCCTCAAAAATCGGTAAGTCATGGTGCACCTTTTTCACAGACAAACTCTCTTCAAACGAGTGGTTTATTGCCGTCTGTTGTGACGTTACCACATCATCTGCAATCATCACAAGTTTGTGTAGCGAGTTGTTAGGCCCCTTAATGTGCATCTTAAACCGTGAATGCTGGCTCTCAGCTCTGTTGGTCGTATACTGACCAAAGTTGTAGTTTGTGTCTGTCCATGCAGAAACAAACCTTTCTTTGTAGTCACGGAGCCAGACCCGGTCTATATATTTAAAAACATCTGTAAAGATAGAACAAAGATATTTGTTAATGTGTGTATGCGTTTTAAACTAAATTAATAAAATATGTACCAGTTCGTTCGTCTTGACATAGTCGTCTGTAGAATCGGTCTAACCAGTGCTGATAAAATGCCGGAGATGAAGATCTACATAATCGCTTAAAAGATTTCACGAATATTTTCCAATCTTCATCTCCAAAGGCTTGTCTGCAGTGCTTCAGTATATTTCGTTGAATGTGCCACCTGAATGCATAACAACAACAACAACAACAACAACAATAATAATAATAATAATAATAATAATAATAATAAAAATAAAAATAATAATAATAATAATAATAATAATAACAATAATAATAACAACATGTATACCTGCATAACAACTTCGAAGCTGCTGGAAATACAATGTCGCATGCATTCATCAAGGCTTTCTCACAATCAGTAACTATAGCACGGGGCTCCGTACTATCTTCTAGCAACTCTTTAAGCCTTTGTATCACCCACAAGTAGTTATCTTTTTTTTCACGGGAGATGAATGCATGGGCGACAATAAACGACTTGGATGTTGATGTCATCCCCACAACTTGAATAAACGGAAGTTTATGCTCGTTCGTTTTGTAGGTCGCATCAATCATCAGCACATGCGGGAACGCACGCCATAACCTGTGCGAGGTGGGATGGACAAACAAAATATCCTCGATCGCATTTGTCGAGGCATTCCTCCGGGTGAAGTAAACAAATTTTTTTTCCACCAATGTGGCTTCGAGTACCTGCATAGCAATAATAATAATAATTAAAATAATAATAATAATAATAATAATAAAAATAATAATAATAATAATAATAATAATAATAATAATAATAATAATAATACCTGCATTTGAGTCCTGCCCCCATATAACAAATGCTTAACCTTAGTTATTGTGTTATGTATGTCTCTTAAGATGCAGTGACTATCCGGGTTTTGTTTTCTAACGGCCGAATGTATGTCTACTGGTGTAACATTTTGAAAATAAAGTGTATCCACCAATTTTAACTCGGCCGGACCCAGCCTCCTAGCATACGCGTGACCCTCGATGTGTTGGAAAGGTTTGTGATTATGTGTTTGGTTTTGGACCTCCAAAATATAACCATCGTGGCCGGAGTGGTATCTCCCTATTAGTTGAAACGGGCAATTACATTTTTTACTGCCCGTCTTTCGAACCGTGGCTACACTATGATGTACGCCACTACGGTCACATCGTATCCATGCCGATGTTACCCTCCTATTCGGCCCCCTGCCATCAGAAACAGTACGTCCGAATACGGTAATGTAACCATTTTCTTTTGCTCTCTGATAAACCCACTCTGCGAGGTCTTTAAGAGACCTGAATACCTGCAAAATTTATATACGACTTCAAATAGCAACTAATATATACGAGTTCAAATCTCACAAACCCTACGAGTTCAAAATCTCACAAACCCTACGAGTTCAAATAACAACTAATATATACGAGTTCAAAATCTCACAAACCCTACGAGTTCAAAATCTCACAAACCCTACGAGTTCAAATAACAACTAATATATACGAGTTCAAATCTCACAAACCCTAAAACAAATTTAGGTACGGGACTAAATATACGAGTCTAAATATGTACACGGGTCTAAATATCTCACAAACCCTAAATATACGAGTCTAAATATACACGGGTCTAAATTATAAACAAGTGCAAATTCATAAACACACCTGATTCGTTTCGTACGAAACATCCGGGACAGGTTCCTCGCCACCGTTATCACCTCCCTCGTACTGTGGATGACTTGGCGGAGGCAAGTAAAATGACCCCGGTTCTTCTACGTACTCCTCGTTCAAATCGGGCAGCAGGTTCAAATCGGGTAGTGCATTCCCGTCACCATAGCGAACAACGGAGCTAACCTCCTCCTCACCACGTTCCACCACGGCTCCGAAAAGGCTTTCCGAGACGTGAGATAGGCTAAACGAATACTCCCATTCATCCGAACCATTACTGTAGTGACCCGAAGACATCGTGGTAGCTTGGAATCGATCGGATTTTTGTGCACCGCGTTTTTAAATTTTCTTTCGTTAACTGAAGAAAGAAGACAAGGAAGAAGAATATATCTGGACCCTCTACGGCCCGTAGAGGCCTATACGGGCCGTATAGGGTTTAATGCTCCCAACAACCAGGTTTCCTACGGGCCGTATAGCCCTCTACGGCCCGTATAGGTTTAGCTTTTTCAGAGACTTTTCAGACTGACACACTGAATGTCAGACACTTCATTCAATCACCTCGTACCTCGTACTGCCTACGGGCCGTAGAGGTCTCTACGGCCCGTATAGGGTTTAAATGAACCCCACCAAACTCCCCTCTACGGGCCGTATAGGGCTTTACGGGACGTAGAGGGTTGAGCATTTATTACACTGACACCCTCTACGGCCCGTAGAGCCCTATACGGGCCGTAGAGGGCTGTGAAAATTAACTTTTCCTTCTTGTGTAAATAATATCCCCCTTTCAATAACCCATTCCACATGCACTAGAATGCTTAATGTCACATTCAGTAACTTGTTTTAATGGATAGTTCAATTCCAATATACGTAAATAATATGACAGATTCAATAACACATTTATTACTGCATAAATGAATTTAGAGTTGTTAGTTATATGTACCTTAATAACAAATATCAATAACCGGGATAATTCTTAATGGGTCACACACATTAGGAAAACCTCGGTACCTTGTTCGTATCGTGAACACCAAGTTCTCCGAAAGACTTTGTTAGTGATTCTGCTGCTATATTTTGGCTGCGATTTGAAATAGAAGGGAGGAAATTATAGTGAGGGAATTTAAAAAAACTGATGACCTAGTGGTCTTTTAATATATGGTGCTCCCTCTCAATACACACGAACACATAAAAGTGGTGTGGATTTATATCTTTACAAGATTAAGTGGTTTTAAGGTGTAAAAAATGTTTAAAAATCAACAGCTTGCATCGGTTTAGATATTAAGAATAACTAATTCTAGTAAATTGAAAGAGTGGGGGACATTAGAACCTAATTGATATGTGTGCAACTACAAAACAAATATGGAAGTTGATTTATCTACAATGATAATAGTAGAGTACTCGCACGATGCAGTAAAACCAACAATTTAGATAAAGATAACTTTAGAAACTGTAGGATTAAAAGATGATGCAAGCAATATGTACTAGGCTGTAAACAAACTAAACGTTTAGCGAATAGTTTGTGAAATGTTTGGCGGGAAGTTCGTTTGTTTATTAAATGAACGAACACAAACAAGAAATTATGTTCGTTTAGTTAAACAAAAGAACATGAACATAGGTTGCGTTTGTTCATTTATATTCGTGAACGTTCGGTAACGTGTTCGTTTATGTTTGTTAGTGTTCAATAGTTCATTAGGGTTTTTAACTTTTTATTTTTAATTTAAGTACTTCAAATTTCCAGTGTTAGATTATTTAATATATATATTAGTGTATCACATATTAATATTACTTTAACTATTTTGATTAACTGTTATTTTGGGAGGATTAACGAGGATTTCAAGTTCAATGTGATAATTTTGTGTTTTTACGAGACATCATGTGATGGAGATTATGTCAAGTATATTTGGGTAATTGAATTAGTATATTTTGGGCAGACAATGTTCGTGATGAAATTTTCGAAATTTAATATGTATTAGTTTGTGCTTGGTTTTGTTCATTAAGGTCTGTTGGTGTTCATTTACATTCATTTGTGTTTGTATGTGATCGCTTTTGTCCAACACCCAAATTTAACAAATAAAGACAAATGAACACCAAGTTGTTTATTTCCATAACAAATGCACACAAACAAAAACATCGTTCGGTAAGTGTTTATGAACAGTTCGTGAACACGTTATTTCCTAACAAACAAACAAAAACAAAAAATCTCGTTCAGTAATTGTTCATGAACAGTTCGTGAACACATTATTTTCTTAACAAACAAACATGAATAATGGCTTGTTCGTTTGGTTCGTTTATAGCCCTAATATGTACTGTATATATATATATATATATGGGAAATATAGTTAATGTATACGAATCTAGTTATACAATAAAGCAATTGGGGTGGGAACATATGATACTTAATGAAGTCATCCTCACCCTTAAATTCCATCTAAAACTATTAAAGTTGCATTTTCCTCTCTCATGTACATGACACATGCACTTTTCCTGACGATATTTAAACGTTAATAACTTTTTATACGTCATTTTTTTGTGTTAAACCAATTTAATGAGCATTTTATTTTATTTTTAACGAGTACCATAGTGTTATACGAAAAACGAAAAGAAAACACAATGCACGATATATTAAATAACACATATCTGCAGCAGAGAAAAACACAATGTGTTATTTCGTCTATCCATTTTGTTATTTTCGTCTATTCATTGTGTTTTTTTTTGTCTTATTCATTGTGTTATTTTGTCCAAATTGTGTTTTTATCTTAAAACAGTGTTTTTTTGTACTATGCATTGTGTTTTTTATGTCCATTGTGTTTTTTGAGTTGTCATTTGTGTGTTTTTATATTAAAGTCATATTTTAGACTCAATAGTGATTTTAGTTTCTGTCACACCCTCAAAATCCACTTGCGGAGTTTTACCGCGAGGCGCATGACAAACCAGGATCCAAACCAACGATCACAATAAACAAGTCTAAATGAATATAAATGCAATTTCAAAACATAGTTTAAAATCCCGTTTACAGCGGAAGCTTATTCAAAAACAGTATCCCAACAATGAAATAATAGTTCAACGTTCAAAAGACCATGCAACCCTAGTTAGACGCCGTGCAGACGCGTGCGCCCTAGTCCAGTCGTGCTACCTTAGCGACCTGAGAAAACATGTAAAAGTTTACGTCAGCACAAAAATGCTGGTGATTTTACAGGTTTTGTATCCAAGTACCAAGTCCACCTGTCCATACTATAATAATCGAAAACCAGTATACGCTAGCTAGGCGTACGTTTTGTTACTACCACGATTGGAAAACCATTACTAACGCGAATACCAAAAGTATGCCCGATGTAGTTCCTGTTGTTCCTGTTGTTCCTGTTTGAGACAATATGCACCCGCCGACCCTCCAAGTCGACGAGCGGGGTTGGTCACTCCCAATAGCGCTATTCACATTTCCCCGTTGTGCAAACCCGCACATTCATGGTTCCCCCCGGGACTTCCAAAGATCGTGTAGTACACAATAGAAACCCATAGTATGACAGTAGTTACCAAATAATCGTTTTAACACATGTTTTCTCCCCCGAAAGTATAAAACCAGTTTAAAAGAGGGGCCGTAAACTCACCTTAAGTTGCGTTACTCCTTAACCCGAGTAAACCCAGCTGTTATGCTAGTCCCGTAAGCGGCGACCTAACATACGACAGTTACAAGTACTTAGACTAATAACCCGCAGGCTAATTAGTCCCTAGATGTCCAGACCATAACCAAGTTCGTTTGAAAACACCGTGACTGTTTAACCGACTCAAAGTACAAGACTCGACATCCCATTGGTGACCCGAGACTCCCCGTGTTATGTTTACGCTCCAAAACATACAATAACGCAAGTACACTTGACATACGTTAACGCACAACAAGTTATAGCACATAGTTCACGTATCACCGGAATACATCCAAATATATGTTACCAAGTTATTAGACATGTTACGGGGTTCCTAGCATGTTACTACATGTTAAATCGGGTCTCGGAATGCTAATTTACACTTACAGCAGCAGTACATGCGATTAGGAAAAGTCAACTAGCAATTAGGTTGGTCAACTAGCAATTAGAAATCCTACTCGCCTCTATTATAGGCGATTAGGAGCTACTCACATGAACTTACTAGCAATTAGGGCTATTCACATGAACTTATAGGCAATTAGGGCTATTCACATGAACTTATAGGCAATTAGGGCTAATCACATGAACTTATAGGCAATTAGGGCTAATCACCTGATCTTACACAAGAGTAGGCCTCTACTCGCCTATATTATGGGCGATTAGCACCCTACTCGCCTATAACATAGGCGATTAGGAATGCTACTCGCCTGTAACCTTGCTGTTCCGGTTTTTCGCGCGTTTAACGCTCCAAATCAGATCCAGAACGTGTGTAACCACCCAATATCATCCCAAACACTATCCTAAACATGTTTAACCCAAAATCCTTCGTTTAACCTCGTATAATCAGTCCTGCATGCAACCAAGTAATCCAAACACCATTCACATAGCATGCAACATCATACTAACACGCGTAATCATAACCCTAATATCCAATTACTGAGATTCCTATCATCATAATATCAATATCAATACTGATCTATCATGATAACATATCAAATCATCATCATGAATCATAAAAACCCTAGCTTTCTAATCATACACACCCATAATGCATGCATATTAGTTATAATCCGATTAACAACCCTTATTGACGATTTTCAGAAAGCATTTTCGTTTAAGAACAGGTCTGGACCATTAGGGATTGATTAAAAACGTTTATAAAGAGTTATGGATGAAAATCAAACCTTAGGATTATGAAAATATGATGATTCAAGCTTGAAACCTTGAGTTTTGATCAAAAATCGCCTTCCAGAGGTTGTTTATGTGTTGGGGCGGGTTATGGGACGACTAGGGTTGGTATAATGAAGTTTAGGAGGTTAAGTATGGTATTTATAGTCGTTTTTAGTCGTCCAGCACGTAACTAGCGAGTATGCAGCAGTTTCAGGCGATTAGGAATCCTAATCGCCTGATTGTTCAGGCAATTGGGCCTACTCGCCTATACCTATACACGAGTAGCCTCCTACTCGCCTCTAATGTTCCCTACTCGCCTCCCCTATAGGGGTTGATTTTGTGCGTTTTGCGCGTTAAACCCCGTTTTAACATATGTTAATGCATATTCACGTACCGACAAGTCATATAATGATTGTAAACACATAACACAAGTAAATACACATATTTACACTCGTTCACCAATTCCCGGGACTCGAGACTCGTACGTTCCGTATGTCCTGACGATCCTACAAATCGTCACCGTTTGTACACTTGGTTAAGGACTGACATCTAACGAACCTCTAGACCAACATCCAATGATCTTCTAGACTAACCAATAGTTCCCGAACCATAACCCGACTTAACTAACCCAGTTAAGTACAATATACGCGTGACTCGCTAAGGTAGACTTTCATCTAAACAACGCTGTTAACCAGAATTTGCCGGGTGTCACATCATCCCCACGTTAAAAGAATTTTCGTCCCGAAAATTGCACAAGCACCAAAAGAACAAAAGAAATAACGAAGGAACAAACAAAAAGATAGAAACCAAGAGAGAGATTTACCCGAGTTGTCACATCATCCCCACGTTAAAAGGAATCTCGACCCGAGATTCATTCAGCTGCCGAAGAGACATGTCTCGACTCGAACGCTTCCTTAGGAAAGAGATGAGGATACTTAGACTTCATCTGATCCTCCCGTTCCCATGTATATTCCGGTCCCCGGTTCGAGTTCCACCGAACCTTAACGATACGAATCTTGCTGTGACGCAGGCTACGAATCTTGTAATCAAGAATCTCCACAGGTTCTTCCACAATCCGAAGACGATCATCAACCTTGATCTCTTCTAGTGGAACGATGAGAGACTCGTCAGCCAGACACTTCTTCAAGTTTGACACGTGAAAGACGTTATGTACGTTACCGAGCTCCGTCGGTAGATCAAGTCGATATGCCACCGGCCCAATCCGTTCCAGGATCGTAAATGGGCCGACATACCGCGGATTGAGTTTGCCACGTTTCCCAAAGCGTATGACGCCCTTCCACGGTGAGACTTTTAGAAGTACCTTATCATTGACTTGGAATTCCAGTGGTTTGCGACGCTGATCAGCATAACTCTTTTGCCGGTCCCGTGCCGCCGCCAACCGATTACGAATCTGTACGATCTTTTCCGAAGTTTCGTACACTAGTTCAGGCCCAGTGAGTTGACTCTCACCCACTTCAGCCCAACAAAGAGGAGAACGGCATTTCCGTCCGTACAGTGCTTCGAACGGAGCAGCCTTGATGCTCGTGTGATAACTGTTGTTGTACGAGAATTCTACTAACGGCAGATGAGCTTCCCAACCCTTTCCAAAATCGATCACACATGCCCGCAGCATGTCTTCTAAAGTTTGAATCGTGCGCTCACTCTGACCGTCAGTCTGTGGATGGTAAGCCGTACTCATGTCTAGTTGGGTACCCAAAGCCTTGTGCAAAGACTTCCAGAAGTGAGAAGTAAAATGGGAGTCACGATCCGAGATAATAGAAACTGGTACCCCGTGCTTAGAAACAACTTCTTTCAAGTAAAGACGAGCCAAACGATCCATGGTGTCGGTCTCCTTAATGGCAAGAAAATGAGCTGATTTCGTCAACCGATCGACAATCACCCATATCTTGTCGTTCCCGCTTGGTGATTTAGGAAGTTGTGTGACAAAATCCATAGTAATCCGTTCCCATTTCCATTCCGGAATTTCAGGTTGTTGCAGGAGACCCGACGGTTTCTGGTATTCCACCTTGACCTTAGCACAGGTCAAGCATTTGCTCACGTATGAGGCTATGTCCGACCTCATGTTTGGCCACCAATAAAGCACCTTCAGATCTTGGTACATCTTATCCGAACCAGGATGAATAGAATACCGGGACTTATGAGCCTCATCAAGGACAAGCTCCCGTAGTCCCCCGAACAAAGGAACCCATATACGTTCTGCGAAATAGTGCAGGCCATCAGGCCTTCGCTCTAGGTGCTTGTCGGCACCGTGCATAGTTTCAGCTTTAAGGTTTTCCTCCTTCAAAGCTTCCAACTGGGCAGAACGGAGTTGATCAGGTAGCGACGAATGGATGGTGAGCTGCAACGCCCGAACACGACGAGGTTTAGTTGATTCCTTCCTGCTCAAGGCGTCTGCTACAACATTCGCCTTGCCAGGATGGTACTTAATAGCACAATCATAGTCGTTCAAAAGTTCGATCCAGCGACGCTGCCGTATGTTCAAGTGTTGTTGGTCGAAAATGTGTTGGAGACTCTTGTGATCGGTGTAGATGGTGCATTTGGTACCGTACAAGTAATGTCTCCAAATTTTCAACGCGAATACCACGGCACCCAACTCCAAGTCATGAGTTGTGTAGTTCTTCTCGTGCACCTTGAGTTGACGAGAAGCATACGCAATCACTTTCTCGCGTTGCATCAACACGCAACCGAGTCCATGAATGGAAGCATCACAGTAAACAACAAAATCATCAGGGCCCTCAGGTAAAGATAAAATAGGAGCAGAACACAGTTTAGACTTCAGTTCTTCAAACGCTGACTCTTGTGGTTCACCCCAGTCGAATTTCCTGTCCTTCTGCGTGAGAGTGGTGAGGGGTTGAGCAATCTTCGAGAACCCCTGAATGAAACGACGATAGTAGCCCGCAAGGCCTAGGAATTGCCGCACCTCAGTTGGCGTCTTTGGTGCTCCCCAGTCCTTGATCGCTTCGATTTTAGCTGGATCGACATGAATCCCTAGTTCATTAACCACATGTCCTAGGAATTGAACTTCGCGTAACCAAAAGTCACACTTTGAGAACTTGGCGTAAAGTTGTTCCCGTCGCAAGAGTTCCAAAACTAACCGCAGATGTTCCCCGTGTTCGGTCTCGTTCTTGGAGTAGATCAGGATGTCATCAATAAACACAATGACGAACTTATCCAGATATGGTTTACAGACGCGGTTCATCAAGTCCATGAAAACCGCCGGTGCGTTCGTGAGACCGAAAGGCATGACCAAGAATTCGAAATGGCCATAACGTGTTCGAAAAGCAGTCTTTGCAACGTCAGCCTCCCTGACGCGCAGCTGGTGATAACCGGACCTCAAGTCGATCTTGGAATAATAACTAGAACCCTGAAGCTGGTCGAATAGATCATCGATACGTGGAAGAGGATAACGGTTCTTGACGGTCAATTTGTTCAGTTCTCTGTAGTCTACACACAATCGGAAACTCCCATCCTTCTTCTTAACAAATAAAATCGGGGCTCCCCAAGGGGAAGAACTTGGTCGGATGAAACCCTTGTCCAAGAGTTCCTGTAACTGGCTAGACAATTCCTGCATCTCGGGAGGTGCAAGACGGTAGGGGGCCCGAGCAATAGGAGCAGCCCCTGGTACAAGATCGATACCGAACTCGACTTGACGATGAGGAGGAAGACCAGATAAATCATCGGGAAAAACATCAGGAAACTCGCGTACCACCGGAATGTCGTCGATCTTCTTCTCATCACTAGAGGAAACAGATAAAAGCGCCAAAACGGCTGGATAATCCTTTCGAAGACACTTAAGGGCTTTCATACTTGAGATGATGTTTAGCGGAACACCACCCTTGATACCGTACACAGAAAGGAATTCTCCATCAGGGAGAGGAATCCGAATAATTTTATCGTAACAGACGATCTCCGCGCGATACAAAGATAACCAATCCATTCCTACCACAACGTCAAAACTACCCAAAGGTACCGGCATAAGGTCGATGGGGAACGATAAACCCGACAACTCTAATTGACACTCCCGAAGGACACTAGTAGCTTCAATCGTGTTACCGTCAGCCAACTCAATAATATACTTGGTCTCTAATGGTACGGGTACTACATCTAGCAGTCGACTAATATCCATGGATACAAAATTCTTGTCGGCACCAGAATCAAATAACACGCTAACAGAACGATTATTGAGAAGAAACGTACCGGTGACTGTGTCAGGGTCCTGTCTAGCCTCAGCAGCTCCAATGACGAAGGCACGTGCATTTCTGCCGCCGCCCCCGTTGTTCCCATTCCCGTTGTTCCCACCCTGCTTCAGTTTTGGGCAATCCTTCTTGTAATGCCCAGTGTCACCACAGTTGTAGCATCCTTGTTTCCCTGTAGTCCCCTGAGTAGTCGGAGCTGAGCTGTTAGTCGGAGCCTGAGTCGATGGAAGTGTAGCCCGACAATCTTTAGCATAGTGGCCTGTTCGCTGGCAGCGGTGACAACGGTTACTGTCGCAGTTCCCTTGGTGATGGCGTCCACACTTGTTGCATTTGGGCAGTTTTCCCGCATAACCACCCTGCTTGTTACCCGAAGAAGATGAACCCCCATTATCAAACCTTTTACCCTGCTGTGCAGACCCAGATCCTTTCCCGTCATTTTCCCACTTGCGCTTGTTGTTCTCTGGAGCCTTAACAGTCGAACCTTTCGCAGGCAGAATCCCCTCATTCACCTTTAAGTTGGTCATCCTATGGGCCGATCGAACTACCTCTGCATACGTAGGATGATTTCCAGCAGCCACTAACCCTGCAATTTCCGGTACTAACCCTGAGACATAGTGTTCAATCCTACGATATTCTGGCACGTGCAGATCGGGACACAGCACTGCCAACTCATTCCGTCTCACAGTATACTTCTCGATTTCCGACCCAGTCATCTTGAGGTTCCACACCTCATGCTCCAGCTTCTGTACCTCTTCCCTCGGACAATACTCACGCTTCAGCAACTGCACA
Source organism: Ambrosia x helenae (assembly GCA_030844895.1). Taxonomy (NCBI): domain Eukaryota; kingdom Viridiplantae; phylum Streptophyta; class Magnoliopsida; order Asterales; family Asteraceae; genus Ambrosia; species Ambrosia x helenae. The sequence continues at coordinate 100,427,895 of CM061233.1, read as the reverse complement.
AAATTCTCCCATGGCATAGCATATGCCTCCCCAATACCCATGTTCTGGGTGATGCCATTCCACCAAGTCAATGCCACGTCCTGAAATAACGCAGTAGAATACTTTACCCGATCTTCTGGGAGACAGTTACACATCAGAAATACCGACTCCACTTTCTCCAACCACCTAAGCAAGCTAACCGCACCCTCAGTGCCAGAGAATTCCTGGGGCTTACAGTCCCGGAACATCTTGTAGGTGCACATGGGTGGGGGTGGGTCAACAGGACCACCTGAAATGAGACGTATGAGAACTTTGAATAACGTAAACAAGGTTCACCAATGAGGCAAAGGAAATGGATAAATCAACTTACCACCACCGTTGTGCCCTAACTGAAAGGCAGCTTGGAGCAAGTTGTTCAGATCAGCCTGGGATAGGTTAATACCTCCACCACGACCACCAGCACCACCGCGACCACCACCACGTCCACCATTGCGACCACCTCCACGTCCTCCACGCACTCCAGACATGATTCTGGCAGAAAGAACGGGAAAATTTAGTTTCGCAGTTAAAGATAACCACTAATGTTCACAAGATCAAAGCTAGATCCAATCCAGGACTATCCCTCCAAACCCAGAGTTCACCAGGACTTCCATGCATTTCGGTTTATGATTTTGTGTGCACCCAAAATGATAAACCGCTCTACATGGTCCTCCAAGTGTTCTCCTAGTTCAAAGTTCAAATCACCGAATATAGACTCTTAGCTACACACCGTAATACCACGGTAGTTTATGACAAGTGTTTCTATTGGAGTGCGAAAGGGAGATGTCCGAGCCTTGGACAAATCTCAAGAGCACACGAGTTACTCCAATAGACTACACTGCCTAGATAACAAGTAACCCAACCTAAGATAGAACGGATGATGTAACGTAGAAAGACCAATGATTTAGAGACACCCCGACAAGACCATACGTAAACCACTATAACGTTTAGTACCATGTGATCGTCTAGTGTGTGCGACTCGGCTATAGACTAGACTCTACATGCAGTCCTAGTTCACTATAACCATTGGCTCTGATACCAATCTGTCACACCCTCAAAATCCACTTGCGGAGTTTTACCGCGAGGCGCATGACAAACCAGGATCCAAACCAACGATCACAATAAACAAGTCTAAATGAATATAAATGCAATTTCAAAACATAGTTTAAAATCCCGTTTACAGCGGAAGCTTATTCAAAAACAGTATCCCAACAATGAAATAATAGTTCAACGTTCAAAAGACCATGCAACCCTAGTTAGACGCCGTGCAGACGCGTGCGCCCTAGTCCAGTCGTGCTACCTTAGCGACCTGAGAAAACATGTAAAAGTTTACGTCAGCACAAAAATGCTGGTGAGTTTACAGGTTTTGTATCCAAGTACCAAGTCCACCTGTCCATACTATAATAATCGAAAACCAGTATACGCTAGCTAGGCGTACGTTTTGTTACTACCACGATTGGAAAACCATTACTAACGCGAATACCAAAAGTATGCCCGATGTAGTTCCTGTTGTTCCTGTTGTTCCTGTTTGAGACAATATGCACCCGCCGACCCTCCAAGTCGACGAGCGGGGTTGGTCACTCCCAATAGCGCTATTCACATTTCCCCGTTGTGCAAACCCGCACATTCATGGTTCCCCCCGGGACTTCCAAAGATCGTGTAGTACACAATAGAAACCCATAGTATGACAGTAGTTACCAAATAATCGTTTTAACACATGTTTTCTCCCCCGAAAGTATAAAACCAGTTTAAAAGAGGGGCCGTAAACTCACCTTAAGTTGCGTTACTCCTTAACCCGAGTAAACCCAGCTGCTATGCTAGTCCCGTAAGCGGCGACCTAATATACGACAGTTACAAGTACTTAGACTAATAACCCGCAGGCTAATTAGTCCCTAGATGTCCAGACCATAACCAAGTTCGTTTGAAAACACCGTGACTGTTTAACCGACCCAAAGTACAAGACTCGACATCCCATTGGTGACCTGAGACTCCCCGTGTTATGTTTACGCTCCAAAACATACAATAACGCAAGTACACTTGACATACGTTAACGCACAACAAGTTATAGCACATAGTTCACGTATCACCGGAATACATCCAAATATATGTTACCAAGTTATTAGACATGTTACGGGGTTCCTAGCATGTTACTACATGTTAAATCGGGTCTCGGAATGCTAATTTACACTTACAACAGCAGTACATGCGATTAGGAAAAGTCAACTAGCAATTAGGTTGGTCAACTAGCAATTAGAAATCCTACTCGCCTCTATTATAGGCGATTAGGAGCTACTCACATGAACTTACTAGCAATTAGGGCTATTCACATGAACTTATAGGCAATTAGGGCTATTCACATGAACTTATAGGCAATTAGGGCTAATCACATGAACTTATAGGCAATTAGGGCTAATCACCTGATCTTACACAAGAGTAGGCCTCTACTCGCCTATATTATGGGCGATTAGCACCCTACTCGCCTATAACATAGGCGATTAGGAATGCTACTCGCCTGTAACCTTGCTGTTCCGGTTTTTCGCGCGTTTAACGCTCCAAATCAGATCCAGAACGTGTGTAACCACCCAATATCATCCCAAACACTATCCTAAACATGTTTAACCCAAAATCCTTCGTTTAACCTCGTATAATCAGTCCTGCATGCAACCAAGTAATCCAAACACCATTCACATAGCATGCAACATCATACTAACACGCGTAATCATAACCCTAATATCCAATTACTGAGATTCCTATCATCATAATATCAATATCAATACTGATCTATCATGATAACATATCAAATCATCATCATGAATCATAAAAACCCTAGCTTTCTAATCATACACACCCATAATGCATGCATATTAGTTATAATCCGATTAACAACCCTTATTGACGATTTTCAGAAAGCATTTTCGTTTAAGAACAGGTCTGGACCATTAGGGATTGATTAAAAACGTTTATAAAGAGTTATGGATGAAAATCAAACCTTAGGATTATGAAAATATGATGATTCAAGCTTGAAACCTTGAGTTTTGATCAAAAATCGCCTTCCAGAGGTTGTTTATGTGTTGGGGCGGGTTATGGGACGACTAGGGTTGGTATAATGAAGTTTAGGAGGTTAAGTATGGTATTTATAGTCGTTTTTAGTCGTCCAGCACGTAACTAGCGAGTATGCAGCAGTTTCAGGCGATTAGGAATCCTAATCGCCTGATTGTTCAGGAAATTGGGCCTACTCGCCTATACCTATACACGAGTAGCCTCCTACTCGCCTCTAATGTTCCCTACTCGCCTCCCCTATAGGTGATTAGGCTTCCTAATCGCCTATAGGGGTTGATTTTGTGCGTTTTGCGCGTTAAACCCCGTTTTAACATATGTTAATGCATATTCACGTACCGACAAGTCATATAATGATTGTAAACACATAACACAAGTAAATACACATATTTACACTCGTTCACCAATTCCCGGGACTCGAGACTCGTACGTTCCGTATGTCCTGACGATCCTACAAATCGTCACCGTTTGTACACTTGGTTAAGGACTGACATCTAACGAACCTCTAGACCAACATCCAATGATCTTCTAGACTAACCAATAGTTCCCGAACCATAACCCGACTTAACTAACCCAGTTAAGTACAATATACGCGTGACTCGCTAAGGTAGACTTTCATCTAAACAACGCTGTTAACCAGAATTTGCCGGGTGTCACAGTTTCGGTTGCTCATATGTTTATATATATATATATATATATATATATAGAATTGAAATAAAAATCCAAAAATGCAGCTGAGGTGCCATCAATTATACATATTTAACATGCATAATTAGTCTTATAATATGGCGTATTTGGGCTAAAACTGTTAATAAATGCTACATACTTGTTCCTTTGTGTTTGTGAGGAAAATAGACCTCCAACCCGAAAAGAAGCAATTCTAGGGCAAAAATAGCACAAAACGGGGATTCCTAAAGACACAATACCTAATGCATGTCCCAAGTATGTGTAATAACTCCCCCGAGGCAAAATTGATGTTTGGATCTGAGTTTGATTTGTTTTGATTGTTTATAAATGAAATAGGAATGTAGATAAACAAATATGGAAAGTGCAGCGGAATAGTAAACTATAAATCAAAACAAAGAGAATAATTATTCTCGAATCAAATTTCTCATTAGTCAACCCGGATTAGAATGATTACACAATTACTCCCCCTCAGCCTGATCACTCACAGATTGTCTGTCTGAGAGAATGTTTGGAGTGATGAATAGAATAGTACATGCACTGTTCTATTTATAGACAAACTAAACCTTTGATGACCTACGGCTGACGTCACTTAAGACAGCGACATCTAACAAATATATAATAAAATAAAACAACTGATGAATACAGACACTGTTACATTGATAAGCTCTGATGACTAAATAGCTGATGGGTAAAACTCTGATGCTTGTATCCACTATTGGAGCCTAAGTGTTGTTGGCTCCAACAGTCCTTGTCTTCAACAGTCTTTAGCTCAACAGTTGTTTCTTCAACAGCTCTTTGTGATCAGTACTTGTACACCAGCAGTTGTTAGGAGGAACAGCAGTTGTTAGAAGTCAACAGTCTTTTGGGGGGAATAACTTGAAAACACAGATTTATTATGGATCATATATATAGTATGTTTTGGCTTTTCAGATCATTTGTTCTTCTCCAGGTCAGCAGACCCAACAATCTCCCCCTAGAAAAGATGACGCCAAAACTCAACCTTTATTGCTGATCTTTATTCCTCATCAGACTTTCTCTAATTTTGCCATTTGAATTGTAATTCAAAGTTTAAGGAGAATAAGTCTTCAGTATCTCTTTCAAGCTCTAAGTTTAGAAGGTCTTGGAGATCATCTGCACACAGACCATATGCATCATCCATTCTTAACTTCTGAGCTTCTCCATCAGATCTGAGCAGAGTCCATTCGTGGGTGTCTTTATTGACCTTCCACTTTAGAATTTTTGAACCTGAGGATTTCTTGAGTTGAAGATTTATTTGGGATGAGTTTGGTGATGGAGGTCTGCCAATGATTCTTCTGAGTTCTTTAGAAATAGGGTCAGAGAATTAATGGACTTGGTTGAAGATCCCTTCTTTCACAAATGTGTCAGCAAACTCTTTTTCATCTTCTTCTGACATCTGCTTCTGCCTTTTGTACTGTTTCTGGGCAGCAATGGATAGATCAGATGTTGCAAGTAAGCTATCAAGTGAAAAGGTCTGTTGAGATCCTCTAACCACTGGTGCATCAAAGTAAATTGGTTTTCTTGGTAGTGTGGGATCAGTTTACTATTCTCTTCAAGCTTCTTGTATGTTTCAACCACTCTCAGCTCAGACCATCTTGCCACAAACCTCATTTCTCCATACTTAGCAGCCACTATCTCTTCCCTCATTCTTTTATATTTCAAGGCTCTGGCAGGGTCTCTGCTTTTTCTGAAATGTTAGGACAAAGAGGATTGGTGAAACTAGGGGTGTTCAGAATTCGATTCGAATTCGAAAAATTCGAAATTCGATTTAGTTCGATTCGATTACCAAGAATTCGATTCGATTATTGAGAATTCGAATTCGATTCGATTCGAATTCGAGTCCAGTAAATCGAATACGAATCGAATACGAATTTATGATTTTAAATTCGATTCGAAATTCGAATAAAAAATTGTACATGTATATTTTTTTAAATATATATACACATATACACATTATTATATACACAAGTATACACATTGGAAAAAAAAGAAACTTCTAAATTTTGGTCAAACTCTAAGAACCCATAGTGTCTATAACTTTTAGCATAACCATGTTTTATATATTTACCTTATATATCACAAAACTCTATAAAACTATACTCTCTACTATTTTTACTATTCTCGTATTTGACATATTGTTGTTTATCAATTTTGTAGATTTGTATTTTATATGTTAAAAATAATGAGTTTGTATTAGTTTTAAAACTAAAAGTAAAACAATTTGTTATTTAAGGTGAATTTGAACTAAATCGAATTTATTCGAATTCGATTCGAATTCGAGTTTCTTATTCGAATCGAATACGAATCGAATAAATTGAATTTTAAACGAATACGAATCGAATACGAATTCAGGTAAAAATATTAAAAATTCGAATAATTCGATTCGAATAATTCGAAAATTCGTTATTCGATTCGTTGAACACCCCTAGGTGAAACCACTTTTGGAAACCTTAGTCTAATTCACTTCTGTCAATTTTGGCTAAGTATAGAAGTACTGAAGAGAAGACAAGAAACTGCTGAAGAGAAGATATGACAAGTGCTGAAGAAGAAACTTCATCAGAAGTTCTGAAGTCCAAACCAGACAAGTTCACTTTAGAAGTACTGAAGACAAACTACTCATCAGTAGTTTGTCATTCATCAGCACTTAGCATCAGATATTTTCCACCGCCTTTTGTATCAGTAGTTTATTGTTTATTATTACTTTTAGCTGTAATTGTTTATTTCAATGTTGCAACTTGTGCAACTTGTTTCTGATATTTCTGTACTTGCTTTACCAGCAAGATACATGTATGTAAACGTCTATAAATAGGAGGCTTCAACCTTCTATTTTAGACATTGATTTTAATAGAATAATCCTTCAAACACTTTCACTGTTCTATTCCATTTCAGTATTTATTGTGAATCTGCCTAAGTATCTAATTCTCATTTACTGCTTAGATTCATAATAAATACTTGTCATTATTAGTTTCAATCATCAAGAGGGAGTAATAACTCCTCTTAAGTATAAAAAGTGTTGCTTTAACTTATACATTCCGCTGTGCTTACAATCTGATATACAAGAGCTTGCTAAACACTTAAGTGTCAAAGATAGCAAGTTCTTACTTAAACAAAGAGCATACTGATCCAACAATTGGTATCAGAGCATTGGTTTATCTGATCACATATCAATCTAACAAATTGAGAATCAGACACAAAGCTCTTATTGATACTCAATAAAAGATCAAAAGTTCACTTTTTATCAACATCCATCACTTAAAAGAGTCATCTGACAAATCAATACTCTTTAAAATGGATCCTCATAATACTGGTTCTGCCACTAAACCTGCCATGCTTGTAAGAAATGAATATAACATATGGCAAAAGCGAATGGCACATACCTTGTCACAGACCAACACAGGTTGTTGGAGATCTGTGATATATGGTCCTCATAAACCAGTAAACATAAATCTTGAAACTAAGGAAGAGATTCCAAAACAACCAAAAGACTATACTGATGATGATTTCCTAAAGCTTGAGCTTGATGCAAAAGCTTTCTCTATGTTGGCAATGGCTCTCCCAAATGAGATATACTCTGGCCTTTTACATTGTGAAAGTTCCAAAGAACTCTGGGATTGTCTTAAAGAACAGTTTGGAGGAACTGAAGAGGTGATTGCCAACACCAGAGAAATCTTGGCTCAACAGTATGAAACTTTTGCTCACATTAATGGAGAAACTTTAACTCAGCAATTTGAAAGATTTTCCTCATTAATATCTGAGCTAAAACTAAATGGTCAGACCTATACAACTGTATCTATGCTTCATAGATTTTTAAGGTCTTTACCTGACAAATGGGAAACATACTCAATAGTCTTAAGATCTTCACCAGATTTTAGCTCCCTCACTCTTACAAAACTTCATGGGAGATTACTTACTTTTGAGAGAGAAATTGATCAAAAGAAGAAATTACAATCATCTGGTAAAACTGCTGATGACTACCTACCAGGTAGTACAGCACTTTTGGGACAAGACTCACCAACTTGTTCCTATGGATCTTATGACAACATTGACATAACATCTGGGATCTCATCAGAAAGATCTTTCCCAGGTTATGACAATGATGACCAAAGTCAAACTGCTGATAATCTATGTTTTATCATGGATGATTTGAAAAACTTTAGCAGTGATGACTTAGAAGAAATGGACATTTTACACCAACTGGCCATGCTAAGCATTAAAACTAACAAGTTTTATAAAAGGTCAGGAAGGAAATTTCCAGGATTGACCAGTAATACAAAAATTGGTTTTGACAAATCTAAACTGAGATGTCACAAGTGTCAGAAGTTGGGACACTTTGCTAGAGAGTGTAGAAACTCTAGCTTTAACCAATCACAATCTGGAAATAACTTTAACCCCAACTATAATAGGAATAATGGAACTCAAGGGAGTGCTCATTTTGTACAGGCACAAGCTCCTCAACAGCAATACATGCCACAAGTACAATATGTTCAAATGCCTGCTCAACAGATGCAGAGCCAACAATCAATCCCTCCCTTTCCAGCTGCTCAACAACCTCCTCAGCCTCAACAACCCTCTCAACAAAGTCTTTTCACCTCAGGGTATGTTGACTGGAGCAGTCTTCCTTTTGACACCACAGAGTGCAATCCTGATGCAGACAACAAATTGTTTGACATCAACTAGGGAGAACCAGACAATGGCAGAAAGAACTTTGCCTTAATGGCATTTGAAGGCTGTACTTCAAAATCTGCATTGTCACAGAGAGTTTCCAGGGGCTTAAACAGCATATGGTACGTTGATAGTGGAGGCTCTATGCACATGACTGGATGCAGATACCTGATAAACAATTTTATCAGCCAAAGAGAAGGATTTGTATCCTTTGGGAACAATGCTAAGGGATATGTGCTAGGACATGGCAATGTCTCCTCTGGCAAAATACAGTTTGACAAGGTCAATCTGGTTGAAAACCTTGAATACAACTTGCTAAGTGTGTCACAAATGTGTGATAAAGGATATTCTTCCTTTTTCACAAAGACAGCATGCAAGATCATCTCACCAGAAGGCCAGAAGTTGATAGAGAAGATCATTGAAGATCATACTTTGCTGATTGCCAAAAGATGTGGCAATGTCTATGCAGTGGACATTGAGAAAGACAAAGTATTGAACAACACTGCCTGTTTCTTCTTAAGGGCATCAACTTCAGAAACTGATCTCTGGCACAGGAGACTTGGCCATGTGAACTTTAAAACCATAAATAAAGTCACAAAAATGGGCTTGGTCAGAGGTCTACCTTTGAAAGTATACCAGTGTCAAGAACACTGTGTATCCTATTTAAAGGGAAAACAACATAAGTCCTCCTATAAGTCTATTGAAGAATCAAAAACAACTGCATGTCTTCAACTACTCCATATGGACTTATTTGGACCTGTCAAGATTATGAGCCTTGGTAAGAAGAAGTACTGCTTAGTCATCATTGATGACTACTCAAGATTTACATGGGTATTCTTCTTATTCTCCAAGGATGAGGCTGCTGAAATCATCAAGTTCTTCATTCTACAAGTGGAGAAACAATATTCTCTACCTGTCAAAACCATTAGAAGTGATAATGGGACAGAGTTTAGGAACAAAACTCTGGATGAATTCTGTTTGTCTAAAGGGATTATTAGACAATACAGTGTTCCCAGAACTCCTGAACAAAATGGTGTAGTAGAAAGGAAGAACAGAACCTTAATAGAGGGAGCAAGAACAATGTTAGCTGATTCTGGACTGCCATTATACTTTTGGGCAGAAGCAGTTAACACATCATGTTATGTTCAGAATAGAGTTCTTGTGGTCAAGAGACATTCCAAGACTGCCTATGAAGTTCTTCATGGCATGAAGCCCCTTATCTCCTTTTTCAGGGCTTTTGGGTGTCAATGTTTCATCTTGAACATCAAGGAATCTATTTCAAAGTTTGCTGCCAAAGTTGACTCAGGTTATTTTCTTGGTTACTCTTCAACTAGAAAAGCCTACAAGGTTTTTAATTCTCACACCAGGATAGTAGAAGAAACATTGAATGTCAAGTTCAATGAGTCAAAACACACTCTTATTCCAGCACATCCTGCTGAACTTTTTGACCTTGACAACTTCCATTTTGGACCTGAGAAGGCTGTTACTTCATCAAAACCTACTTATTATGGTGACAAAAGGTTTGATGATGAGGATCCCACACCATGGACTCCTCAAACAGTTATCAAGTCAACTTCAAAATCATCAGAAGTTCCACAAACTTCTGATCAAACAAGTACTGAGGAACAAACTCAAACTTCTGGTTCAGTAGATCCAACTACTGAAGATCAAGGAACATCTGAACCAGATATTATAGACCACAGTAGTTTGTTTGAAGAACATGAGCCACCTACACCTGTCAGTGGTTTACAACAACTGATTGAACACAGAGATCATCCACTTGATCAAATCGTGGGTGATATAGCTTCAGGTGTTCTTACCAGAAACCAGCTCTCCAACTTTTGCCTATTTTCAGCCTTTATCTCACAGTTGGAACCAAAGAAGTACCAGGAAGCCCTCAAAGACAATAATTGGGTGCAAGCTATGCAAGATGAACTGCTTCAGTTCAACAAGCAACAGGTCTGGGAAATCTGTCCCTTACCTCCAAACAAGCAACCAATTGGCACAAGATGGGTTTTCAGGAACAAACAAGATGAAGCTGGTATGATAATCAAGAACAAGGCACGACTGGTAGTTCAAGGGTACTCTCAAGAAGAGGGAATTGACTATGATGAAACCTTTGCTCCAGTTGCAAGGCTTGAGGCCATCAGGTTATTTCTGGCCTATGCCATTTCCAACAAAATTAAAGTTTATCAAATGGATGTAAAGAGTGCATTTTTGTATGGAAAGATAAAAGAGGAGGTGTATGTCTGTCAGCCACCTGGGTTTGAGGATCCTTCTCATCCTGAGTGGGTGTACAGACTGGACAAAGCTCTTTATGGGCTCAAACAGGCTCCAAGAGCCTGGTATGATACACTCTCCACCTTTTTACTCAAAAATAACTTTACAAGGGGTGCCATTGATAAAAATCTTTTCATTAAACATGTTGGAAATCATGTCCTACTTGTTCAAATTTATGTTGATGATATCATTTTTGGTTCAACAAACACAAAACTGTGTGATGATTTTAAGAAACTCATGCAATCAAAATTTGAGATGAGTACCATGGGAGAACTGCAGTACTTTCTGGGACTGCAGATCAAGCAACAAACAAATGGAACTTTTATACATCAATCAAAATATGTTAAAGAATTATTAAACAAATTTTCTTTAAAAGATTGTAAAACATGTTCCACTCCCATGACACCAATCACACAAGTTGAACCTGATGATCAAGGAAAACAGGTTGATCAAACCATGTACAGATGCATGATAGGTTCCCTTTTATATCTAACTGCTTCTAGACCAGATATTATGTTTTCAACATGTGTCTGTGCTAGATATCAATCAGCACCAAGGGAATCACACCTTATTGCAGTCAAAAGAATTTTCAGATATCTGAAAGGAACTCCAACACTTGGAATTTGGTATCCTGCTTCAAGCAATACCAAGTTATCAGCTTTTTCAGATAGTGACTATGCAGGGTGTAAGATGACAAGAAAGTCAACATCTGGTGGTTGTCAATTCTTGGGTAACTGTCTAGTGTCATGGCAATCAAAGAAGCAAACATCTGTTGCAACTTCAACTGCTGAAGCTGAATACATTGCAGCTGCAAGTTGTACATCACAGATACAATGGCTCCAATATCAACTTCTTGATTATGGAATCAAAGAAACCAAGACACCTTTGTTTGTAGACAACAAATCTGCCATTAGCATCATTCAAAATCCGGTACAGTTCTTAAAAACCAAACATATTGAGATCAGGTACCATTTCATAAGAGATTGCTATGAAAAAGGCAAGATTGAGGTGAAGCATGTAGCAACAGCTAATCAAATAGCTGACATCTTCACAAAACCCCTTGACACATCAACATTTCAGAAGTTAGTATCCATGCTTGGGATGCTAAATTTGTAAGTGTTTATTTTATTGTTCTGCACATATTTTTCATTTTTCACTTACAAAAAGACAAAAAGTCTGAAAACAAAACTTCTGAAAAGAAAGAAACTACTGATGAACAAAACATCAGTATGGGGAAAATTTCTGAAAAGTGAATAACTTCTGATAAAATAACCTTCAGAAGTTATGAATAAAAGTATTTATAAAACATTTCTCATCAGCTGTTAAAACTACTGAAGAGGAAATGGGAACTACTGATGAAGATAATCCTTCATCAGCAGTTTAGTCAAAAAGGGCAAATCTGACTTTTCCCATCATCAGAGGTTTTGACCTAGTCGGTTTAAAACTTCTGATAAAGAGATTTTTAACCTAGGCGGTTTAAAAACTTCTAATAAAGAAGATCCAAGCGGTTAAAAACTTATGATAAATATCTTTTTTCAACACTTATCCTTTCAAACTCAAAAAATTCCCTCCTTCTCTCTCAAAAACTCTCTTAAAAAACCTAAACGTGCAAATAAACTGTTCGATCAACAAAAACCCAAACCACATGGCTCTCGTTCTAAAACAGGGTCACAATCAAAGGGCCTTTCTTGAAAAACAAGAAGGCTGGTCTCAATACAATGAGATCATTGATCTTGTCGTAAAATCCCAATATTTTACTGCTCTCACAATCGACCCACCAATTCATACTGAAACTCTAAATGAGTTCTGGGCTAATGCTGAGACGGTGACGGCTGATAGTGAAATTATCTCCCTCAACTCAAGAATAAAAGGGAAACCACTGACCATCACACCGGCCACACTGGCAACAAGACTGGGCCTGGATGATGTAGCTGCCCCTGATCATGTTGCTAACTCTGACATTCACTTAACCATGACAGAGTGTGATTATCAAGGTACTCTCTCCCATGCTACTATCTTCAAAAAATATTTTGAACCAAAATACAAGCTTTTGTTTCATTATATTATTATGTGTTTGAGTCCAAAGACAGGGTCTTATGACCAGATGCCCTCTACTTTTCAACCAATATTTCATTCCATAGTGAATGAAACCAAATTCAGAGCATCAAAATTATTTTTCAATGAGTTGGTGTTACATCATAATAATACCAAGAAAAAGTTTTTGTTATACCCAAGGTTCATTATGCAATGCATAATAGGGGAACTGGGTAATGAGGTGCTTGTGGGAAAAGTTTCAACTTTAAATCCATTAACCTCACAAGCATACTCTAGGCATAACAAACCGGCTACCTGGCCAGAAGATGATCAGGGAGAACAACAAAAAGTCCCCCTGAAACCCACATCTTCCAAACTCACACCATCAAAAGCCAAAAAGCCCAAGCCAACAAAGACAGCAACCCACCAACCCAAAAGAAAAGCTGTTCAGGAGGTTGAGATGCCTGAACATGCTCATGAGCAATCTGCTCTTCAAGTAGGTGAGACTGAAACACCCTCTCAGTCTCATCCTACTTCAGGGGTATCCAAGCTCAAGAACCTAGTCACCCCTGAACAGGTTAAAGTCCACTCAATCCCTAAAACCCCTAGAGTGGCATCCTCTGTACAACATGAGGATCTCCTAAAAACACACCCTTCACATCAAATGCCTACCCAATTCCCTGGGCCTTCAAGCATAGACATGAACTAACTATGCAGCCCAGGTGGTGACCTTTATCATATGATGAATGCCCTCATCAAGAATCACCTCCAAACCTATACAGCTAACTTGGAGCTGTCCATCAAGAACCAATTTGGGTAATTCAGACGAAAATGAATGATCTGCAGACCAAGATTGACTTCAACAGCAAACAAATTGCTAATCTGACAGATCAGATCAAAGCTCTGAAGACTATTGATGAATCCAAAAAGAGGGAGAAGATGAAGGAACCAATGGATACAGTTGAAGCCAGAAGAAAGGCAAAACTTGCTATCCTAGAGAGAGATCAGAAAAACCAGGCCAGAAAAGAAGCAATGGCCAAACAGTTTGGTGTCTCAGTGGAAGATATTGAAGCCACAGAAAAAGAAGATGAGACCCAAACCTCTGAAGAATCCCTAAGGCATAATAAAGAAACCTCTGATGGTCAAAGTCCTGATGACTCAGAAGATACTGAAGACAATCCTTCAGTAGTTAACAAACCATCAGCAGTTGTCAACCCAGCAGAGGTTAACACTTCCAAATCTCAACAAACTAAACCTTCCAGATTCACTGAACAAATCAAACCAACTTCTGCTCCTCCAAGGCCTACAACAACCACTACTATGACTGTCCTAACCCCTGCTCCAATCTCTCAATCTACTGAACTTCTTGAGCAGAGGTTAAAGGCAGTTCAACAAAAAGCCAAGGAAGACCAGATTTGGAAAAATCTGGAACAAAGGGATGACTTAGAATTTGAAGAGAAGCTCCAGGCTTATCAAGCTGAACTGGAAAGACAGGCTGAAATTGATCATGTTGCTGAAGAAGACAAAAGACAACAACTGGTGTCTTACATCACAAAGAACAGCAAGACTAAAGCCTACACACTCAAGGGACTCTCTATGCAAGAGCTGACAAGAAGGGCACAACTAATTGTAGACAAACTGGCCACAAGTAAAGAAGGAAAGGCCAAGAGAGCCCAGATGATAAATGAATTAGTAGCAGATGGCTATGGTTCAAAAGCCTCAGTATCCAGATGGAAAGAAGAAAGACTGGTGGATACTTATCGAAAATATAAGGCTGCCAAGGCTGCAAATCCAGAGAAGTTTCAAACTACTGAACCTTCAAGATCAGTAGTTAGAACTTCTGGTGTTTCAACAAGAAGGCCTGCTACTCAAAGGAAGAAATCAGAGGACAATGTCAAAACTGATTTCAAAATGGTACTACTTGAAGGAAGTTCAGTAGTTCACTCAGATTTTGACATTGAGGAGAAACCTCTGATAACACAATTCAGGGATCCTTCCACCTTTGCCTACCAAATTCAAAAGACTATCAAAGAAAAGATGCATACCAAGGTAGTGACTGAACACCATCTCCCAACTATTCAGATGCCTGATATGCAACAACAACAACAACAAGGAAGAGACTCCCACCTGAGACTTATTGAAATAGAAAGCATCCAACACTCAGGATCATCAACCCAAGGGACAAGTCTGGTTCCCTATACCTCTGACTTTGACAAGTCAAAGGTGCCTATCATCAGATGGTCACTTACTGCTAACAACTCAGTATTATTGACAAGAAGAGACCTTTCAAGCAGGGCTTACAAGAAGGTCAGTGATCTAAAGAAACTGTCAACACAAGACCTGCTCACAATTCAACATCTGGAACCACAAAAAGGATCTCTATCTGATGGACAGTTAAACCAGCTCAAGAACACCATGAATAAAGAAATATGGAAGATTGTTCAAGACAGAAGAAGATCATAAGGAATTAGTAAGGTTTTGGGTTCATCAATCCAGGGGGAGATTGTTAGGACAAAGAGGATTGGTGAAACCACTTTTGGAAACCTTAGTCTAATTCACTTCTGTCAATTTTGGCTAAGTATAGAAGTACTGAAGAGAAGACAAGAAACTGCTGAAGAGAAGATATGACAAGTGCTGAAGAAGAAACTTCATCAGAAGTTCTGAAGTCCAAACCAGACAAGTTCACTTCAGAAGTACTGAAGACAAACTACTCATCAGTACTTTGTCATTCATCAGCACTTAGCATCAGATATTTTCCACCGCCTTTTGTATCAGTAGTTTATTGTTTATTATTACTTTTAGCTGTAATTGTTTATTTCAATGTTGCAACTTGTGCAACTTGTTTCTGATATTTCTGTACTTGCTTTACCAGCAAGATACATGTATGTAAACGTCTATAAATAGGAGGCTTCAACCTTCTATTTTAGACATTGATTTTAATAGAAAAATCCTTCAAACACTTTCACTGTTCTATTCCATTTCAGTATTTATTGTGAATCTGCCTAAGTATCTAATTCTCATTTACTGCTTAGATTCATAATAAATACTTGTCATTATTAGTTTCAATCATCAAGAGGGAGTAATAACTCCTCTTAAGTATAAAAAGTGTTGCTTTAACTTATACATTCCGCTGTGCTTACAATCTGATATACAAGAGCTTGCTAAACACATAAGTGTCAAAGATAGCAAGTTCTTACTTAAACAAAGAGCATACTGATCCAACATGAAATCAGGAGCAGAAGCCTTTTGAGTAGGATTCTTGGTCATCTCTTCAATTCTGTATAGTTCTTCTTGAAAGGCATGAGTGGTCCAGCCTGCAAATTGTTTCTTATGTGCTTTGTAAGGCATGGTTGCCAAGATCTGATCAAGAATAGATTCCCTGACTACCCTTTCCAAATCACTACTGAGTGGCATGTTTGACATGGAATTACTCAGGGTCTTAACAAAATCTTCAATCCTTCTCAATTTGCTAAGTTATGCTGAATGGATGCCCTGAATATTCCTGACATCCTTTCCTATGCATCTCTTCTTGATGATCAAATCTGTTTGTTCTGCTTTAAACTTTAAGTATTCATCAATGTTTCTGGGAACAGGCATATTTGGAAGAGATTGGAAAGTTCTTTTTTATGGATCCTCAGTATTGTAGAAGGATTGAATTTCCCCCTTGAGTAGATCAAGCTCAAGAGGATACTGAGCAGCCAATAGTGTGATGGATGGTGGTGGTCTATGGGAAGCAAATTGGGAAGTGTGTGGTGAAAAAGATGTAAGTGGCATGGCTGGAATGGGTGCAGATTTTTGTGATGAAATGTGAGTTGGTGCGGTTTCTATATTCTCATCCTGTACCACCAAGGTTGATTTTTTCTTCCTTTTGTACAGGATCAGAGGTGATGATGGTGTTTGGGTAGTAGTGGATGTGTTAACATCTGTTGGTACCTGTGTAGGACCAGCAAATGTTTGGGGTTGTAATGGTGATGTGGGTGGCATAGTTATGGGGGTGTAGTGGTGGTTGTTGTAATGGGTTTAGTGGTTGGTTCAGTGGTTGTGGTGGTAGCAGATGTTTTGGTGGTAGCAGTGGTTCTAGCAGATGTTTTGGGAGCAGAGGTTTTGGTTTTGGTAGGTGGCAACATGCAAGGAGAACCAAGTCTCCTAAAGTCAAATAAGTTGGTATCAGAGCCTGGTGTTGAGAGAAATCAAGTACAATGAGGTAAGTACTTGAACTCAAACCCATGTGCTCTTGACATTAGTGACTCGTACAATCCAAGACTCGATCAAGGCCGGAGTGTAGAAATTATTATTAGCTCAGATGATACTAAAAAACTAATTATGATGTTTTTGTTAAGGTGAGCTTTAGTGGATGTGAAGGGGTCTCGAGGACGCGGTCCAAGACATGTATTGGAACATGTAGAAACGATGGAATGATCATAGGTACGCAATATTAATACAGTGGTACGATGGGAGAAAATTCCATAATGAGAGTAAACTTTAGATGAAAGAAAATGATGTTGTTTAGATAAGGAGAATTAAAAGTATTGCATGAAACAGAAATCCAATCCCCGGGGCATAAGCTGATGATTACATGAAGACACGTGGACAGTATGGGGATTGCGCTCCTGGCTAGTGCACAAGAAGCATATGGTACACGTGAGACCATGAGATTCATCACAGTTATGCCTAGTAAATCAAAAAGTAAGTGGTCGTGTGGATGAACAGGTGGAATGTACCTTCTCTAAAGTGGTGAATGGGAAGGTGTTCCCTAAGAAGGTATTAAACCAAATTCTTGTAAATATGTTTATAAACTTATTGTGGAAATGAGTGGATAGCTAACTAGAGGTTAGTTGTAGGTAAAAATGTAAGATTCTCACGTGATCGAGAGCAGTATGTATTGAGTGGAAAGGTTTGAATCCATAAGTAAGTAAGGATCAAATGTGTATTAAATGGAAATGTTTGAGTCCATAGGTAAGTTTGAATCAAACGTGTATTGAATGGAAAGGTTTGAGTCCGTTGGAATGTATGGATCAAACGTTTATTGAATGGAAATGTTAGAGTCCATAGGTAAGTTTGGATCCAACGTGTATTAAATGGAAAGGTTTGATTCCTTAGGAATGTACGGATCAAATGTGTATTGAATGGAAAGGTTTAAGTCCGTAGGAATGTACAGATAAAATGTGTATTTAATGGAAACGTTTGAGTTCGTAGAAAAGTATGGATCAAGTGTGTATTGAATGGAAAGGTTTGAGTCCGTAGGAAAGTACGGATCAAACGTGTATTGAATGGAAAGGTTTGGCTCCGTAAGTAAGTACAAATAACATTTATGAATGGAAGGTTTGAATCCAAAGGTAAGTAGGGTTCTAACGCGTATGACCGAAAGTTAAAATCCATAAACAAGTAGTGTCGGGTAGGAAGAAGAAAGGAGTACGGTTCTCTCTAACTACGATAGGTATAACATTGTAGGTTTGTGGTGTTAGTAACTTAGTTGGAATGCGCACGATACATGACTAACAAAATGCATATATATATGTAGTACACAAGTGAATATGGATCGATATAGAGCTAACCATAGAAAATGATTAAGGAAATCTAGTTAAGATGTATTGATAGTTTGACTTTCTAAAAAGTCAAGTAAGTTGAGTTGTTAAGTATAATGCAAGTTTTCATAAGATTTCATGATATATTAATTGCATGAATTAAAACAACCTAATTGGAAAATGATTTCTGATTTTTTTTTTCTAATTTTGGTGTTATTTTATTTAAATTAATCCAGAATTGTTAATTTATGCTATGCTTTGTTTCTTCTTACCTTTAAAATATACTACATTAACAAAAGTGTTAAAAAAAACTCTCTCAATGGGCTCTCGCCGGAGCCTATTCCGGTGGAGATTTCGGCTAGAATTACCAAGTTTTTCGTCTCAAACATCCCAGACAGATGCAGTGGTACCGATCTGGCAAAGGAGGTTAGGAATTTTTGGTCGATCTTTGATATCTACGTAGCGAGAAAAAGGAATAAGGAGGGGAAACGGTTCGCCTTTGTTTCTCTATTGGATGTCAAGAATCTGCGTGAGATGGAGCAAGTGTTATCTTCAATTCGTTTGGGAGATTTTAAGTTAAAAGTTAATGTAGCAAGATTTGTTTTGGAAGAAGGAGAGGTCAATGAGAAAAGATCTTCTCGTCCTTCCAAGAATGTTGGGCAGACTCCAAAGTTTGACACGGATGAAGGCAACAGGGGTCAGAATGGTTATGCTTCTAATACTATGTCGTTTAAGGAGGCGTTTTCTGGGGCATCAAAAGGGAAAACGATTGACGTTGACGATTCTATCTGTGCGTTTGAGAACCTGCATGGGAGATCGATATTTGTTAAAGTCGGTTCCTTAGAGGTTCTAAAGAAGATCAGGTGGGAGTTGAACGTGATGGGTCTTCGGGAAGGTGAGGTGCGGTGTCTGGGGGGGCTGACGGTGCTGATCTCTTTCCAGACGAAGGAACACGCAATCATGGCGAGAGATGAAATCATCGGTAGACCTGAGTTGTTTAGCACTGTGGAAATTTGGGAAGGACAAGGGTTTCCTTTTGAACGCATTGCCTGGTTGATGGTGGTGGGGTTACCGTTGTGCATGGTTGACGATAAGGTACTCGATAACATTGGTAGTTTTTTTGGAATGGTGGTCAAGAAACCTTCTCTGGATAGGTTGGAACTGGACTCGTCTTTTCATTATGTTGGAGTATTACTTAATCATGGAGCGAGAGTACAAGAGATAATCTATTTAAAATGGCGTGGTAAGACGTTTAAAGTTTGGGTCGAGGAAGAAGATAAAGAATGGTTATCGGATTTTATTATTAAAGTTGAGGGGGTGCAGTCCGGGGGTCCGATGAATGTAGACGATCAGGAAGATGAGCCGGTGGTGGATCCGGTGAAGGAACCTGTTATGGAAAGGGAGTTAAATGAGGAAGTGGTTAATGATGATTTTAATGATAATAGGAGAGAGACTACTGATTTTGAGGGAGTATATTCTAATATCATTGAAGAAGGTAATAAAACACCATTTAATGGTCAAGGGGTGAGAGCAACGGTTTTGGTAATGATGGAGGCAATCAGTGTCATAATTTGGGTGCATTAAAATCGGTCAATGCTCTAAAAAGGAAAAAGACTAAAAAAAATTTAGTAGAAGTGGGCTGTGATTCTGGGGGCCAATATTCCAGCAATGATAGGCCCACCAAGGGACTAAAGAATGATGGGCTTTCTGATGATGATCCATTTAATTTAAACCCTTTCATTTTGGGCCAGGATAGTAATGTGTTAAAAACAAGAGGCATGGACCCAGTCCATACTTCCAACTCTTTTCAGGCCTTGTTAGCAGAAAATGAAGACGTGAATGTGGAAGCTGAAGCTGTAGAACCGGAAGTTAACGTTGAGCCTTCTGCGATCCCAGTTCCGGAAGCAGAAGCAAGGAATAAAGAGGTGGATGCCACCAAGGAGTTCGGGGGCCGGCTCGGTGTTAACTTACATGGTTTCGACCAGTTGGTTGTCAACACAATTGAAGGTGAAGGTTTACAGTTTGGTAAGCGATGAATTTCCTATCATTGAATATTAGAGGGGTAGGGGCGGTAGGGAAAGCTCCTTGGTGTAAAGGGTTGGTTTCTAAGTTCAAAGTTGATTTTATGGGTCTCCAAGAATCTCTTCTTGTTGATCCTGTTAAATTCGATGTTTCTTCGATTTGGGGAAATAGGGATTGTGATGCTGATTTCGTTGAGGCTAGGGGGAAATCTGGTGGGTTAATAAGCGTTTGGAATCCTAGGAAGTTTAAAAAAATAAAATCTATCGTGGACCATAATTTTATAGTGACGACCGGTTCTTTGGTAGAAGACGGGTATGTGTTAAATGTGGTTAATGTTTACGCTCCGCAGAAGGTGGGGGAAAAAAGGGTGTTGTGGGAGCGTCTTTTGGCAGTTATGCAAGGGATGATTGGGATGTGGATTTTTATAGGTGATTTCAATTCGGTTAGATGGGATTGTGAAAGAAAAAATTCAAAATTCAACAACAGGGCTGCTCGTGATTTTAATGGTTTTATTGATGAAGCTTGTTTACAAGAATTTAATATGCAGGGTTGTAGATTCACTTTTATGACAGGTTATGGTAACGAAGCGAAGATGAGCAAAATTGATCGTATGTTGCTGTGTCAAGATTTATTTAATAAATGGCATGGAGCGTGTTTAAGAGCGTTACCAAGGGAGTTCTCTGATCATAGCCCTATTTTATTAACAGTAAGTGATTCAAATTACGGGACAAAACCGTTCAAGTGGTTCAATTCGTGGCTTGACCGGGAAGGTTGTGAAGATGTTGTCCGAAATGCGTGAAATAAAGTGTCTTTTAAAGGTCCGGCTGATATAGTGATCGCAAAAAAGTTGATGCAGGTTAAAGTGGATCTTAAGAATTGGTGGCGAGGGGTGTCCAAAAAAGAAAGGGCCGAGTTAGATTGCTTAAAGAATGACGTCAGCCGACTAGAGCTGGTTATGGAAACTCGCGAGCTTGAGGAAGACGAGCTTTGGGTATGGGAGGAAAGTAAGGTAGAACTGGACAGATTGGTTTTCCTGAATAATAAGGATCTGAAACAGAAATCTCGGGCGAATTGGGCGTCAGTGGGGGATGAAAATTCAGCTTTCTTTCATCGATGTATTAACGGTAGAAAAGCCGCTAATGATATTCTGGGGGTCTTGGTTGATGGGGATTGGATTTCGAAACCTCAGCTAGTCAAACGAGAAGTTCTTCGGTATTATAGAGAGCTTTTTCGTGAGACTAATCTGAGGAGACCGTTTTGTGTTTTTGATAATTTGAAACAGGTTCCTGTGGAGAAGATAGAAGAGTTGGTCGCCCCTTTTTCTAAGGAAGAAATTAAGAAAGCTGTTATGGATTGCGGTTCTGACAAGGCGCCTGGTCCAGATGGGTTTAATTTTCATTTTATTAAACATTTTTGGTCTTTGATAGAGGAGGATTTTTTGAAGCTCTTCGAAGAATTCCATGAGACGGGCTATATTAGTAAAGAATGCAGTTTGTCTTTTATCACTCTTATAGCAAAGAATAAAGCTCCCATAGGATTGAAGGATTATCGGCCTATAAATCTCGTAGGGGTGATTAATAAAGTGATTTCTAAGGTGATAGCTGCGAGGATTAAATTGTCATGGGGGAGGTGATTTCCGACTCTCAATCCGCTTTTCTTAAGGAGTGCTTCATATTGGATGGTCCCTTAGTGCTTAACGAGATGATTGGGTGGATTAAGAAGTATGATAAGAAGGCTTTCTTTTTGAAGATTGATTTTGAAAAGGCGTATGACAACGTGAACTGGGACTTTCTATTATCCATTATGACACAGATGGGGTTCCCGGAAAAATGGTGCTTGTGGATTAGAGGTATTGTTCATTCTGCTCGTTCTGCGGTTTTGGTAAATGGATCGCCTACGTTTGAGTTCAACTGTCAAAAAGGGCTTAGGCAGGGCGATCCTCCCCTTTTTGTTTCTTATAGTGATGGAGGGGTTGGCGAACTTGATTACAAGGGCTTGTTCTTTGGGAGATATTGAGGGGATTCAAGTGAATAGGGGGGCCAGGTATCTCTCATATGTTGTATGCGGATGATGCTCTATTGATGGGTTCGTGGTCACATCATAATATCATAATGACAAATAGATTGTTGCGTATTTTCCATTTGATCTCTGGGTTGAAAATAAATGTCCAAAAATCCCATATTTTTGGGCTAGGGGTGTCTTCTTTAGAAGTGGTTTCTATGGCCGAAGTGTTGGGGTGTAAGGTAGGTGAATTACCGTTCATTTATCTTGGGGTTAAAATTGGTGCAAACATGAATAGATCGGCTCATTGGGGTTCGGTCATTGACGCGGTTAAGAGTAGACTTTTATCTTGGAAGGCAAAGTTATTATCGATGGGTGGCCGTCTAACGTTGATTAAATCGGTTCTTGCTAGCCTTCCGGTATACTAATTTTCTATATTCAAAGCCCCAAAGGAGGTTATGGAAGAAATAGAAAGGATGATGAAAAAATTCTTATGGGTTGGGAATAAAGTTAGTAAAGGAATACATTGGGTTTCATGGGATGTGGTAACGAGACCTAAGATATATGGCGGGTTGGGGATCTCCAAGTTGTGCGACGTGAATGTGGCTTTACTGGTCAAGTGGGCTTGGCGTTTTAAGACTAACTATGCTGGGTTGTGGAGAAAGGTAGTGATTAGCATTCATGGTGGCCGAAGTAAGTGGAAGTTTCTTCCTGTTCAGAGATCTTTACCGGGTACTTGGAAGGCAATTGTCAATATTTTGGAGACTTTTCGTATCAATGGTCAGCCTCTGTCTAGCCTAATTACGTGTAAATTGGGTAATGGGGATTGTATCAGTTTTGGAAGGATGTTTGGTTTGGCGATACCCCTTTATTCATTAGATGGCCTTCGCTTTTTTCTTTGGAAAAAGATAAGGAGTGTGTAGTCAGTT
Source organism: Ambrosia x helenae (assembly GCA_030844895.1). NCBI lineage: Eukaryota > Viridiplantae > Streptophyta > Magnoliopsida > Asterales > Asteraceae > Ambrosia > Ambrosia x helenae. Next base: position 100,404,662 of record CM061233.1, on the reverse strand, counting down.
CTCGGGTGGTCCATGATGGGAGTCATTATCAAATGTCGGACTCTTGGTCTTCTAATGTTCATACGGTTGAAGGCATTTCAGAGATACAAGATGTTATGTATATGTTATCTCAGGTCCGGTTAGTTGATAGCAAAGACGGGTGGTTTTGGGATAAAAAATCGGCTACAGAGTTTTCAGTCGCTGCCATAAAAGCCTCCATAAGGCAGCTTCCAGCGGTGTGCTCCAGCAGAGTATTTAGATGGTTTAACTGGATCCCGATTAAGGTAAATTTGCTGTTATGGAGAATCGATAAAGGTAGAGTCCCAACTTGCGTTGAGCTGATAAGGAGAAACGTTGTGGTCCCTAGTGCTATTTGTCCGATGTGTAAGTCTGCAGATGAATCGACCAGCCATGTCTTTTTTGGCTGCTACATCGCTACAGGGGTCTGGTCTTTAGTGCGGGTTTGGTGCAAAATGGGAGCTACCACGTTTCATGATCTCGAGTCGGTTCTGCAATGGTTTAACTCGAGTTCCAGCCCTACTAAGGAAAAGAAGATTATTGGCGGGATTTTTTGGGTCACTTGTTGGGCTATTTGGAAAGAGCGGAATAAGGTGGTGTTTCAAAATGCTCAAATAAAAGTGTCGGAGGTGGTTTCTTTGATTAAGTCTTCGACCTTCATTTGGTTAAAGTATAGGACCAAAAACTCTAGGATTGAATGGAACGATTGGGTTACAAACCCGTTGTATACGCTGTAATTTGTTGGGTGTGTGGTCCTTTTTCTGAGGACTACACCTTTTTGTTTTGAATGAAGTATTTTTTCAAAAAAAAAAAAAACAAAAGTGCTAAAAAACCTTAATCACAAGATGACCCTGTTATTTATTTAAAAATCAACATATTCGAACAAAAGATATTTCCAGATATGTGCAAATAATTTAAATGAAATATATACAGTTGAAATACACAAATTGATTAGTTTAAAAATTTTCCTTAATTAGAAGTTATTGTTATTTTAGGCTAATAACTATTTACGAATTATCTTATTTCAAATTTTGAACATGATAATTTTTTTGCTTTCTTTATATTATTTAAATTTATTTAAATTTATTTTGGTATAATCATTCTAAATTATAAGTAGATATTTAAGTTTAACTAAATCTTTGAGTTTTTTTTTTTTTTTAATATCATTAGTTTTTGGCAACCTAAATTTATATTAATTTGAAATGTGTTTAAAATTTGATTTCTGATCCTTAATTATAGCAAAAAAATTTGTTAACCTTTTAAAACATAACATTGCATTGCATATCGCTTTTATACCATTTACTAGTTTATACCATAGAAGTTTCTCAGATTGGACAAATCTAACCTGAAATGACCAAATGTGTGTTACAATATAGTATAGAAAATAAGGTATTATAATGTGATAAGGCAACAATTTTAATCATATGAATATGACTAAGAATGAAAATGTATATTAAAAAGTTTTTGTTAACGAAAAGAAAAATACAAAATAAAAATTTGAACCATAAATTTAAGAAAAATTCCTTGTAAACAACATTTGTGGTTTGTCTTTTAGCTTTTCCGTCTTCATCAATTATCGAAGACATATCCACTTTGATTTTTAAAAACGAATCTCATTGACAGAAGATGACTGCTAGAACCAAGACTATTTATAATTAGATAGTACTATTTTGATGAGTTCTCAAAGGAAAGTATCTAAAGGCACTAAGTCATTAACATGGTTTCAAAATTTCACTTAAAGCCTAAATGCACCTCTTCTTTGTTATATATGACTTTCTAAAATTAATATCATAAATAGTAGAATCTTAACGTATGTGTTCATGAATAACTTTACTCATTCACTATTTGACATAGTCTACATTAATGTAATAATCTTGGCTTCTTCCAATTGCTTTTAACTTCTAATAAACCTAAAACCCCGTAACACCACCAAATTTCATATTCTTACATACATTATCTTAGTCTCCATAATATGGTTCATCACAAACATGAAGTCAGGACCAGTAAGCATCACCACAACTAAGGTCAAGTTTTTTATATGCTTACCAGCACCGACACAAGGATAAATAATGTGACATATGAAACGACAACATTGTTGATAGCTCGAAGTACCTCACCATATCTATAACATCCTGTTGTTACGTGACCAAGATTATATTAAATATAATGTAAATCCATATTTAATTTACTAATAATAATAGATTATTAAGAATTATTAAATAAATAATTGTTATTACACACCACATTAACCTTTCACTAGTCAACACACCATATTATAATATTAATATTAAAAACACATGGATGGACATATCCTAAAAGAATGTTGCGCACATGCTTCCTATCATGCACATATGACATGTATTAAACTTTATTTGGAAATTTGTGTCGCACCCTCAAATTCCACTTGCGGGGTTTAACCGCGAGGCGCGTGACACACAAGGATCCAAGTCAACGATCACAACAAACGACAAATATATTATTATTATTATCTCAATTTTGTGTTGGCCGTTTTTATGTTCCGACCACTAACGCCTTCTTCGTGTTCATGTAAACCAGGTGTTATTGACCCAAGTGCTTGTTTTGGATGTGTGATTGTAGTTCACCTGACTTTTGTATCTAGAGCATGGTTTTATGTTTTTCTATTCCAAGTTTATCACTGTAAGTATTCTGGCCATGTCTTTGATAGAAGATTTTATTAGTTTACATTATTATTGAATTTTTGATAAAACTAAAATAGGCTAGAAACTAAAGTCAGTATTTGAAAGTTCTTGCATTCGTTGAGATGTTAGAGGTGGCAAATTGATGTTTTAATATTATAGACCTTATGAATTATCTACTAATAGCAAATTTGACCCATTGAATTATGAATGGGTTAATATGGGTTGTGGTTTTTTTTGTCATTGTTTTTTTTTCATCATTTTTTACAGGCAATGCAAATTAATATTGTAGAACTAAAACAATCACCAACCTTAACCTTTCATCTTATTATTAATTTAATTGTTGTCTTAGGTTCGCAGAGGCGTGGATGTTTACACGGATGAGGATATCAATGACATTCATGAAGAATGGTCAAGTTATTTGGTTAGCTTCATTTTCAAGTGAACCGTATTTTTAGGTCTCGGCTAATCTATTGACACAATTATTTTGTAACTGTTAAATATTTTTGGTAGGATTTGAAATTTATTGATTTTGTTATCAAATTTTTATTATGAAATTATTGATTTTGTTATCAAGTTTTTGGTATATATGCATTTTATTATGACTATTGATTTTGTTATTATAAAATTTAAATATAAATCAGGGTAATTATTGATTTTGCAGATTTTTTTAGGAAAATAATAGCATGACACGCAAAACGAGTGTCATAAAGGTGTGTCAAGAATGTATGTCATTAAAGAGTGTCATGAAAGCGTGTCATAAAAGAGTGTCATTAATGCGTGTCATTAAAAGATGACACGCGCTTGCATGTCATAAAAATTTAATGACATGTTCTTCCTTGACACTTTTTTGTGTGTCATACACACCCCTTTATGACGCGCAATGCGCGTCAAGAAAGGGGTTTTTTTCTAGTAGTGATTATCTGTTTATGTTATGGTTTACTGGTTATTCTTGTTGCATGTTTGTATGGTTGTGTATGATTATCATTGCATTCGATGGTTGTGTTATTATGTATGTCATGGTTGTTGTGGATATCTTGGTTGCTTATTCGAGCGCACATGATTGACAATATTATCGATAAATATGTGTCTCATTTTTATATCTGATGTATTAGAAAGAAGGCATGCCTCCCCGAAGGAACACCCGCAATACCGAGAACATCACATTCCCAACCACGTCCGAGGAGCTAGCCCGCATGATTGCGCAAGCCATTGCGCAGCACGACACTAACCGCGCAGACTCCGGTGGTGGATCTTATGGAAATGGCCAGCGAAGGACGAGTGATAATGACAATGGTAAAATATCGAATTGTTGTACTTCCTATAGCCTTGTAATCAGTTACTGTTATTGATGGTGTCTCATTATCTATGACACAAGAAGTTGAAAACACGGTGCATGGCTGTTCCTACAAGACTTTCATGGCTTGCAAACCATGGAATTTTTGTGGGTCTGAAGGAACAATCGGTATTTGTCATTGGATCAAGAAGATGGAATCAGCCTTGGATATCAGTGGATATGCTGAGGATCAGAAGGTCAAGTATGCTACATGCACCTTCCAGGATGAGGCGTTGACTTGGTGAAATTTGCAAGTTCAGACTCTGGGTAGAGATGTTGCTTATGGTCTCTCATGGAACGATTTAAAGTCTATGTTGATGGAGAAGTACTGCCCCCGAAGTAAGCTTTAGAAGCTTGAGTCGGAGTTTTGGAATTTATCTATGACCGGGGCTGAGATCACTGCCTACACTACTCGCTTACATGACTTGTCTCGTTTGGTACCCCACATGGTCACACCAGAGTACAAAAGGGTTGAAAGGTACATTTGGGGACTCTCCCCTAAGATTCGCAGTATGGTAACTGCCGCTGAACCCACCACCATTCAAGGTATTGTCACCCTAGCTCATAGTCTCACGGATGATGCGGTGCGTATGGGCACATTGCTTAAGAAGGAGGTCAAAAAAGGTGGAAATTCGGGTGAAAAAAGAAAATAGTCAGATACCAGGAAAGGTAAAAATGGTGGAAATCAGTCAGGAAAGAAACAAGAGACTGCCTAGGAATTTGGTGCAACCACTACTACTGCTGCTGAGCCCCGAAGGAAGTACGACGGATCGCACCCTCTTTGCAACAAACGTAACTATCATCTTGTTGGATCTCGTGATAGCATCCGTTGTGGCTACTGCAAGGAGATTGGGCATCAGCCTTCTCGTTGTCATGCTAAGGCTTCTGATAACCCTGCCGGGAAACCAGGATGTTATGAATGTGGTGCTACTGATCATTTCAAGAAGGACTGCCTGAAGTTGAAGAATTAGGCTCGCGGGAGAGCTTTTGTGATTGGAGCCGGTGATGCTCGTGAGGATCCCAATGTCGTTACCGGTACGTTCCTTGTTAGCAACACTTATGCTTCCGTACTTTTGGTATTGGTGCCGATTTAAGTTTTGTGTCGACTGACTTTAAGCAAACTCTTGGGGCCAACTCTAGGGGGTTGGGCACACGCTATTCTATAGAATTGGCCAACAGTAAGGTTATTGAGTCGGAAGAAGTTGTTGAAGGATGTACCTACTATGTGCGGTATCACGAATTTATTATAGATTTGTTGCCGATAGAATTGGGTAGTTTCGATGTGGTTATTGGCATGGATTGGTTGTCGAAGAACCATGCGAAGATCGTGTTCCATGAAAAGATTGTCCGTATTCCCCTCCCTAGTGGTGAAATTCTTTCGGTCAAAGGAGAGAACAGTCGAGCCACATTACGGATTGTATCTTGCATGAAAGCCCAAAAGTGCCTTCGCAAGGGCTATTGTGCATTTCTAGCACACGTGATCGAGAAGAAGTCCAAGGAGTTGAAGATCGAAGATATCCCTGTCGTGAAGAATTTTCCTGAAGTCTTTCCTGAAGAATTGCGTGGATTGCCGCCTCCGAGGCAAGTGGAGATCATTATTGATTTGGTTCCTGGTGCTGCACCAATCGCCCGTTCTCCTTATTGTCTAGCGCCATCAGAGATGCAAGAGCTTTCGAGCTAGTTACAAGAGTTGTTGGAAAAGGGTTTTATTTGGACAAGTTTCTCTCCATGGGGTGCGCCTATGTTGTTTGTGAAGAAACTTGGATCTTTTCGTATGTGCATAGACTACCGAGAATTGAACAAACTTACCATCAAGAAGCGGTACCCTTTCCCCAGGTATGATGATTTGTTTGATCAGTTGAAAGGCTCCAGTTTCTATTCGAAGATTGATCTGAGATCAGGATATCTCGTATGCAAGAGGAAAGCATACCTAAAACGACTTTTAGAACGTGTTATGGTCATTATGAGTTCTTAGTCATGCCATTCGGATTGACCAACGCACTTGCGGTATTTATGGATTTAATGAATAGAGTATGCAAGCCGTATTTGGAAAAGTTCGAGATTGTCTTTATTGATTATATATTGACATATTCACGGACTCAAGAGGAGCATGAGCAACATTTGAAGTTGATTCTTGAGCTACTTAAAAGCGAGAAGTTGTATGCTAAGTTCTCCAAGTGCAAATTTTAGATTCGCGAAGTTCACTTTCTTGGTCATCTGGTTAACGAGAAAGGTATTCATGTCGATCGAGCAAAGATTGAGGCAATCAAGAATTGGGAAGCGCTCAAGTCACCAAAGGAAGTGCGACAATTTTTAGGACTGGCTTATTAGCGACGATTTATTGAGAACTTCTCCAAGATATCTCAATCTTTAACCATTTTGACTTAGAAGGATAAGAAGTTTGAATGGGGTGATATGCAAGAATTCGCTTTTCAGTTGTTAAAGCAAAGGTTGTGCCGCACTTCGATTTTGTCTCTGCCCAAAGGAACGGATGATTTTGTGGTCTATTGCAATGCTTCACACCAAGGCCTTGGGTGTGTTTTGATGCAAAGGGATAAAGTGATTGCGTATGCCTCTCGTCAACTCAAGGTTCACGAGAAGAATTACACTACGCACGACTTGGAGTTAGGAGTCGTACTCTTTGCGCTCAAGATTTGGAGACATTACTTGTATGGAACCAAGTGTACTGTCTTCACGGACCGCAAAAGTTTGCAACACATCTTCAATCAGAAGGATTTGAACATGAGGCAAAGAATATGGGTTGAGTTGATGAACAATTACAACTATGAGATTAAGTATCACCCGAGGAAGGCAAACGTCTTGGCGGATGCCTTAAGCCAAAAGGAATGCGTCAAAACCCTACGTGTTCGCGCACTAGGTTTGACGATTCATTCAAGTCTCATGGATTGCATTCGCGAAGCCCAGCAGGAAGCACTCAAGGAAACCAATATCAAGGAAGAAGCTTTGCATACTATGGTTAATGTAACCATTCGTATTTCCTTTGATTTATGACCTTTGATAAATAATAAAATCCCTGTTTATATTGTTCATTTGTGGCTTTTCCTATGTTATTTTAATTATTTGGGGCAAAAATCATGTGGTTATTTGTTTAAACAAACTAATATTATGAATAATATAATAAAAACGATATTAAAAAAATTGATTGAGCCGGGATTCGAGCCTGTGCCCCAACCCAGTTCACATACAACACAAACCACTACACCACTCGTGACCTTGTGCTTTTATCTGATTCGAATACAATTTATAACATTCTCCAATTATCCCAACTCAAACTTGCAAAGTCAAAAACCAAAGTCAACTAATGGTGAATCTACAAATTAAAGCGTGTTTCAGCCAATTTTGGTAATCATATCGATGGCTTGGCAAACAAGAATACAATTTGTTTCATTTCCAGCTGTCTATTGCGAGCAATCATTCCTATTATGAACCAATTAAAGCGTTTGTCATTCAAAGCTAGTCAAACATTCCAATTCGTTGAATCTGTATGTAATACTATAATTGAACCCTCTCATACACCCTAAGAGTGCCGATTTACACACCTACACTCTCAATTCTTTCTGTTTTCACCCATTGTGCGTGTAATCGAGTCTTTTTGACCGTTTGGTTGACTCGTGATCTGGAAGCTTTGCACTCGGGTATGATATAATTCATTTTTTTCTGTACTCTAATTGGCCCTTGATAACCATTTACCCCATGGTTAATCGGCCTCTATTATCACATTTAATCAAATTAGAAAACTAGGGTTCTTAGTTATTTTTTGGGAAGACGACTTACAGTCGAGTCTGTTTATATCTCACGCGAAGCAAAAATAAACACAAACTGATCCTCAGATTAGTTGGTAAACACACTTGTTGGTTAAGTATGGGTCGGCCGAGTTCATGAATTCGAGCCACTCACACCTTAGTTTTATTTTAGGAACATATTTTCAATAATCAAACTGTGTGTGTATGTATGTGTATATATATATATATATATATATATATATATATATATATATATATAACGATTAGATATGAATTCGTTCTCAGGGTCTAGATCAGTTGGTCTAGGCTTGTGATTTAGGGTGTTGAACTGGCCAGAGGCCCAGGTTCCATTCCCATAAACCTCAAACATTTTTTTAACCCTTTTCTTTTATATTTTTTTTGTTATTATTTTTAAAATGATTTTAAAATATCAAATTTGATTTATAAATTCTACAAAATTTATTTTAGGATATATAAATGATAAACTTTATTATATAATTTTTATTTTCAGAAAAATCATTTATTTAATATATATATATATATATATATATATATTATATTACAAGTTTATTTATAAATAAATAATTATAGAAATAACACTAAACAATTTATAAAAAATTCTACAAAAATTATTTTAGACTTATAAACTAATATACTTTTTAAAACAAAATTTTATTTTCGGAAAAAGATTTAGTAATTATTTTTAATCAATTTATTCTATTTTAATCATAATAAATTCATAATAAATTCGCTTTCCATCATTTTTGCACCAATATTTCACATAAATTATTTTTATTAATTTAAATCAGGAATATAATTTTTATAATCTAAAATTTATGAAATTTAATATTTTTAAATATTATTACCATGTTTTGATTAATAGATTATAATGTCTTATATACACTTTAATTATGAAAATAATTTTATAAAAATTATTTTCACATTATAATATTTTAGTACAACCACCCTTGATCAAGATCTTACAAAAATCCTTTTTATTTATTTATTTTCTTAATTCCTTTATTTATTATTTAACTAACAATTATTTTAAATTAACTATTTAACGTTCGTCAATCCCCAAATTAGGAACCCTAGAATACTTTTAGTCTAGAAAACTTAGACTTTTAAGTTTTCCCAACACTTATTTTATTGCCTTGAACATAGGGTAATACTTGGAAACATTTGGGCCACATTTAGACTATTTCAGGGGATTCAATACTTTGCTAAGGTGAGTTTACATAACCTCGTTTATGCAACTTTTATGCTTGAAATTTTATGCTTTTATACTTGAGCAATTCTTTATACATGTCTAGTTGTAAATCATTGATGCCACATGCTTTAGACAAAAGCTGTTAGACTTAAACTTAAACTTACATAATCATTAACCCTGATCAAGCTGGCGATATACAATGATAGATCTATTGGATTGACAACCCCACCTAGATTTGTTGACCATTTTTATGGGTAGCGCGGGTGATTGTTATCGTTCCAAACTTTATATTAAGGAGAACCGTGGATGCGGGATGGACCTAAACTTTGTCGGAGGATTGATTATATGCACACTATGCTTTGTGTTTTTGTTTTCACATGTAGACTTAGATACATATTAGACATGTGAATTGCTAAACTTTGAAACTTTTAAAACTTATTGCTAAACTTCGCTTATGTATTCTCACCAACTTTTAGTTGACCCTCCCATCTTTTCCATACTCAACATTTCAGGAAATACTGATGCTTGAAGTCTAATGTGATCAAGAGGAGTTATTTGAAGTTTTTTTTTTTTTTTGAGTTTCGTTTATTTGTTTGATGTACTAGATTTCATTCAAGACATTTTGCTATGTATTTCAATTTGGATATTCTTAGTATTGGAATAAATGCCTATTTAAAAAATTACATTAATTACCATGAGCTACTAAACAATCATCAATACGTGACATCCCGATGTTTCCGCCATCGGTTGGGGTGTTACAGTTAGGTTGTTGGAACCAAGGACCGACGGAACATTGTGTTTCTCTAATAGGATTTGGGTTCCATTGTTTAGTGGATTGAGGGAATTGGTACTCGAGGAGGCCCATAAGTCAAGATATTCGGTTCATCCAGGAGCCGATAAGACGTATAAGAATTTGAAGGAACTATATTGGAGGCCTAACATCAAGGGTAGTATTGCTATGTACATGGGAAAGCGCCTCACGTGCTCTAAAGTCAAAGCTGAGTATCAGAAACCCTCCAACATATTGCAGCAACATAAGATACCCATGTGGAAGTGGGAGCAGATCTCGATGGATTTTGTGACTAAGTTGCCAAAGACGTCAAAAAGTCATGACGCAATTTTGGTAATTGTGGATCGGTTGACGAAGTCTGCTCACTTTTTGCCAATCAAGGAAACGGATAAATTGGCAAATCTCTACATTAAGGAGATCGTATCTAGGCACGGTATTCCAGTTTCTATCATCTTAGATCGGGATAGTCGGTTTACTTCCAGGTTTGGGTAGACTTTGAACGAAGCACTCGGTACTCGATTGGACATGAGTACGGCCTATCATCCCCAGACAGACGGCCAGAGCGAAAGGACGATCCAGAATCTTAAGGATATGCTTCGTTCATGTGTGATTGACTTTGGAGGTAACTAAGATGCCCACGTACCTCTAGTTGAGTTTCGGTATAACAACAGTTATCACACTAGCATCAAAGCCGCACCGTTTGAAGCTCCTTTTGGACGCAAGAGCCGATCACCGTTGTGCTGGGCAGAAGTTGGGGATATGTTCCATTCAGGAGACTACCGACAAAATCTTTCAAATCAAGGATCGATTGAAAGCTGCCCGGGATATAGGCAAAAAAGTTATGTGGGTGAGAGAATGAAACCTCTAGAATTTCAAGTAGGCGACAAGGTCCTATTGAAGGTTCTTCCTTGGAAAGGAGTGCCCCGATTTGGAAAACGAGGCAAGTTGAATCCAAGATACATTGGTCCATTTGAAATCTTGGCAAGAGTTGGCCCTCTCGCGTACAAGCTTAAGTTGCCCCATGAAATGAGTGGAGTTCATGACATGTTCCATGTGTCAAATCACAAGAAGTGCTTATCGGACAAATCGTTGATCATCCCGCAAAAGGAAATCCATATTGATGATCAACTCCATTTTATTGAAGAACTAGTCGAAGTCACAGACTGGAAAATCTAGAAATTGAGGCGTAGACGAGTTAAGCTCGTTAAAGTTCGGTAGAATTCTCGACGCGGACCCGAGTTCACTTGGGAACGCGAGGACGAAATGAAGCGAACCCCTATCTCTTCAAGAATTTCCCGGTATCGGATAAGCTATATAGAATTTCGCGGACGAAATTTCCTCAACATGGGGAGAATGTGACACCCGCCACTTTATCAGGTCAAAATCCGTACATCTTCTATTCAACATTTAACTTTCAACACATAACTAATATCATTTTATACGTATAAGTCCCCCGAGAAAGTCTAGCAAGGTCCGAACAAGTATAATTTCACCCATATCAACGAGCATTGGTAACACGAGTTTAAACAATTTCAATCTGTTTTCCAAACACATGTATATATGTTCAGTTGTTTAGACACGTATTCGTGAATATGTTAACACACATATGTACATATATATATAACATAGTCCATGTTTTTAAAATAACTGATTCGTAATATATACATATACATATGTGTGATATATATACATATATGTGTAAGAGTGTGCATGAGGGTAATTAATATCATGAGAGGAACACATTAAATATAATCCTTACATGCATTTTGTCCCATCTTAATGAACAATCTAATCTAGCTTTTGTGTTTAAATATATAAGGTAGAACAACTAATTAACACTAGGATTTATAAAGCTTCTTAACACAAAATAACCACCACTAATCGCTGCCCCTCCTCTTGTTTTCTTTCTTTTCCTTTTTGACTCCCAAGCACAACACAACCATCATCCTTGTCCCTCGTTTACACAACACTAAACCTTTTTTAGTGTGGTATCAAGTCACTAACACACACATCAATCTTGATCTTATGGAATGTCACTAATCACCTCATAAGATTCCTTAAACTAGGTATTATGTATAACCAAAAATAGATAGATCTCTTTTGTCCATAAACCCATGCTAGATATCTTACCCCAAATCAACACAATCTTGCCTTCTTTGAAGCCCCCAAGTCGTTGCCCCTTTCCCCATAACACCATCATTTTTCCTTCTAATTCTAAACATCAAAAGATCACATGTATTGTCATTCATGATGTGTGTTATCCATCTAATCAAGATCTCTACAAATCCAATAACACATGATTATGTTGCCTCTAATCACATGCAAACCTAGTCAAATCTTACAAGACTCTAGACAAAATTAGTAATATTCCTCTAATCACCAAGAAACATGGAAGTTGACTTACCCTTGGAACCTCCCTTCCTATCCTTTTCGGCTCATTACAACCGAAACCAACCCACCCTTTTCCTTTTCCCTATATCGATCCATACACCCCTCACATCATGTCCAACCTTAAAACTACAATGTGCCACCCTAAGAGATTATCAACTTGAGTTGATAAGTCAAGTCTAAGATTAGTTACATCACGGAAACACTAAACCTTATATATGACCAAACACAAAATTGGAAATATTCTCTTGACACAAGGAAAGCACAAGATCAACCTATCCCAAACCAAACCCCTCCCTCTATTTCTCTCGGATCTATGTAACCGCCACCACCACCCAATGCTTATTTCCCAATCAAATCTAATCCTAAGATGATATGGTCAAGCATCATTATGTCAAGCTAAATCATGTGGTTAGTCACTCACAATGACAAGGGACTTGATGATAGGTCATGGTGATTAGAAGTATAACAAAATACAACAATACGAACAAAAATAGTAGACATAACAAGTGGTAGAAGCATGGCAAAAAAACAATAATAAGCACAAAAAAATTGTAGACACAACTAAAATAGTTCCTCGTAAAACATCAATACAAGATAGAAATATTAGAACTTACATCAACATTAAATCACAATGACTTGCTTACCTGTAAAGTAAACATGAGGCCTCATGGAGAAAGCAAACACATAGAAGAGGAATGAAAGCCATCGAGTAACAAATTCATCTTCAAATGCCCTGAAAAATTAATAGACATGAATGAAAAATTAGTGTTTAGGGAAAAGAAAATCGTAATTTGATCAAAGAACATTGAAGGAGAATGACATTCAATAGTAGTGAATGCCATTGAATTGAGAATTGATTGAATTGAGAAACAATTGAATTGAGAGACGATGAAGGGCCTTTAGAAGAAAATGAAGAGAACAATTTTGGTTACAAAATGGCAAGTATGGAAGAAGTTTTAGGTTTTAACTATAAAACCATGATTAAATTACTATCATGACCTTAAAAGCACTTAATTGTGACAACTATTCTAATTGTACCCTTATAAATTATGCTTGATTTAATTGTACATGTTACTTTAATAGTTAGATGCTGGACAAAATTACTATCTTGTACACCTTTGGTACTTAATAAGATAGTAAGTATAAGTATAGATAAGAGAATAATATTTCAAGTTATCCAATTCATGTGCAAATCATAACTTGTTCATTAATTGGTGGGTAATGATGGAGGGCTAAGAAGTGGTTTATAATAATGGGGGTTTCACAAAGTAACGTAGTCATCTAATTCTATATAAATAGTGTATTACACACATATACAATAACCATAATATGTTGTACACAAAGGACAAAAAGGGAAGAAAATGACCAAAAATTAGACATTTATGAAGAGTCTATTCAACTCCCATCTTAAAATTATGTTGAAATTACCTTCTTAGACATGTTTGGTCCTTAATAAGGTAATAGAGATAAGTGATTTCTTAAGATTTTGAAATATTTAATGCGGTTGGGCGTACGAATGTATAAATATAATATGTTAAATAATAAAAAAAAAATTAATACGTGTTTTGACGAGTGTACGTATTAACAAACTATATTATTTTTAATCTATTAATATAATGCACATGTTTATTCAACCATGCAATTTGTATGGGTTTTTAACATAACTTATTTACTTCTAATAATATAACATTTTATTTATTAATCCATGTAATACATCGGATTATATCCTAGTTTGTTTTTGTTTTTTTTTTTTTTTGTTTAAAAGGCATATCCTAGTTTGTTAATTATATATAATATACTAGTTTATTTCCAGGAACTTCCCTGGATAGACAAATCTAATGCAATTTATCCTAGGATATTGTTGAAAAATAGAACATGATAGTGATATTTGAGCAAAAATTAATGATGAAAACAAAATAAAATAAAATAAACCTTACTCTTGCTAATATATACATACCAAACTAACGATGAAATATTTTCTTCACAAAAAAACGACTTGATGGGAAATAAAAAATGCCCATCTCTATTAATGCACTCAAGTAACCAGAACAAAGATAACAGTGTTTCAAAAAATGAAATAAACAATATAAAAATATATAAAGTATTCAGATTATTATTTACAAATAAACTCTGTGTATTATACGAGTTAAACGTAATTTTATATATTAAATAATAAAAAAGTTACATCTTTAAAAACTCGTGTATTGCACATGTTGAATAAACACGTATATTAGACGGGTTAAATAAATATAATTTATTTGGTTAACAAAAACAATGTCAAGGTACGTTTTTGAAAATACGCGAAAATATAAGAAGAATTAGGTAAGAAAGTAAATATTAAATAAATGAAAAATAAACGTGAAATTGTGATTTAATAATATTACTTCATATGAGAGAAAAGTGAAATAATTATAAGACTTTTATTCTAACCTTCTTGAGGTGTCAGGTTCGATCTTTGATCCTATCAGGTTTTACTGATTTTCCACTGTCGTGCCTTCGAGAGGGTGGGGAGTCAGGTTTTCTCCGAAACGGTTGGCTTTTTGGGTTCGAGCTACCCAGCGCTATCTGTGGGCGGGCACCTAAGATGTGTCTTCATCCAGGGACATATGAGATGCACTTATAACCAATTGGTAAGTACATTAGATAATCAGGACATTGTTGGCCGATAAAAAAAAAAAAGAAAAAAAAAAGTAATCAAGTATCAACGAAAAAGTTGGTAAACAGTGATTCGTAAAAGGGTGACTTGTTGGTGAATAGGAATGATTAAGGTGGCAGTTGGTCGTTGGTTCCGATATTGTGGGACCCGACAAGATTCCTCAGGCAAGAGTGGTTGGTGGGTGTAGGGGAAACCACGTACTACCGACGTGTTTATTAGTTAAATTAGGGACCACACAAAGGACGATGACGATTAGATCTAAGCTGCGTGAGTGCAGGCGGTGATCGGTATCGTAAAATCTTATTCTAAACCACGTGTGCATGCGTTGGCTTGGGCCCTACTCTTCTTCCTTGGTCAAACTTACAATGTTCCACTTTCTTTGTCTCTAACTGCTGTCGGTAAAATATTGTTTTCATTTTTGTTTTTTGAGAATACAAATCATTTGTTGGTTGAAAATATTGATCAATCAAAACATATATATCTATATCCATTTCTGCCGTAAAGATAGGTATATTTTCCTGATATTTACTTTATATAGGTGCCTAATATCACTATAAGTTATTATCTATATTTTTAATTGTAACTAGTTATATTACCGTTCGTAGAGATACAAAAAATAGTGTCACCTGACACACCATTGAATTTCAAGTATCATACGTTTTTTTGAAAGGTAAATTTCTTGTTCCTTGTGAGACTTAAACTCAAGACCTCACACTTTTAGTGTATTAAAAGGTTTTGCCTTGCCATTGGACCACTAACCCCAATGATTCAAGTATCATACGTAACGTATAATAGGAAATTTCGAACAAAGTTATTGTTTTTTATTTCTTCTATACCATTTAGTTAGATGCTAAACAAATTTATAGTTCAAATAATAGGCCCAATTAACTAATTCTAATAGCGGGCTTTAAGTTTAAATCATAAAAGGAAGAAAAGCCAATGTTTGATTTTTGAACCTAGTAACTTTATAGTTCATGAGTTTTGTCAAAAATTGTCACTTTAGTCCAAATAGTTTTTTTTTCTCATCCGTGTCCCTAAGGTTTCAATTTTTTGTCATTTTAGTCCATTTGGCTAACTTAGTTAACAAAATCCAGTTAAGTCATGGGTATTTTAGTCAATTAGCATTTATATTTTGTTTTTTTGCCATTTTCATCCAAAACTCAATTTAAATTTATTTTATACATATATATCTATACACACAGACACATTTATTATATATACACACACATTGTTTAAAACTATAAATATTCAAGACCTTAACCTCAGGATATGTTTGAGATCTGAGGACGGTGACGGGCCAACAAGATCAACCGATCGAAGAGGATAATTGTACCAGAGCCGGTAATAGTTAATAATGATGCTTATAGGTTCGATAGTGAGTTTGGTTTGTTGTGTTGTTGTGAAATAGCCAACCGGAGAAGACTACCGGTTCCGGGAACGACAGTCGGAGATGGTAACAGAGGAAAGGGACAGGCTGTTGGTGGGTGTTGATTGTAGGGGAGTCACTGAGGAACATGTGATGAGTTGCTCGTGACCGGTCGAGGGTGATCGGAGATGATAATTGTGTCGGTGAATGAAAGACGAAAGGTTCCAGATTGATGGTTAGATAATCGGAACAAGAAGGTGATCGGTGTGGGTGTTTGGATTTGTCGAACAGACTAGTTACAGGAGACCGGTAATTGGTTGTAGTGTCAGAGATGAACATGATCGGTGAAGAGTTGGTTTAATAGAACAGAGGGTGCTGGATATAGTGTTTGGTGGTCGCCGGAGGAGGAACTCGACCGGAGACGACAACCGGTTTGGTCATCGCCGATTCGTCTTCCTCTTCTCACAGCTCTCTCTCTCTCTCTCTCTCTCTCTCTCTCTCTCTCTCTCTCTCTCTCTCTCTGTTATCCCCCCCCTCTCTCTCCCTCTCTCTCTCTCTCTCTCTCTCTCTCTCTCTCTCTTCAATTGGTGTAGGATTGAATATATGGATTATTGAAAGTGGTGTGTATATTATGATGCAGTGTATGTATGTATATATGATACATGAATATATGGATTATTATTATTATTATGAAAGTGGTGTGTATATTATAAGTATGTGTGTGTGTTATAACTAAAAAAATAAAATAAATTTAAATTGAGTTTTGGATGAAAATGGCAAAAAAAAACTAAATATAAATGCTAATTGACCAAAATACCCCTCACTTAACTGGATTTTGTTAACTAGGTTAGCCAAATGGACTAAAATGACCAAAAATGGAAACCTCAGAGACACAAATGAGAAAAAAAAAACTATTTGGACTAAAGTTGTAATTTTTGACAAACCTCAGAGACTAAATTGACAATTAACTCATTAGTTTATTTGAATCGTTTAACAAATATTTAAATGACCTCATATTTTTATCATGTGTTTTGCTAAAATGACATTATACTCTTATTATACTATTGACTTTTATTATGTGATTCGACCCGACTCAAATTTATCAAAAAATTATGACTCTGGGTTATTTTGAAAAGGTGTATCCAGAGAAAATAACACAATAGGAATAAATTCATGGCTCTGCCACCGATATTCCCCGCATTACATGGCACTAATTTGATCGATAACAGTTCTGTTCGTTACGGTATCAAAAATAAGCATGATAAATGAAATGGAAAACCCAAAAAATATAATTGTGATACATTTGGTCATATATATATTTTTTTTTTGAAAATTAAATTTCAATAACCAACAAAACCAAACCGCCACAAGCGTCCACAAAAAGAGCACCCGAGGGCACAAAAAAAGAGATTACATCAAAGCGGATATCTACACCAATCAGACCAATCCTTAAGTTTTAATCTAGACCTATGACGGACCCAAAAAAACGACGTCGACTTGACATTTTCAAAAACTTAAACCCTTGGTTTAAAAAAGCGCGCCTGGGGCGCGCTTAAGGCGTTTGGAGCGCGGGGCGACAAGGAAAACGCTTTTTTTTTAAAAAAAAAAAAAAAGCGCTCGACTCCATGAAGCCCTCGGGGCGGCGCTTTAAGCATGCCGCTTCGGTAGCGCTTCGGTGGCTTTACTGGCGCTTCAGCCAGATTCACAAGGTCTAGAAATTATAACAAAAGGAGATTAAGATCTAAGAGTTTAGAACATTAAAGAAGAATAAGAAAAAAAACATCTTTTATGAAGAATTGGAACATCAAAAGGTTAACGAAGGATTGAAAGAGTTAAACATACCTTTATGAAGAATCAGGATGGATTGAAGGAATAATGGCTGGAGTGTGATACGCGGGGGAAAATCTTAGTCATTTCGTGTTTAAGATTGTATTTTTATGCAATTTTATGGTTTTGGACCATAGTTGTCAATAGCGATGGTAGCGACCGCGATCGCGAATAGCGTCGCGTATCGGCTAACCATCGTTATGTAGTGTTTAGCGGGGCAATAGCGTGTGTATAGCGACGTCCGGCTAAGAATTCCGGCGATGTCGCTGTGATTTCTGCCGGAAACAAGGAGGAGGATGACAGAGAAGATGAAATCGTTTGATTTTGACGGCGATGTCTCTGGTCTTGATTTACAGGCGCCGGATTTTGACTGTCTTCGACGGAGAAGATGAATCGTAAGAGAGAGAAGAGATTTTTAATTATTAATAATTAATAATACGTACTAAATAGTGGGTTGGAAACCCAAGTTCTGAAAAGTAGTAAAAGAACTTTTAATTACTATTATTATATTATTATTAACTTTATTCATTTACAAATTTCACCCCTCTATCTTTTATTTATTTACATTTAGTCTAAAAACTTCTAAATTTTAAACAGAAAGTATAAAATTAGTTTGTATATATAAACATTTGGTCCTTATACTTGTAAATTTGTACATAAAAATATTTTTAAATATTTTAATACCTTACCGCTATTTACGAAATAGCGGGCGCTATTTCATCGCTATCGCTACGTAGCATATCGGTAGCCTGTCGCTATTTACCGCTATTCGCTATCAATAACTATGTTTTGGACACACTACTTTGATAAAGTTTGCGTTTTGCAGGTTTAACAAATTTTAAGGTGTATTTCAGAGCTAAACGAAGCTTTGGATTGGAGCTAGGATGATTCATGAAAGAAAACGAAGAAGAAAGATGGAGAAACTAGTGAAGGCCCATCGCTGACGGACGCTGTTAGTCAAAGTCAAAGTCAAAGAAATCAATGTTTTTAGGAAAATTAATGGGACTTTGACCAGAGACTTTGACCAGAGACTTTGACCGAGACTTTGACCAAAGACTTTGACCAAGACTTTGACTAAACTAAATGGTCATTAAGAGGAGTTTGACAATGGAGACTATATAATGAAGTCTTGAGAGTAATCTCTCATGATCCCTCATACTTCATCTCTTACACCACCAATCCATCCTATCAATCCAAATCATTCCATACAATTGAAGATCATCAAATCATTCTATTATTCAAGATTCAAGACCCGATCATTGAAGAATCAAGCTCCATGGCCATGAGTGGCTAATCTCTTTGTATCATGCCTAGGAAGTAAACAATTGATATTCTAGGGTTTAACATTTGGGTATTTTCTTAAACTTTTGATTGTGTGTTTATGTGTTTGAATTATTGTATTAGATTGCGATTAATCTTATGTTGAAGTCATTTTAGTTAATTGATCTTGTGCCAATTTCTAATGTCATGAACATGTTTTCTTGCTCTAATACAAACATAGGGTTGTATGTTCTAGGTAATGAAGTGTAGTTTAGTCCATCTTTGATGTTGATGAAACTTGACACCTAAGCCTATTGAACAATCACCCCGTTAACACCATTTGCACTACATTTGTTTGACCCATTTGTGAAACCTTAGACTTCAGTTGTTGAAAACTGGGTGTTATCTTTTTAATTAAATTGTTTACAATTCATATTACTTTTTAATCTCACAATCTAAATACAAGTTTTATTAAAACAAACCAGATCTCTTCAAATCAAACTCTTAAATGATAAACTACAACCTTCATAAATTAATTTAGCATCTTCATAAGCACCACTGTTTAATCAACTAAATAATATTCACTAACCACACGCTCCTTGGATTGATACCCTATTTACCCTATCTACTTAGGTTAATTAGGTTTGTATGAACCGTGACGACCGGCTCATCAGAGTGCAGGAAGAAGAAAGGCAAAAAGGCATAAATCATTCTAGGGTTTCCATAGGAAGAAGATAGCGGCTGGTAGTGCTGATAGATTGCTATATATAACGTTTAGGTTTAAAGAAGTTTTAGGAATTTACACATTTAACCCCTTTATCTTTCAACAATTTACATTTAGTGTCTAAAACTTGTATTTTGTCTAATTATTCTTATTATTTATGCTATTTTGATTAAAAAATATGTAAATATTACCTAAACTTTATCTATAAGTATTAATAAAATACATAGCGTGTCGAATACGTGAAGCTCTCGCCTCGCGCTTAAAGCCCCGCGCTTCGGATTTTGGAACCAAAACGCCTCGGAGCGCCTCGCACTTTTTTAAACCAAGCTTAAGCCGGCCTTTTGTGTTTTCCGGTGAACACCTTGGAGTTTCGTTCATTCCACGTACACCAAACAGTAGTATAAAGTATTCCCACAAGCATCGCTCGACTATCTTTATTATCGGAACAAGTGTTCGGAAGATGAATTCAGGTTTCAAAGGAGCCGATTGCGAATCGCTCTCCATATCACCAGTTTACACTTTAAGGGGGTCCACCCCTTCCATAATACCTTGCCACCAAAATCATTGTTTCTGTGAGAAAGAAAAAGAGTTTTTGCCTTTCGAACCGTGTAAGTCCCATCTTTGTCCCCACACCATATCCAACTGTCGCTACCGTCTACCCATTGATGATCATAAATCTCTTCTAGTAAACTAAACAGCTCCATAATTTCAGCTTGCGAGGCCGGATTTCTGCGCCAATCCCACAGTAGCCTTCGGCCACAACAGCCACACGGCTAGCAACATTCGCCCATTTATTCTTTTCTAGCAGGAACAACAAAGGGTATTTATCTTTCAAAGGAGCCGAATTCAGCCAAACGTCTGTCCAAAAAGAGACACTAGCCCCATTGCCCAGCCTACCGACAAACAAGCTGTTGAGGCTTCTACCATCAAGAAGTTTTGTTTCTCCAAGTTTGACCAGTTTCTTCCGGCTGCTACTAGAGAATTGGTTGCAAGGAAGCGAAGACCACATACAGTTTAATCCATTACAATCAATGACTATCTTCTTCCAAAGGGAGCAGCTTTCAGTCTTAAAACGCCAAACCCATTTCATTAAAAGGGCGTCATTTACGTGGACAAGTTTATTGAGTCCAAGGCCGCCTTCTTCTTTTGGTCGAGTTATATCATCCCAAGCCACCCAAAAAATCTTATGAGCACCACTCGAACCTGCCCATAAAAACTTTCCCATCATACTTTCAATTTGATCTATCACCGCGAGAGGGGCTTTATAAAGGGAAAAATAATAAATAGGGAGGTTTTGGAGGACCGACTTTATGAGAATAAGTCTCCCTCCCATAGAAAGAGTTTTGGCTTTCCACGAACCAAGTCTAGATCGAACCACCTCTACCACCGACGACCAACTACTAATGCGATTCATATTAGCTCCAACCTTAATCCCAAGGTAGTCGAAGGGAATAAGATCCCTTTTGCACCCTAAAACACCCAACATGAACTCTACTTCCCAATCTTCCGTACCTATACCAAACAAATTAGATTTATTTATATTGATACGGAGACCCGAGCATAAGTAGAATACCCGGAGAATCCTCGCCGTGTTCTCCAAATTCTCTTGAGACCAATCCCCAATAATCAATGTGTCGTCCGCATAAAAGAGATGTGAAATCCCATCACCATTCTCCGACAAAGAAACCCCATGGAAAACACCCACCTCCTTCGCTTTATTCAACATCCACAAAAGCGCTTCCATAACAATCAAAAACAGAAACGGTGAAATAGGGTCTCCTTGACGAAGACCCTTTTCACACTTAAAATCGAATGTGGGCGACCCGTTTACCAACACGGATGAGCGGGCTGAAACAAGAAGGCCTCTAATCCATAAACACCATCTTTGAGGAAATCCCATTTGAGATAAAATAGAAATCAAAAACGACCAATTAACGTTGTCATAGGCCTTTTCGAAATATATTTTAAAAGAAATGCCTTACGTTTTTTTTCTTTTTTAACCATTCCAAAACCTCATTCATCACCAAAGGACCGTCAAGAATCAACCGATCTTTCAAGAAAGCTGATTGGGACATCGAAATGACATCACTCATAACCTCCTTAATACGGTTAGCAAGGATTTTAGAAATCACCTTGCTAATCATACCAACGAGGGTTATAGGGCGATAATCTTTAAGACCAAGCGGCGTTTTAACCTTGGGGATAAGGGTGATGAAAGCTGAATTGCACCCTTCATTAATAATACCAGTCTTGTGAAAATCCACCATAATTTTATAAAAATCGTCTTCCATAAAGTTCCAGTAATGCTTCGCAAAACAAAAGTTGAAACCATCTGGACCCGGAGCTTTCTTGGAGCCACAATCAAAAACCGCACATTTTTATTTCTTCCTTCGAAAACTCACCCATAAGAAACTCTCCGTCCGCATCTTGAATTTTTTTTAAACCAGAGCAAATCAAAGAAGGACGATTCGACACATCTTCTAGAAAATGATTTCTGAAAAATCTTAAAATTTCTCTTTTAACAACGGAGGGTTTGGACACCCATTCCCCATCAACAACAAGACCTGGAATAGAGTTTCTCGCCTTTCTACCGTTTACCATACCATGGAAAAAAGTTGAATTTTCATCTCCGAAATCAGCCTACTTAACTCTTGACTTTTGCTTAATATCCCGCGTGCGCCGATGTTCAATTTCTTAAATACTTTTCTACATTCGGTCCAAATCCACAACTCTGATTCTTCTAACCCTTTTAATTCCATGGCCATCTCTATCTGATGTCTCTCTTGCTGCAACGAAACGAGAGCCGCTGCTTCTTTCTTTCGATTCTTGACGCTCCAATTCTTCAATCTCGACCTTAGCTGCTTGAGTTTAGACATCAAAACCACATCTGCCGGGCCTCTGGGTTTATGATTAATCAATACAGATTTAACAATATCCACACATTCAGGATAATGAAACCACGAATCAAACCATCGAAATGGTTTATGGCCAAAATTCGAATCCACCGATGACAACACCAAAGGAGAATGATCAAACATCTCTCTGGGCAAAGCTTTAACGTACGCCATAGGCCATTTATTAAACACCTCGGAGCACACAAATATCCTATCGATTCTGCTCATCTTGCAAGTCCCCAACCTGTTAACTATATATGTAAACTTCATACCTTTAAGATTATACTCCCAAAGAAAAGCATCATCGATAAAGTCATTAAAATCTCTTGCACAATTTGGATCGAAAGCAGAGTTTTTTCTTTCTTCAGCAAATCGGACCGCGTTAAAATTTCCCATAACAATCCACCACCCTTGACCACCAAGAATTATCTCCTTAAGTCTAGTCCACAAGTTCCACTTATTTACGTTTTGTTGCAGAGCATAGACATTAAGAATATTTACACGATTGGCACCTTCGGTTAAAGACCCAGAAACACACAAAAAATTCCTATCCTTCAAAACAGCCTTTTTCCTGAAAACCATAGGATCCCAAAGACTAATGATACCCCCAGAATGACCCGTCGCATTAACCACTTCATAGTCAAAACCCAAACCACCCCAGAAATTAGAAATTAAACCTTCCTGAATACCACCACTCATAGTCTCCTGCATCCCTATAAATGAAATCCCGTTTTTATATCTTTTAATCCAACCCCCTTTACCATCAATACCAATCCCACGTATGTTAATCGACAGCAGATTCATTGATAACCAATATGTACCCCTTCTTTGTTAATCGTTTGAGAAATTAGATCATCATACCTATCAACACAAACTCCCAATTTGAAACCCATCTCCTTAGTAGCATCTACCTCTGATTGGTTGTTTGCTGGAATCGGGTCATCTACTTTATCATCCATACACTCTTCGTTCCAAGGAGCAACCGAAGGAGCCAAAGAGAGGTTAGATGAAGAGATAATATTGTCGTCTGCTGAAGTGTTCAACTCATTATTGTTACCGGGTTCACAAGCCGTTTGTTGGGAATCAGAACTGGGCTCAGGAGAATCTTTTAAGCCCAACAGTTTGTTAAGACCAAACGGATCCTTCTTGGATACTTTGGGCTTCTTGAGCACTTTCAACCTTTCTTGGCTAGAGGAATAAGTTCTACTGGGCCGGCCCACTCCCTTTAGTTTTTTGAATTTTTTTTCTTTTATTAACTTTCTTAGAACTTAAGGAGGGATCTTTTCATTTATTAACCGGTCAAACGAACACAAATCTTCTGGGATTGAGTTACCATTCGAATGCTCAATCATAGGAGATGATTGATCTACATTTAATTCCACATTAATCTCCACATTATTTCCATTAATAACATCGTTTATCTTGTTTTTTCCCTCTTATATGATATATATCAATAAGCACGACATACTGATAGAATTATATAATTCATACCGTCGTTTTTTTTTTTACTAAAATTAGTTATATATTGAATCTTTACCTTGCTTTTGGTTTTATCAAGTATGTTATTTGTTTTTCTTATTAATTTTTTGAGTTGAATGCAATTTTAGTCCAGGCAATTATACCTTAATTGCTTGTTGTGCCTCCAACTATACAAATTGATCCTCTGTGTCCTTGTTGTTCTGAACATTGCTCAATCGAGTCCTTACCTCTACGGGTGTTAACTCACGGTTAGAATTTCGGAGTATTTTCGTTATTTTGCTTTAAATGATGAGGGTATTATAGTCTTTTTCATATTTATTATTATAATAATAAAACCATCCCCAACCTCCCCCCCCCCTTTCTCTAACCAAACATTGAAACCTTCACCATGGCCAGCGAAGTTTGTTTTCGATTAGTGTTCTTTCACCCTACACAATCTGTTTAACAATTTTGACGAACAAAGCCCTTCAAATCAGATAAAAAAAAACCTATTAAATCATAACCTAATGATGCAATAACTTATATCTGACCTATTAGCACATTATCACGTCTGTTTGGGTAATCACTTGGTCCATTTTGTGCACAAATCACATATTTCTCAAAATGACATATTATGGAGATGTCACATCAATACATTAAAAGTTTTCCATAAATGGCAAATATTAAAATTACATATATACAACGTCCATCTGATCATCAAACACACAAGTAATCATCCTAATATGTTTCCTAATATGTTATCTTTATCCCATCAACATAAATAACCCTAGATCTATACAAAACCCCCAAATGGGTCAAAAACTCATAAACAATCATAACACATCAAACTTCACCTAAACATGTTTCTAACACCTATACAATCATCCAGCAGTAACATAACCTAGTATAATCAACACTAGCACAAAAGCCCAAATTTCTAGGTCACCAAATCAATACCCAAGTTTATACTTTGTGAAAACTCATTTCTAAGGCTTAGATTTAATTAGGAAATCATTGGAAAAAAGTTTTTATTGAAGAAAACACCCTAATATCAGATCTGGACTTTTAGGGTTTATAAAACATTATTAAAATGGATGAAAAAGGGTTTAGATGGATTACACACCTTGAATCTTCACTTTTTATGATTCTATACTTTGATTAGCTCTAAGAATCGAGGGTTTGAGGGCAAAAACACGTTTTTAGAGATCGGGGGTTGAAAAGGGTGTTAGGAGGGGAGTTAGGGTTTTAAAAATGATGAGAATGAGTAAAGGATGCTATTTATAGGCTGGTTGTCATTCGCTAGTGCGTTCTAGTGAATGAGGCCATTCTCTAGAACTTTCTAGCGAATGAGAGGTGTGAGTGACTCATTCTCTAGAACTTTCTATCGAATGAGAGGTCTGGGTAACTCATTCTCTATAACTTTGCAACGAATTAGGCCATTCTCTAGAACTTTCTAGCAAATGAGAGGTCTGAATGACTCATTCTGTATAACTTTGTAGAGAATGAGAGGTTTGGTGACTCATTCTCTATAACTTTGTTGAGAATAGGAGGTTTGACTAATTCATTCTCTAGTTACAGCCCGACATGGCTGATTTTTTAAATTTAACTTTTTAACCTGATATATCTAGTGTCGGTTACGAACCCGATAACACGTATTATTATACATAAACACCTATTATCATGTCAATTCACATAAACACGTATTTTCAAGTTAATAAATAATCATAAGGCATATAAATCATACAAGTTAGCTTTATTATAATGATTTACCAACATATGGACTACGGACTCGTGTGCGCTTCCCGATGATTCCGCGAATCACCAAAACCATGACCGTAGTGTGTATAGACCTACTTAACTAACCTAGTTAAGTTCTTTTTACAAATGTTTTGCTAAGGTAGACTTAAATTGTAAGTCCCGAAAGCTAGATCTTGTGATATGCAATAGATTGTTATCACTTATAAACACCTATTTGTTAGGTGTTTTAAGTGATTAATCCAGAAAGATAAAGATACTAGATGAACATGAATAACACCGACACACACAATGAATAACATGATGATTCCTTTAATGATTTTCTGATGAACACCTTGGAATACACTGATTAATACGCACCTATTCACGTGTGCTACAAAGATTATCCCCAAAACCCCCAACCCTAGAGCTATGCACACACATCCTTTATATAGGAAAGCCCCTGGGCCTGCGCACTTAAGTTAAGTGCGCAGGGCCCGTGTAAACAAGTGCGCAACAACTAGGGTTGTGTACAAAACTATGTCTTAATTACATACTAAGTCCTTCAACTATCAAGCTATACAATATGCTATCAAACGTCTCTAATCTGGTAACTGTGGTCTCAATATAACCCAACAATACTCCCCCTAGACCACAGCTACCAGTTCTTCAATCTTCAATCTATCTCGACCTCGTTTTGCTCCCCCTCAACCTGTTCAGGGGGGTCTTGCATGTACAGTGCGACTGAATACTCTTCAACTGCTTGAGGAGCTTGAGTTGATTCTATTGCAGTTCCTTCAGGATCGGCTACTGTTGCAGGATCTTCTGTTTGTACCTCTGAAGTAGTTTCGACTTCAGGTTGAGTAATTTCTGCACCAGCAGCTGCAGCAGCAGCAGCCTTCTCCCTGTCATCCTTTTCTTTATCTGCTGCATTGATCCTATCGATTATCTCAAGCAGCTATCTTTTCAAATTCATAGCTCTATCCACAGCCCTTCTAAACAACACCGCTTCTTCAAACAACGCGTTCCCGGCACCCACATTAATCTGATTTGCAAACAGCGTATTCAGATATGACAGATTAAGTGCAAACACGTCTACTGGATCCAAAATCCTCAAAGCCTCCGAATCGTCCTGCAGTTTAATGACTGCTTCACCAGTGTTGCTGTCGTAAAACCACTTTTTAAAGTCCCTCAGCATCACTGGAAGCTCAGATCTAATAGGAACTCGTGTGACGACCTGTGGAGGGTCAATCACATAAGTTATCATGCCACGGCCGGTTGCTGGATCGATTCTTTTCTTGGAGATCCTCCTTCTTGGTTTTTGCGGCTTCAGGATTTGGAAATCAGTGTCACATTCCTTCTTGATAAACCACTCGACCATGGCAGCCTGGGAGTCGAGGGAGTGATTGATGAATGGGGCCCTGCTGAGCTCCCTGATATCCCATCGGGGGAGAGACTTCAGTTCTTTTTGACCCTTGAAATATTGTATCACTCCCCCTCTTCTCTTCACAGCAAACAATCTCTTCTCTTCATCATATTTCCAGGAGATGATCTTCTCCTGGTGAGCTGACTTGGTGTGACGGATATTCTGATGTAAGGCTGGAATGGTGATGGGCCTTCTAGGAAACCAAGTTGATCTTTCAGGATCCAACTTGTGCCCATCAGACGTCTCATAAACAACTTCTTCATCCATTCCCATCTCCACAAATCTCTCTGGCATCTCATCTTTACTTACCTCATCAACCTCACTTTCCTCGGCAGCTCTTTCTTTCTCTTTCTCTTTCTCCAAAAACTTTCCGAAATCGAAAGTCTCATCAAATGTAGTGCTGGGAGCACCAGTTTGCTGCTTCTTAAAATCTTGGAACATCTCAAACATTTTCATTTGAACCTCATTCTGAAACTTGATCATGTATCTTTGATCTTTGATGATTTTCTCCATGTTTCGGTTCTTGTGTTTGAGCTTCTTTACTTTCTTTCTCAGTTCTTGGTTGTTGTGTACGTCACTCTTCAGAGTGCAGATTTCCCTAGCAGCAGTTTTACCAACCTCTTTAACAAGCTTCTCATATAGTTCCTGATGCACCGGTTTGCGACGTGGTGCAGCAGGAGCTGAGGAGGATGGTTCAGCAGATCGTTGGGCTGGAGCTTTGGGTGCTGGAGCAGCAGCAGTGGAAGGCCCTGGTTGATTCGGTTGTTCTGCCCCAAAGATGGATTCTAAGATCACTTGTTCCTCAATATCATCCTGAGTCACTACACGAGGAATCTCTAATTCAGGTAGCTGTTCTCTCCTTTTCTTTCTCGTTGCCCTCTCAAACTCAGCAACTTCTTGTAAGGCTGCAGCAGTTTCAAGTTGCTCAGGTGTCAATGTATCTCTCCCTTCTTGTAATAAACCAGTTGGTCTTGTCCTTTTGCTGGGCTTTGATGGAGCAGGTTCAGTCGCCACTCTTTTGCCCCTTGCTTTTTCTAGGGCAATTTCTTCAGCAGTTGGCTGGGCTGAAGGAGTGGGTTCAGATGGTCCAGGTGCAGGAGCAGCTCTGGGTTGTTGTCGAGTTTCAGTAGCATCTGACCTTCTCTTCCTGATCTTGTTGTACAGCTCCATGACAAATGGATATCGCTGGGCCGCATACATATTCTCCAGAATTGGTTCCCAGTCAGGTGTGTTGCATTCTGTAAAGAATCATGCACCTCTGGTGAAAATGTATTGATCACCGAGAGGCAGATTCTCATGTTGAGCGTTGATCATCATTTGTACGAACCTTGGGTACATAGCCCATTTGCCTAACCCAGCTTCTGCATTCTTTACCATGTAATCAAAGATCATGTCTGACAAGTTGAATGCTTCGTTCTTGCAAATCTTTATCATCGCTGTCGACCATTCAGCACTGAGCGCGTTGTAGCCTCCCTTTCTATGACATAGAGACATTATAAATACATGACTAATAAGTCTCCAATCTCTTGTTAGTTGGATCTTCTTGACGTCGCCTCTCTTGTCAAAGTCACCCTTGTAGCCGAAATTCCTGAACTGTTGGTGAATATCTGCTTTAGGCATGAATCTGACAGTTCCTGGTTGATCTTGCAGTCTCAGTACGTTTCAAACGGTGTCTTCAGTGATGACTACAGCCTTGTTTCGGACTGTAGCGTTGATTCGCTTGACTCTTGATACAGTTTCGACTCGAGCTGACCTCCAGAAGTCTTCAATATGAGAAATGTAGACTGCTATAACGTGCTGCACAGCATATCCGACTTTGCTGCGTTTTATCCAAGTCACTACGTCTTTAAACTTGACATCATCAGTTTCCAGATTCATTGGCTGATTGTGCATGCCTCTCGGATCCCAGTCGAGTGCCATCTGTTTAACCAAGAGCACGAAAAGCCAATTAGATTTCCAATAACTGACCTTAGACTTAAACTTAGACGGACAACGAACTTAGACTTAGATTTTGTTAATTTTTTTTGTTTGAAATTTTAACAGTCATAGGATTAAGGTTTGATGGATTGGTGTCATTGGTGTCCATGATACGTTTGATTTTCAGTTGTAAGATCATTAAGGTCCGAGTTTAAGTACACAGTCCGTTCAAGTGTCTCAAGGGTCAAAATGAATGTCCCATGTTGTTTAAAGTCCAAGTGCGGATGGTTATCAAGTGCGCAGTCCAAGTCATAGTCAGAAGAGTCATGTGCTCAGTCAAGTGCGCACATACTTGACTGAGCACTTGGTTAGTGCGCAGGCACAAGTCAAGTGCGCATGGTTATCAAGTCAAAACACGGGCATGGTAACCCCTTGGCAACCCAGTCAAGTCTGCGTACTAGGCAAGTACGCAGACACTTGAACCTTCGTTCAAGATTTTAAGTTCACACATATGTACGCATGACATTAGGGTTTCTGAGGACTTGTATGATTATGAGACAAGTGCGCAGTCTCTATGAGACAAGTACGCCTATAAATACAATACTTGACCTCCTAAACTTCATTATAACAACCCTAGTCGTCCCACAACTCGCCCCATCACACACACAACCTCTGGAACACGATTTTGGATCAAAACACAAGATTTCAAGCCTATTACATCAATCTATCATAAATCTAAGGTGTGGTTTTCATTCATGCAACCTTTAATAATGTTTTTATTAAATCCCTAATGGTCCAGACCTGTTTATAAACGTATGTGTCTTCTGAAATTCGTTAATAATCATTGTTAATTGGATTCTAACTATTATGCATGTTGTATGTGTGTTTATAATTAAAAGATAGGGTTTTTGTGATTCAAGAAGGATTGTTAGCATGATATTAAGGTAGTTACAGATTAATGATGATAGCATGTTGATGATGATCTGAGTAATTGCTCATTAGGGTTACGGTTATGCATGTTAATGTGATGTTTCATGCTATGTGTATTGTTTTTGGGATACATGGTTGCATGCAGGGCTGATAGAACGAGGTTAAACGAAGGATTTTGATTGAAATATGTTTGATATGGTTGTTTGATTGATATTTGATGTTTACACATGTTCTAGATTTGATTTGGAGTGTTAAACGCGCGAAAAACCGGAACAGCTGTGCTATAGGCGAATAGGAACCCTAATCCCCTATACTATAGGCGATTAGGAGGCTATTCTCCTGATGGGAAGCCCTAATCGCCTATAGTATAGGCGAATAGGAGCCTATTTGCCTTTACTTCATGCATTTACGATCCTAAATGCTAGTTAAGCCCTGAATTGCATGCTTTACGACGTAATCGCCTATAAACTCATGATTTGCATACCGCATGACCCTAATCGCCTATAGTATAGGCGATTAGCCTTCCTAAATGCCTGTTGACCCACGTAATCACTAGTTGACTTTTCCTAATCGCCTGTACTGCTGCTGTAAGTGTAATATAGCATTTCGGGACCCGATTTGACACCTAGGAACATGCTAGGAACCCCGTAACATACCTAATAACTTGGTAACATGTGTTCGGACTTATTTATGTGATACTTGAACTACGTGCTATACCTTGTTGGACTTTAACGTATGTTAAGTATGATTGCATGATTGTATGTTTGTGAGTGCAAGTATAACACGGGAGTCTCGGGTCACCAATGGGATGTCGAGTCTTGTACATTGGGTTAATTTAACAGTCACAGTGTTTTCAAACGAACTTGGTTATGGTCTGGACATCTAGGGACTAACTAACCTACGGGTTATTAGTCTAAGTACTTGTAACTGTCATATGTTAGGTCGCCGCTTTACGGGGCTAGCATAGCTTGCTGAGTTTACTCATATTACGAAGTAACGCAACCTAAGGTGAGTTTATGGCCCCTCTTTTAACTGGTTTCACTTTTCGGGGGAGAAAACATGTGTTAAACTTATGTTTTGGAAACAACTGTCATACTATGGGTTTCTATGGTTTACTATACGATCTTTGGAAGTCCCGGGGGAAACCATGAATGTGCGGGTTAGCACAATGGGGAAATGTGAATAGATCTATTGGGAATGACCAACCCCGCTCGTCGGCTTGGAGGGCCGGGCGAGTGCATATTGTCTCAAACAGGAACAGGTTTACTATTCGGGCACAACATCTGGTTTGCGAGTTAGTAATGGTTTTCCAATCGTAGATGTAACAAAACATACGCCTAGCTAGCGTACTTGGTTTACAAATTGATATAGTATGGACAGGTTGAACTTGATACTTTGATTACAAAACCTGTGAACTCACCAGCATTTTTGTGCTGACGTAAACTCTTACATGTTTTCTCAGGTCGCTAAGGTAGCACTACGGAACTAGGGCGCACGCGTCTGCACGGCGTCTAGTTAGGATTGCATGGTTTTCAAACATTGAATAATTTGGTTTACTTTTGGATTATGTTTTGAGAATAAGCTTCCGCTGTAATTGGGGATTTAAACTACGTTTTTGAAATTGCATATGTTCATTTAGACTTGTTTATTGTGATCGTTGACTTGGATCCTGGTTTGTCATGCGCCTCGCGGTAAAACTCCGCAAGTGGATTTTGAGGGTGTGACAGATTGGTATCAGAGCCAATGGTTATAGTGAACTAGGACTGCATGTAGAGTCTAGTCTATAGCTGAGTCGCACACACTAGACGATTACATAGTACTAAACATTATGGTGAATTACGTATGGGCTTGTCGGGGTGTCTCTAAATCATCTGACCTTTCTATGTTACATCATCCGTTCTATCTTATGTCGGGTTACTTACTTTCTAGGCAGTGTAGTATATTGGGGTAAATCGTGTACTCTTGAGATTTGTCCAAGGCTCGGACATCTCCCTTTCATACTCCAATAGAAACACTTGCCATAAACTGCCGTAGCATTACGGTGTATAGCTAAGAGTCTATGTTCGGTGATTTGAACTTTGAACTAGGAGAACACTTGGAGGACCATGTAGAGCGGTTTATTATTTTGGGTGCACACAAAATCATAAACCGAAATGCATGAAAGCCCTAGTGAGCTCTGGGTTTGAATGGATAGTCCTGAGTTGCATCTAGCTTTGATCTTGTAAATGCTAGTGGTTACCATTAGCTGCGAAACTAAATTTTCTCGTCCTTTTGTCAGAATCATGTCTGGAGTACGAGGAGGACGTGGATGTGGCCGCAATGGTGGGTGTGGTGGTGGTCGCGGTGGTCGTGGTGGTCGTGGAGGTGTAAACCTATCACAGGAAGATCTGAACAACTTACTGCAAGCTGCCTTTCAGTTAGGGCACAATGGTGGTGGCAAGTTGATTTATCCACTTTTACCTCATTAGTGAACCTTGTTTACATTCTTCATGGTTTCTCATGCGTTTCATTTCAGGTGGTCTTGTTAACCCACCCCCACCTATGTGTACCTACAAGATGTTTCGGGACTGTAAGCCCCAGGAATTCTCTGGCACTGAGGGTGCGGTGAGCTTGCTCAGGTGGCTGGAAAAGGTGGAGTTAGTGTTTCTGATGTGCAACTGTCTCCCAGAGGATCGAGTCAAGTATGCTGCTGCGTTATTCCAGGATGTTGCTTTGACCTGGTGGAACAACATCACCCAGAATATGGGTATAGGGGAGGCTTATGCTATGCCTTGGGAAAATTTTGTTCAACTACTGAAGCGAGAGTACTGTCCAAGGGAAGAAGTTCAGAAGCTAGAGCACGAGGTATGGAACCTTAAGATGACTGGGTCAGAGATTGAAAAGTATACGGTAAGGCGTAATGAGTTGGCAGTGCTGTGTCCTGATCTGCATGTGCCGGAATACAGGAGGATTGAACACTATATCTCGGGGCTAGTACCAGAGATCGCAGGATTGGTGGCTGCGGGGAATCTTCCTACATACTCAGAGGTGGTCCGATCGGCTCCAGGATGACAAACTTGAAGGTGAATGAGGGTATCTTGCCTGCTAAGGGTTCGACTGTCAAGGCCCCGGAGAATAACAAGCGTAAATGGGATAATGAGGGGAAAGGATCTGTGCCAGCACAACAGGGTAAGAGATTCGATAGCGGGGGTTCTTCTTCTTCTGGTACCAAACAGGGTGGTTATGCGGGGAAATTACCTAAATGCAACAAATGTGGGCATCATCATCAGGGGGACTGCGACCGTAATCGTTGCCATCGCTGTCAGCGACTTGGGCATTTTGCCAAAGACTGTCGGGCGACACTTCCATCGACCCAGGCCCCAACTACTAATTCGGCTCCTACTACTCAAGGAACTACGGGAAGACAGGGTTGTTACAACTGTGGGGAGACTGGGCATTTCAAGAAGGAGTGCCCGAAACTGAAGCAGGGCGGGGATGTGAGGGATAGAAACGGTAACGGGAACAACGGGGGCGGTGGCAGGAATGCACGTGCCTTCGTCATTGGAGCCGCTAAGGCTAGACAGGATCCTGACACAGTTACCGGTACGTTCCTTCTCAATAATCGCTCTGTTAGTGTTTTATTTGATTCCGGTGCCGATAAAAGTTTTATATCTATGGAAATTAGTCGACTGCTAGATGTAGTACCCGTACCATTAGAGGCTAAGTATATAATTGAATTGGCCGACGGTAAAAAGATTGAAGCTACTTGTATCCTTCGGGAGTGTCAACTAGAGTTGTCGGGTTTGTCGTTCCCCATCGACCTTATGCCGGTACCTTTGGGTAGTTTTGACGTTGTGGTAGGCATGGATTAGTTGTCTTTGTATCGCGCTGAGATTGTTTGTTACGACAAGATTATTCGGATTCCTCTCCCTGATGGAGAATTCCTTTCTGTGTACGGTATCAAGGGCGGTGCTCCGCTAAATCTCATCTCCAGCATGAAAGCCCTTAAGTATCTTCGAAAGGGTTATTCGGCCGTTTTGGCACTTTTATCTGTTTCCTCTACCGATGAGAAGAAGATCGACGATATTCCTGTGGTACGCGAGTTTCCTGATGTATTTCCCGATGATTTATCTGGTCTTCCTCCCCATCGTCAGGTTGAGTTCGGTATTGATCTTGTGCCGGGGGCTGCTCCTATTGCTCGGGCCCCCTACCGTCTTGCACCTCCCGAGATGCAGGAATTGTCTAGCCAGTTACAGGAACTCTTGGACAAGGGTTTCATCAGACCAAGTTCTTCCCCGTGGGGAGCCCCGATTCTGTTCGTTAAGAAGAAGGATGGAAGTTTTCGATTGTGTGTGGATTACAGAGAATTGAACAAATTGACCATCAAGAACCGTTATCCTCTTCCACGTATTGATGATCTATTCGACCAACTTCAGGGTTCTAGCTACTACTCTAAGATTGATTTGAGGTCCGGTTATCACCAGTTGCGCGTAAGGGAAGCTGACGTTGCAAAGACTGCCTTTCGTACACGTTATGGCCATTTTGAGTTCTTGGTCATGCCTTTCGGTCTCACAAACGCACCGGCGGTTTTCATGGATTTGATGAACCGCGTTTGCAAACCATATCTTGACAAGTTCGTCATCGTGTTTATTGATGACATCCTGATTTACTCCAAGAACAAGACCGAACACGAGGAACACCTGCGTTTGGTTTTGGAACTTTTGCGGCGGGAACAACTTTATGCTAAGTTCTCAAAGTGTGATTTTTGGTTACGCGAAGTCCAATTCCTAGGACATGTGGTCAATGAAATAGGAATCCATGTCGATCCAGCTAAGATCGAAGCGATCAAGGACTGGGAAGCACCAAAGACGCCAACTGAGGTGCGGCAATTCCTAGGCCTTGCGGGCTATTATCGTCGTTTCATTAAGGGGTTCTCGAAGATCGCTCAACCCCTCACCACTCTTACTCAGAAGGATAGAAAATTCGACTGGGGTGAACCACAAGAGTCGGCATTTCAAGAACTGAAGTCTAAACTTTGTTCTGCTCCTATTTTGTCCTTGCCTGAAGGCCCTGATGATTTCGTTGTTTACTGTGATGCTTCTATTCATGGTCTCGGTTGCGTGTTGATGCAACGCGAGAAAGTGATTGCGTATGCTTCTCGTCAACTCAAGGTGCACGAGAGGAACTACACCACCCATGACTTGGAATTGGGTGCAGTGGTTTTCGCGTTGAAAATTTGGAGACATTACTTGTACGGTACCAAATGCACCATCTACACCGATCACAAGAGTCTTCAACATATTTTCGACCAACAACATTTGAACATACGACAGCGTCGTTGGATTGAACTCCTGAATGACTATGATTGCGCCATTAAGTACCATCCTGGCAAGGCAAATGTAGTAGCAGACGCCTTGAGCAGGAAGGAATCAATTAATCCTCGTCGCGTTCGGGCGTTGCAGCTCACCATTCATTCCTCTCTACCTGACCAACTCCGTTCTGCTCAGTTAGAAGCTTTGAAGGAGGAAAACCTTAAAGCTGAGACTATGCACGGTGCCGACAAGCACCTCGAGCGAAGGCCTGATGGCCTGCACTATTTCGCAGAACGCATATGGGTTCCTTTATTCGGGGGACTTCGGGAGCTTGTCTTAGATGAGGCTCACAAGTCCCGGTATTCTATTCATCCTAGTTCGGATAAGATGTACCAAGATCTGAAGGTGCCTTACTGGTGGCCAAACATGAGGTCGGATATAGCCTCATACGTGAGCAAATGCTTGACCTGTGCTAAGGTCAAGGTGGAATACCAGAAACCGTCGGGTCTCTTGCAACAACCTGAAATTCCGGAGTGGAAATGGGAAGGGATTACAATGGATTTTGTCACGCAACTACCTAAGTCACCGAACGGGAATGATAAGATATGGGTGATTGTTGATCGGTTGACGAAATCAGCCCATTTTCTCGCTATTAAGGAGACCGACACCATGGATCGTTTGGCTCGTCTTTATCTGAAGGAAGTTGTTTCTAAGCACGGGGTGCCGGATTCTATTATTTCGGATCGTGACTCCCATTTTACTTCTCACTTCTGGAAGTCTTTGCACAAGGCTTTGGGTACCCAGCTGGACATGAGTACAGCTTATCACCCACAGACTGACGGTCAGAGTGAACGCACGATTCAAACCTTAGAAGACATGCTGCGAGCATGTGTAATCGATTTTGGCAAAGGTTGGGAAGCTCACCTACCGTTAGTAGAATTCTCTTACAACAACAGTTATCACACGAGCATCAAGGCAGCTCCGTTCGAGGCACTGTACGGGCGGAAATGCCGGTCTCCTCTTTGCTGGGCTGAGGTGGGTGAGAGTCAACTCACTGGGCCTGAGCTAGTGTACGAAACTTCGGAAAAGATCGTACAGATTCGTAACCGGTTGGCAGCGGCACGGGATCGGCAAAAGAGTTATGCCGATCAGCGTCGCAAGCCATTGGAATTCCAAGTTGATGACAAGGTACTTCTGAAAGTTTCACCGTGGAAGGGCGTCATACGCTTTGGGAAGCGTGGCAAACTCAACCCTCGGTATGTCGGCCCATTTACAATTCTGGAACGGATTGGACCTGTGGCATATCGTCTTGATTTACCGACGGAGCTCGGTAACGTACATAACGTCTTCCATGTGTCCAACTTAAAGAAGTGTCTGGCTGACGAGTCTCTTATTGTTCCACTGGAGGAGATCAAGGTTGATGATCGTCTTCGGATTGTGGAGGAACCTGTTGAGATTCTTGATTACAAGATTCGTAGCCTACGTCATAGCAAGATTCGCATTGTTAAGGTTCGCTGGAACTCGAACCGGGGACCAGAGTACACTTGGGAACGGGAGGATCAGATGAAGTCTAAGTATCCTCATCTCTTTCCTAAGGAAGCGTTTGAATCGAGATATGTTACCACTGCAGCTGAATGAATCTCGGGGCGAGATTCCTTTTTAACGTGGGGATGATGTGACAACTCGGGTAAATCTCTCTCTTGGTTTCTATCTTTTGTCTGTTCTTTTGTTATTCCTTTTGGTACTTGTGCAATTTTCGGGAAGAAAATTCTTTTAACGTGGGGATGATGTGACACCCGGCAAATTCTGGTTAACAACGCTGTCTAGATTAAAGTCTACCTTAGCGAGTCACGCGTATATTATACTTAACTGGGATAGTTGAGTCGTGTTACGGTTCGGGAACTGTTAGTTTGGTATAGAGGATCATTAGATGTTAGTCTAAAGGCTCATTAGATGTCAGTCCTTAACCAAGTGTACAAAGGGTGACGATTCGTAGAATCGTCAGAGCATAGGGAACATACAAGTCTCGAGTCCCGGGAATTGGTGATCGAGTGTGAATGTGTTTGTTTGCAAGTATTATGTGTTTACAATCATTATGTGACTTGTCGGTATGTGAAAAGGTGTTAACATATGTTAAAACGGAGTTTAACGCGCCAAATGTGCTGAACCAGACCCTATAGGTGATTAGGGTCTGTAATCGCCTATAGGGAGGGGCGAGTAGGGTTCCAATAGGGGCGAATAGGCCTAATCGCCTATACTAGGGGCGATTAGGAGCCCTATTCGCCTGATGCTGCTGCGTAATCGCCTATAACGTGCTGGACGACTAAAAACGCCTATAAATACAATACTTGACCTCCTAAACTTCATTATAACAACCCTAGTCGTCCCACAACTCGCCCCATCACACACACAACCTCTGGAACACGATTTTGGATCAAAACACAAGATTTCAAGCCTATTACATCAATCTATCATAAATCTAAGGTGTGGTTTTCATTCATGCAACCTTTAATAATGTTTTTATTAAATCCCTAATGGTCCAGACCTGTTTATAAACGTATGTGTCTTCTAAAATTCGTTAATAATCATTGTTAATTGGATTCTAACTATTATGCATGTTGTATGTGTGTTTATAATTAAAAGATAGGGTTTTTGTGATTCAAGAAGGATTGTTAGCATGATATTAAGGTAGTTACAGATTAATGATGATAGCATGTTGATGATGATCTGAGTAATTGCTCATTAGGGTTACGGTTATGCATGTTAATGTGATGTTTCATGCTATGTGTATTGTTTTTGGGATACATGGTTGCATGCAGGGCTGATAGAACGAGGTTAAACGAAGGATTTTGATTGAAATATGTTTGATATGGTTGTTTGATTGATATTTGATGTTTACACACGTTCTAGATTTGATTTAGAGTGTTAAACGCGCGAAAAACCGGAACAGCTGTGCTATAGGCGAATAGGAACCCTAATCCCCTATACTATAGGCGATTAGGAGGCTATTCTCCTGATGGGAAGCCCTAATCGCCTATAGTATAGGCGAATAGGAGCCTATTTGCCTTTACTTCATGCATTTACGATCCTAAATGCTAGTTAAGCCCTGAATTGCATGCTTTACGACGTAATCGCCTATAAACTCATGATTTGCATACCGCATGACCCTAATCGCCTATAGTATAGGCGATTAGCCTTCCTAAATGCCTGTTGACCCACGTAATCACTAGTTGACTTTTCCTAATCGCCTGTACTGCTGCTGTAAGTGTAATATAGCATTTCGGGACCCGATTTGACACCTAGGAACATGCTAGGAACCCCGTAACATACCTAATAACTTGGTAACATGTGTTCGGACTTATTTATGTGATACTTGAACTACGTGCTATACCTTGTTGGACTTTAACGTATGTTAAGTATGATTGCATGATTGTATGTTTGTGAGTGCAAGTATAACACGGGGAGTCTCGGGTCACCAATGGGATGTCGAGTCTTGTACATTGGGTTAATTTAACAGTCACAGTGTTTTCAAACGAACTTGGTTATGGTCTGGACATCTAGGGACTAACTAACCTACGGGTTATTAGTCTAAGTACTTGTAACTGTCATATGTTAGGTCGCCGCTTTACGGGGCTAGCATAGCTTGCTGATTTTACTCATATTACGAAGTAACGCAACCTAAGGTGAGTTTACGGCCCCTCTTTTAACTGGTTTCACTTTTCGGGGAGAAAACATGTGTTAAACTTATGTTTTGGTAACAACTGTCATACTATGGGTTTCTATGGTTTACTATACGATCTTTGGAAGTCCCGGGGAAAACCATGAATGTGCGGGTTAGCACAACGGGGAAATGTGAATAGATCTATTGGGAATGACCA
Organism: Ambrosia x helenae; assembly: GCA_030844895.1. Classification (NCBI taxonomy): domain Eukaryota; kingdom Viridiplantae; phylum Streptophyta; class Magnoliopsida; order Asterales; family Asteraceae; genus Ambrosia; species Ambrosia x helenae. The sequence continues at coordinate 100,365,156 of CM061233.1, read as the reverse complement.
ACCCCGCTCGTCGGCTTGGAGGGCCGGGCGAGTGCATATTGTCTCAAACAGGAACAGGTTTACTATTCGGGCACAACATCTGGTTTGCGAGTTAGTAATGGTTTTCCAATCGTAGATGTAACAAAACATACGCCTAGCTAGCGTACTTGGTTTACAAATTGATATAGTATGGACAGGTTGAACTTGATACTTTGATTACAAAACCTGTGAACTCACCAGCATTTTTGTGCTGACGTAAACTCTTACATGTTTTCTCAGGTCGCTAAGGTAGCACTACGGAACTAGGGCGCACGCGTCTGCACGGCGTCTAGTTAGGATTGCATGGTTTTCAAACATTGAATAATTTGGTTTACTTTTGGATTATGTTTTGAGAATAATCTTCCGCTGTAATTGGGGATTTAAACTACGTTTTTGAAATTGCATATGTTCATTTAGACTTGTTTATTGTGATCATTGACTTGGATCCTGGTTTGTCATGCGCCTCGCGGTAAAACTCCGCAAGTGGATTTTGAGGGTGTGACAGTAATCACAAGCAATAAACCATTAGTACAAAATACTACCTTAAGCAGTAGTAAGAATCAAACACGAGGAGAATATTGACACGATTTGAGGGTGTAAGTGTGTGATATGGGGTGATAATGATGATGATGATCAATGAAGATGAACGGTGAGATGATGAATGATGATAATAATCAGATGATGGTTAGGGTAAATTAGGGTGAATAAAATTGTTTAAAAAAAATTACAGAGTATATATACACAACAGATGGGCCTGCGCACTTGAGTCAAGTGCGCAGGGCCCAATAAGTACGCACAGTCATAGTTTGGGCCCAATAAGAGATTTTAAAGCCCAAATCCATTTTGATAAGTGGGGTTTTACCAAATCTCACCTTCTGCATTCAAGATCATACTAACCATACCTGCCAGAACCCGTTTCAACTTCCCGTTGGATAGCTGCAGCCTAAGAACAATTGTCGGTATGCTTGTCCACTTAAATCCATGCCTTTTCTCTTTCAACATGTGTTTGGCGATGCTGTTTATCATGTTTTTCGGTAATATTGACGAAAATTTTATGGACCCCACAGTGTGCTAGGTATTGGCCTACGATCCTCAAGGTTTATTAAAATATAATGATGAGAGCTTCAGGTCTATGTTACCATAAGCAGAGAAGATGATCATTATCTTGATCAGATGATGAGAGCTTCAGGTCTATGTTACCATAAGCAGAGAAGATGATCATCTGATCGTTTGGTGAGCTATCTAGATATGTTTGCACGTCACTAACATTGCGTGTCTTTTGTTGCTCAGTTTCAAAAATTTTGTTTTTCTTAGCCCCGCATTGGTAGCTTGCACTCTTAGGTGTCTTTTGATTTACCTATGCACAAAATTTTCTGTGTCTTTTAATTTCTCAACCTATGTATGACCGGACTCAGCTTGTGCAGACCTAAAGCACAGTGGGAATCCAGCTTTCCGTGTAGATCTTCATTGTTAATCACCTAATAGCAGTTTACTTGATTCCAGGCTGAATCTACCGACACATCATTGCTTGAGGCCACAACATCCTCTGGGTCCTATTCACATGCTGATGAGATATGATTAGTTCCTATCATTTCCTGAATTAATTTTGCATTAGGAATGGACTGGTTTACTTTCTCCCCCAAAAATCTTGTTTTTAAAAGAAAAGAAGATTTTTCTATAAAATATGCACAAGTAAAGTTTTTTTTTTATTCAAAATTTATCATCTCAAGCCATGTAACCAACTGATGAAACCGGGTTTTATCGATAGCCTTTGTAAAGATATCTGCCTTTTGATCAGCAGTATCTATAGGCAACACCTGTATATATCCTTTGTCGTGAGCATCGCGAATTGAGTGAATCCGAATTTCAATGTGTTTGGTTTTAGAATGATCAATTGGATTCTTCACGATGTCACGACAGGCATCATTATCAATAAAAATATGTGTATGCATGACGTTCAAACCGTAGTCCAAAAGCTGATTTTGGATCCATAACACCTGACAACAACAACTGGATGCAGCTGTGTATTCACCTTGAGCAGTGGAGATGGACACGGTAGTCTGCTTCTTGCTCTGCCAAGACACTAGCCTGTTACCCAGAAATTGACAACCACCAGAGACAGATTTTCTGTCAATCCCACAACCTGCATGATCACTATCAGAGTAAGCGATTAGATCAAAGTTATCACTCTTAGGATACCATAAACCAAGTTTTGGTGTTCCTTTGAGGTAGCGGAAGACTCTTTTCACTGCAGTCTCATGCGATTGCTTAGGATTGGACTGAAAACGCGCGCAGCATCCAACTGCCCACATGATATCTGGTCTGCTAGCTGTTAGATACATCAGAGAGCCAATCATTGATCGATAAGTGTGAGGATTCACTGAAGGCCCTTGAAGATCTGGTACAAGTGTTGTTAGGGCCGCAAAAGGAGTATTGGACGGCTTGTAGTCGGTCATGTTGTATTTTGCCAGAATGTCTCTTGTATACTTGGCTTGGTGGATGAGAATTTCGTCTTCTTTCTGCTGCACTTCCAAGCCTAAGAAAAACGATAATTCGCCCATCATGCTCATTTCAAATTGAGACTTCATGATGCTTTCAAATTCCCTGCATAAGTTTTCATCAATGGAGCCAAAGATAATATCGTCAACATAAATTTGAACAAGGATAGAGTGTTTGTTAACTTCTTTGGTGAACAGAGTCATGTCAATCTTCCCTCTGGTGTACCCATTCTGCAGCAAGTATGAAGATAAGGTCTCATACCAAGCTCGAGGAGCTTGATGAAGTCCATAGAGAGCCTTATCCAGTTTGTAGTACTTGTTGGGATGATGAGGATCTTCAAAACCCGGGGGTTGACAAACATAGACTTCTTCTTTGATCTTCCCGTACAGGAATGCACTCTTCACATCCATTTGAAAGACTTTGAAGTTCTTGTATGAGGCATATGCCAGGAAGATACGTATGGCTTCAAGTCGAGCAACTGGAGCGAACACTTCCTCATAATCAATACCCTCCTGCTGACGAAAGCCCTGAACAACCAGACGAGCATTGTTCTTAATTACCACACCTCTTTCATCCATTTTGCTACGAAACACCCATCTTGTTCCGATAGGATACTTTCCTTCAGGTAAATCCACAAGTTCCCAAACCTTTAGCTTTCTAAACTGATACAGCTCATCCTGCATGGCTTCAACCCAACTTGCATCTCTGACAACATCTTCAATGCGGAAAGGTACCGTCTGAGATAAGAAGGCTGAAAGTGCAATATTAAGTTTATCTGCCTGATTTCTAGTAAGAACACCCTCAGAGATTGGTCCAATGATGTTCTCCACAGGGTGATCCATAGAAGACTTAAATCCCATGTTTGGTTCTTCTTGAATTTGGGGAGGCAGATTAGAAAGGTGATCTACAGGAATTGATGAACTGGATGGATCATTTTCAGACTGTTGTGCTGAAGATATTTCTTCTAAAGCTGGAGTACCTTCAGGAGATGGAGTAGTTTCAACAGTTGCATCACCATTTGTGGACTGAAGAGGAACAATTGGATCAGCTATGAGTGGAGAAAATCGGGTGGTGAAAGGTGCAGCATCGTCTTCGGAAGATTAAAGAGTATCTTCAAGAGGAGAAGGATCGGCTGCTTGATTTTCAGATGGTTGTTCTTCAATGAAGCTGAAATTGTTGAAAACAACATCCACGTCAAAGAACCAGTCAGGACCGGCTCCTATGTTGGTAGAGTTGGATTCCTGCCAATCAACATAAAAAGACTCGAGAACCATTTTGGTTCGTTTGTTGTACACTCTATAAGCTTTTTGACTTGAAGAGTATCCAACAAAGAAGCACTCATCTCCAACTGCATCAAACTTCATTATGTTCTCGTAGTCGTTAAGCAGCGTACATGAGCATCCAAAAGGCCTGAAGTAGTCAATCAGAGGTTTTCTTTTAAAGAGCAATTCATAACCTGTTTTCCCGCTCGTCTTTACAATTAAGACTCTGTTAAGAACATAACAGGCGGTATTCACAGCTTCAGCCCAGAAAATGATCGGCAATTTAGAGTCGATAAGCATGGTTCTGGCCGCTTCAATAAGTGTACGATTTTTCCTTTCAGCAACACCATTTTGTTGAGGAGTTCTCGTAGCACTGTACTGAAGATGAATTCCTATGTTGTTGCAGAAAGTCACGAAACTTTGATTTTTGAATTCAGTTCCGTGATCACTTCGGATTGATCTAACTTTTGTCTTTATTATGTTCTCAATGAGAGGAACAAACAACATCAATATCTCAGCAGCTTCACTTTTGTATTCCAAGAAGTACACCCATGTAAATCGGAAAAAAATCATCTGTTATCATCAAACAATAGGACTTTTTAGCTAGACTTTTAACACTAATAGGACCAAAAAGATCCATGTGCAATAATTGAAGAGGTGAGTCTATAGAGTTCACAGCTTTGGACTTATGCGATTTTTTGTGTTGTTTTCCTTTGGCACATGCTAAACATTTTTCAGAAAAAGGGAATTCCTTGGAAGGAAGACCTCTGACAAGATTTAGTTTTGAAAGCTTATTAATGTTTTTGAAGTTAACATGTCCTAATCGCCTGTGCCATAGCAGTGACTCTGACTCGGATGCTTTAGAAAGTAAGCATGTCATTTGACATTCAGACTTTGCATCTCTCATGTTTATCACATAAGTATTATTTTGTCTAGGAGCTTTAAGCATAATCATATTGGTAGGAGGTATGAATCCTGGCTTTAGAAAGATGCACTCCATGTCATTAAATAACACTGAGATTCCTTTGTCGCAGACTTGTGATACACTCAGCAGATTGTAGCACAATTCTGGAACATAGTTCACATCTTCTAAAGTCAGTGCATCAGAAATCACGTCTCCTATCCCAACTATCTTTCCGCCCTTCTCGTTGCCGGCGAAAGCAACAAACTCTCCATCAATGAACCGATAGTTTTTGAGGAGTTCTTTTAGTCCCGTCATGTGCCTTGACGCCCCGCTATCAACATGCCATAGATATCTCATCAGGGCAATCAACCATTTCTGTAGTTTATTCTGAAAAACTAATAAAACAAGAGAAATATACAGATAAATATACGAGACACTATGTACAATCACGACTCAGACCATATTTTAAGTAACTTTTGGAATCCAGGTCTGTTTTAGTTTTAATCTGTCGTGATTTTCACCCAAAACTGACTCTTGTCTTTTCCACGTTTTTGTGACCTTAACAAAACTTCTTATAGTTTCTTGAAGATCTTTAATTTGAACCGAAAAAGATTTTTGGGTCTTGGTATCACTTTGTGGTTTGGGTTTCAAATGACAGTTTTTAACCACATGTCCTTCATTTCCACATCTAAAGCATTTAGAGTGTTTAGGCTTGATCTTTGAAGAAGATCTGGATGATGATGGTTGTGATGTTCTTCTCTTGTATTTGCTTGAGTTGGGGCTGTCTCTTGAACATGCTTCATCACTGTTGTTGTTGCTTGATTCTTCATTTGTGTTGCATTCTGGCTCGCTGATGTCACTTTCTGTATCACTCTGTGATTCTTCAGAAGTTGTGTTATCTGTTTCACTTTGTGATTCTTCAGAACATGACATATCTGTTGATGATGGTGTAAACTCTGGAATTTCTTCAGTAAGAAATTTCCCAAACCTGTTTCTTTTTAGTTCTGGGACAAACGGAGATGGTCTATATACATTTTCATTATCAGAGAATGCATCATTAAGATCAACACAAACTGGCATAACATTTTCAACACAAATATCTAATCGTTTGATAGGATTCATCCTATCATTAGGGTCCACAACACCCTTGAAATCAAGTTTAGAAGTTAATGTAATACAGTCATCCGGCCTAGATAAACTATTACAGTTATCCATCCTAAATAAACTATTACAGTCATCCAAATTAGTTAAATTATTACATTCATCCGAATTCAAAGAAGTTTTTGACTTGTCATGACTCCAGATGAACCAATTCACTGTAGAGTAATTGGCACCTGGGTGACCTAACCCCATTGTTTGTCCACCACAACTTTCATCATCGTCCACCTGATCCTGTTGGGTCATATCTGCACTGCTTTTACTTATATTAGAGTTTGACTCAGATGTGACACATTCTTTTTCGAAAAGATCATTTTTTGGATGTGGTTTTGGAATGGGTATATATTCACTTTTGCTCAAGGGTAAAAATAGAGATTTTACAATTCCCTTTTTATCCTTATACGCAATTCCATCTTTGACGAAAGATTTCCTTGAACAATCAAGGATATCTATATGAGCATGCTTGCTTACATTCCATTTGTCCACAACAATTTGGAGATGATTTGTTTCATTTCTAGATATTTCTAGTTTTTCAGTTAAGTCATTTATTAAAAAATCTTTTCTGAGAACAAATTCTTTTAGAGTGTGCATTTCAGCTATTGTTGCCTTTAACTTTCGCTGATATGCTAACTCATTTTCTTTCATTTCAGTGTTGATTTTTCGGATGTCATCCAACTCTCTTAATGTTGGGCTATATTTAAGTAGGTTTACGCTTGTCTTTATTAAGCCTATTTGTGTTAGTTGGGCTTAGTTTAGTTAATGGACTTGGGTTAGGCCATGTGGGCCAAGGGATTAGTGAACCCTATATATTGTTATGTTTGATTCATTGTTAGGGTTAGACCATTCATTTGATAAAAACAAAACATATATCTCTAGAGAGCTTCTCTAAAGATCATTGGTGATTGGTGTATTGTACCCGACGGTTTTCATACCGTGTGCAATACAAAGCAGCGATTATTTGTGTTTTTCATCGAGTTAATCTTTTGTTCTTCACATTCAATCTTGTTTTCCGCACTCGATTGTTTGTTTGATACCCAATAGAGAAGATCTTGGACTTACACTTAAAATTCTCCTATTGTGGGACAAACAGTAAGCAACGGCTGTAACACACCTTGGTGAGCACAGCTTTGATTTTATTTCAAGCGGAATACTTACCAGGTCTCTCTCTTCAACCTTCTTCAGCATGCTCTGCGGTTGTTGATCAGTCTTGCTTGTGGAAGTCTTCTCAGCAACTAAAGCTTCCTCGGCAGCAGCCTCCTTTCCCTTGTCCTCACTCAACACACCTTTTAGACCAGCATTATCCATCCCTTCTCCTTTTGGCATCTCCGCTGATGACCCTTCCAAAGAGCTCACACCAAGTGTTGATTTTGTGCAGATCTTTGCCATCAGTGCCTTGTTCACTTCAGCCTCTGCCACAGCAACTTCCTCTCCCCAGTCAAAATCTTGAACCACAAGCGCCTTCTGCTGGTTGGCTTCCCTCCATCTGTGATTGCCACCATTCTCTTTGCCGGTTTAACTTCAGCTTGATTCAAAGTTGGACATTCATACTTGAAGTGTCCGAGAGTTTTGCAATTGTAGCACCTGATTTTTGATTTATCAAAGCCAGCCTTTCCCAATCCAACCCTTCGACCTGTTCTGTCCTGGAACCTCTTAACCCTTAGAGTAATCATGGCCATTTGCCATTTCAGGTCCATCTCTTCCATATCATCGGGATCCACTTGATACATATCTTCCGGGCTCATCATATCATTCTTCAGATCACCTGTCTTCAATGCTTCAAAGCTGGTCATGAAGGCGTTGAAGAGTTCAACGTGTTCATTAGCAAGCTTTGTTTGTTGAGGATTGAGAGTTGAGGGTTGAGAGTTCTTGCCACTGGGTTGAGAGTATGGAACGGTCTTTCCTGAACTGGAGCTACCACCAATCATTCCATCAGCATACACATGAGATGAGCTTGAACCCATGTTACCCACTGGAGTCATTAATGCCAAGTTTTTCATTGCAGTGATGGGTACTGCCTTCGGATTGGTCTGGTTCATCTCTCTCTTTGTGATGTCCATCTCAAACGACTTCAGGGTGTTGATAAGATCAGCCAAGGTAGACTGGGCGTCTAGATATTCTTTTTGATCAACATACACTGGATGCTCCATTCTTTTGGCAGTGAGTCTAGCAGCTTCTTGATTGAATTTCTGTTGTTCACAGGAATTCCCGCCTTGTTCATCTTTGTCAACATGCTCATGAACCTATCGATGTGTGAGCTCAAACTTTCCCCACGAATACTGCCAAACATGTCATATTCTTTCTGTACCATGTCTTGCTTGTACTGGCGCATCTCTTCGTTCCCTTCATAGTATTCATTCAACGCAAACCATAGATCATGTGCCGTGCCATACTCCTCAAACATGTTATAAACATCGTTTGATAAGGCCATGGTTAGAGCACCATAAGCCTTGTGATCTCTCTGGAATAATTGTTTGTCGACATCAGTGTAAGTGGTTGGATCAGGGTTAAACTCTTCTCCTGTGGCAGTGGTTCTCATGGGAATGTGTGGGCCCAACTGGATAGAATTCCATTGGGTGAAGTCTGTAACATAGAAGAATGACCTCATTCTGTTCTTCCAAGTCCCATAGTCTTCAGCACCTTTTAACTTAGGAACTCTGGTTGTGGTTCCGGTTTCAAGTTCTTGTTGAGTGATAGGGTTAACTGTTGAATGGTTATCGTTACCAGCCATAATTTAGATGAGTTTTAGGGATTTAGTTAAACAGATTTTAGTTAACAGTCCAGAAAATGTCCAAGTCTGTAAGTACACAGCTAAGTGCGCAGATAAGTGCGCAGACAAGTTCACAGCTAAGTTCACAGCAGTCCAGATAAGTATGCAGCAACCTGTAAGAATGTAAACAGCCTTGTCAAGTTGTAGTCTTTGTTAAGTGCGCAGCTCGGAAGTATACGTGTGGCTGTGTTTCTTGATAAGTGCGCAGATCAGTCAACACTTGGGCATGATAAGTGTTAAGTGTTTACTGATCAGTCTGCGTACTAAAATAAGTGCGCAGACACTTAAACTCTCGTTTAAGATTTTAAGTTCGCAGAAACCCTAGCCAAGTACTCAAGACTACACCTTCAGTAAGTGCGCACAAATCCAAGATTTCTGTTTAAGTACGCAGAAACCCTAAATAAGTGCTCAAGACAATGGAAATGCAATAAGTGCGCATAAAACTTGACTGCGTACTAAAATCTGAGATTTAAGTACTCACAGTCACAAGTATGCAATATATGAGCCAAGTACTCAAACCAAGAAACAAGTGCTCAACTTATGAAATAAGTGCACAAATTTTGAAACAAGTGCGCAAATTGTAAGAAACAAGTGCGCAAAACAGGCTGTGAAAAACACAAAACTCAGCTGAATCCTTTCCAAAACATTTTATAATCAAAATAACATACTCTAAACTTTCAGAAACACAATTTTCACGAAATTTCAAGCCAAAATATAAGAAAAACACCTAAATTTTAAAGTTTATAAAGAGAATAATCTTGATAATAAAAACTAGCAAGATGAGGGTTTTGGTATCTTAAAGTAGATACAATCTAGAGCACAGAGGCTCTGATACCAAATTGTAAGTCCCGAAAGCTAGATCTTGTGATATGCAATAGATTGTTATCACTTATAAACACCTATTTGTTAGGTGTTTTAAGTGATTAATCCAGAAAGATAAAGATACTAGATGAACATGAATAACACCGACACACACAATGAATAACATGATGATTCCATTAATGATTTTCTGATGAACACCTTGGAATACACTGATTAATACGCACCTATTCACGTGTGCTACAAAGATTATCCCCAAAACCCCCAACCCTAGAGCTTTGCACACACATCCTTTATATAGGAAAGCCCCTGGGCCTGCGCACTTAAGTTAAGTGCGCAGGGCCCGTGTAAACAAGTGCGCAGCAACTAGGGTTGTGTACAAAACTATGTCTTAATTACATACTAAGTCCTTCAACTATCAAGCTATACAATATGCTATCAAACGTCTCTAATCTGGTAACTGTGGTCTCAATATAACCCAACATAAATGTTGTTAGGAAAGTTAACTTGAGTTTGTTGGGTGTCACATACATTGTGTCCTTTATGTATATAGAAAATATGAAACGTGTCCTTTGAAATTTTGTTTTTCATTTTATGTCCAATTTGTCTTTTTTTATCTTGCATATTATGTCCTTTCTCACTAACTGGGTTATTGTATTCAGTTAACTTTATTAATGTGATAGGTAAAACTGTCCATTCACTCTCCTTTCCCTTTATATCCCACCTGCAATTATTTTCTAGCCCTAATCAACTACCAATTACTCTATATATTAAACCACAACACCTTAGGCAACAATCATGTTTATGGTTTTATATTTTGACCACCAAGGTTTTGATACTTCTAAGTTACACACTTTATTTTGTAAAAGAGATATACATATCTACAGATATAAAGAGGAGCTTCTGGGAAGGGAGGCGGAAGTGGCAGTGGAAGCGGCGGCGGTAGTGCTGGGGGACATGGAGGCAGTGGTGGTGGAAGCAAGGGAGGAGGTGGTACCAATGGTGGACACGTTAGGGGCGGTGGAGGTAGTGAAGGTGGTGGCGGTGGCAGTGGCAAGGGTGGTAGGTAGCGGGAGGCGGTAGCAGCGGAGGTAGTGGTGGGGGCAAAAGAGGTAGTGGAGCCAGAGGTGGTGGACACGACGGGAGCGGTGGAGGTAGTGGGGGCGGAGGTGGGGTAAGTAAGGGAGGAGGTGGGAGTGGTGGTGGACGAAGCAAGGGGTGAGGTGGGAGTGGTGGCGGTGGTGAACACAACCGTGTATATCCCGTGCGTAGCACGGGTGCAATCTACTAGTTGGATATTGATAATAGAAAGACACTTCTACAGTGCTTTCTTGTGATTGGTTAGGAATTATTAGTCTTTTATATGTTTGGTTACCGTCTATCGATACACCAGGGTTAGCAATGGGTGAGCATTTGGGGATTTTTTTTTGAAGGAATATGGAGTTATATCGATTCCTGAATTTTCTCACAGAGTCCTCACTGATATAGATAAGTTCATTGTTCTCGCGTCAGACGGGGTAAGTTTAATAAGTTTTTATCCCAATCAAAATAGCTAATCATGCTTATGTGTTTAAGGTTTGATGATTAGACTAAATCCAGTGACAATGCTTGCAGATTTAGGATGTTTTCAGCAATGAGGATGTGATTGACATAGTGTCATCAGCTTCAACTCGATCATCAGCAGCAAGACACCTAGTTGTGTTGTAATTTGTTTATTTCTAGATGATAGGATGTATAATCTAACAGTGAAGACCAAGGTTTCTTTGAGAAACCCAATCACATCTGCATCACCACCTAATTAATCTCTAAGACCAAAATCAAGATCAGAATCTGGGACATGATAATGGTAATACATTTCAATGTCCTTTTGCATAGAAATAATTTCGGGGGACGAAGACGATTATCATGGTCTTGAGGGTTTGTTTTGGGAAAAAAAAACAAGTATAAGGGTTTGTCTGGTTTATAAGAAGGGTTTTAGAGCAAAGGAGAGTGAATGGACAATTTTACTCCTCACATTGATAATGTTAACTTAGTACAATAACCTAGTTAGCGAAAAAGGACTTAATATGCAAGAAAAAAAAAGACAAATTGGACATATAATGAAAAAATAATTTTAAAGGACACGTTCATAATTTCTATGATACATAAAAGACACAATGTGTAATTTTGTCTTATGAAAACTGTTATGTAACCTAACATGATATTTTAAGGAACCCGATTGAATTAATTACAAAAGCCTTAACTTGCAAAATTATCTCTTCACTTTCATTAAACAATTAACAGTGTGACACCGTGCCTTTTCTTTTTTAGCGGTATACTCTAACCAATAATATCTAACAAACCAAAAACGTCTTCGGCCATTAGCATAGTTTGTCCAATTAAATTGATGACTTTGTGGTTGAAAAGCCTTTTTAACAAGATATGCTCATCTTATGTCATCTATTTAATTAGGGTGATAACTAACAATAGGTGATCTATTTGAGGGATCCAAAGGAAGAGCATTCACGTCAATTGTATTTCGTATTGAAGGAATTGAAGCCTAATGAATGGTTGATATCATTATTAGAAATATTTGGACTTGGAGTTGAACCAATATCATCATTCTCTTGTATATCATTATTAGTAATATTTGGACTTAAGTTGGACCACTATCATGATTAGGGCTTATCTTTTAAACGTACTGTTAATTAAAGCATGTTTAGAATGTGGTTTCATCTTCCAAGTACCCTAATCTTAGAAAAAACAAAATGTAAACCATAATCAATTTGATATTTACACAAAAACCTTAAAACTAAATGTAAACCATAATCAACTACACATAAACAATTGCACATAATCAAATGTAGATATATAATTCGAATTTAGAATTTAGAATTAGAAATTAGTATTCTATAATTTTACCCGATTGGTGATTGTCAAATAATTGAGGGAGACACAAGATCGTGGAATGGTGTGCTGTGGTGGAGTGATGCGTGGTGGAATGTGGTCGGGGGTGGGACTGTAGAGGTGGTCGGGGCGTGGAGGGCGATTGGTTGGTTGGTTCACTACTGTGGAGATGTGGGGTTCTATTGCAAGGTCACATATAGTGGGTAGGGGTGTTGTTTCCGTTTACCTTATTTATTTTTCTTTGTTTAAAATAATCCAACAAAGAGATTAGCTTAAGGAATAGACTGGTAGCTTTTTTCTTTTAAAAATTATGCTTTTTTCTTACAATGAATGTATTGAACTATTGGCCTATGGTGTTGGGCTTTTAAAATAATTAGAGGGGTAGCATAAAAGATTTCAGGGTAGCCTAAACATTTTCAGAAGTAACGTAATATGTAGTGTGTTAAAAAAAACTCCACTACACCACAAAAGCTGAGGGGTAGCGGAGGCTACCCCTACTACCAAGCTATGTACACCCGTGAGAAAAATAATCATTTCAAATTAACTTTTATTAAGATTTCATCTTTAGGTTTGGATATGGCGTTAGACCATGAATAGTGGGTTGATGCCCCCCACTACGTATTCACTCCACATGTCTCCATCTCGAGGTGCACAAATCGGGTTTTTTTAATAACCGGTTCTAGGTATGGAACCGGTTTCGGGTATGACAGGGTATTGAGAGAAATAGGGTTTGGGTACGAGTTTTCGGAGGAAAACCATACCCTATGTACCCGAGTAGAGTTATATCGGGTTTGCGTATTCGAACGGGTACAAGTTTTGGTATTTATACCCGGTTTTTATAAATAAGTTAGTTTTGTTATTTTATACAAAATAAATTCGTCTAAAACTTAAATTTGGTTTTTTTTTTTCTTTCTAAAAATGATTAAAAATAAATTACAATAACATAAATTCACTCAAGTGCAAATTATATCATTTTATAATACGCATTTTAAAGAACTTAAATATAAAAGTTGTAAACATAAAATTATACTCCAAAAAATCGGGTATTTTATCGTGTATAGGGTATAACCAGTTTCAGGTATTTTCGAATATAAATCGGGTATGTATTTCGGGTATAGGTATTGAGCTCAATATGTATACCCTATCCGTACTCTACAGGTAGAGTCAGGTTTAGTTACTGATATAAGATTCCTGGGTAGAAAAATAACTTGTTCCGGATTGATATGTAAAATTTCTTCCGCTGTAACCCCCACCAGGTGCTCATGCTATGCCCCTAACGCCCTTTCGTGCCCTCAAGTGTTTCGATGTATGGTGCTTCAAATTGCTGAGGTGGAGTGGGGTGATAGCTCACTACACCCCCTCTTATAACAATTTTATTATATAAGATTTTCAAAATTGTATACCATCAAAATAATAAGAGAACATTAGTTTTAGGGAAAATAGCCAAAATAGCCCGTTGACTGTGTGTTTTGCAAGAATAACCCTCCCCCCCCCCTCTTTGGAGAGACGGGTCACAAGTTCCAAGGCATCTAAGGAGTCTCAAAGAGGCTTCGGCGTTTGACCAACCATTGAGCGCCATGTGTCCATTTTTATTATTTTTTATTCTCAGCTTTTCCTTTCCCGTCTTGAAGACGTCTCCTCATTTGAACTCCCAAGACATCACAACTCTCTCTCTCTCTCCTCCCAAGACTTCATAGATATTCTCATCTAAAAATGGTTGAAGATGAAGATAGCTTATCTAATTTTGACTTACAAGTTGCAGATGAATCATCAACTCCTTCTTTCATTTATAAAACCAACTATATTATTTATCAGTAGCTTTATAATTTTTATTTATGAACATATAATTTTTATTTATGAACATATGGGAACCAAATGAGAAAATAAGTACATAGTTTCTTACCGGAGAGGTCACCGGAAAACCACCGGAGACGTCACCGGAAAAAAACAGAAGGGAGACATCAGTGGGAAGCCCACCGGAGAGAACGATCTTTGATTATGTCATATCTATTTCTCTTCTGGAACACCGAAGAGTCGTGTCTGTTTCTCTCTTTTATTGCTGTGATGCATGCTTTGGGACAGTTTGTTAGCCGGCCAGCCAATATTTATATATGGTTAGTGGTACCTTGAAAGAGGACAAGGATGAAGACAATGATGGTAAAAAGCCGTTGAAGACGTTTCCGTTTCCTGAAACAGACGTTACCGGTGAAGCACCGGTGAGTTCTTCGTCTTCTCCGGTGAGTTCTCGTCTTCTCCGACGAAGTTTACTGTTTTTTTTTTCCTTGTTCTTCGTCTTCACGGAGACGTCTTCCGAGACGTCACCGGAGACGTCTTCCGAGACGTCACCGGAGGCGTCTCTGAGACGTCTCAGGTCTGTCTCACGTCTCAGGTCTGTCTCGGGATCAATAACGACACGTGGCGGTCCTCTGTTGGCTGAAATGGGAAGCCTCTCGGGAGACGCCTCAGACGTATTGGGAACCGTGACCCCTCTCTCCAAAGAGAGGGAAGAAGATTATTCTTGCAAAACATACAGTCAACGGGCTATTTTGACCATTTTTCCTTAATTTTAATGTATTGATTGGCATTTAGTCAAAACCTTAGGTCTGGTTCTTATTTACAATTTTAGGACCTTTATCATGTTTGTTTAGTTTGGGTGGGCATTGGGCCAATCGTCAATATTGAAATTAAGGTGTTGCTCGAGTTTGAGCCCCACTACCACGAATGTGATGTAATTGAAGTTAAAAAAAAAAAAAAAAAACATGAAGTATGAACACACCACCTTTTCTAGATGAGTAAGTCATTATATTATACAAGTAAATATCTAATATAACATAATAAAATATATTATTATTATTATTATTATAATTATTATTTTAAACAAATCTCTACCATAAGTTATCATATTCAAATATAAAAAAAACGAATCTCTGCGCCGGGGTATAAATCTAGTGCCATTACAAATGAATTCGGAAGTTTGTAATCGATCATTCTAAAAAAAACTAACATGAAATAAGAAAAAAAAATTAATTATTGAAATATCGAACGCATTAGTCTAAGGGTTATGTGATGCGTTAAAAAATTCATGGGTATATGATCGGGTATGCAGTTCGGGTATTTGGGTATGTTGTTTCGGGTAATCGGGTCGGTATCACCTAATCCCAGACCCGACCCAAACCCACAATTTTTTTAAACTAATCCCAAACCCGACACAATACTATTTTTTCTCCCGATTTTTATATAGCACTATGGTACTCATTGGAAAGATAATAAAACGCTCGTTAATTTGGTGTAATTTTTTTCTTTAAAAAATCTCGTATATAAAAGATATTAACGTTTAAAAATTATGGGATGAAACACGAGAGATAAAATAATAATGTTTTAATATTTAGATTTAATAGATTAGATTAAAGATTATAAAGATTAGGTTAAATCATATTTATTTCTTTTTTTTAATTGGTTTAGAGTTGTCACATCACATCCTATGTGGCATCTCTCAAATGAGAGATTGCATAAGAGTATGACATGTAAGATTAATCCTTTTGCAATATATATATATACTAGTTTTTATCCCGGGAGCGTCCCGGGTTGAAATATCTAATATAACATAATAAAATATATTATTATTATTATTTTAAACAAATCTCTGCCATAAGTTATCATATTCAAATATAAAAAAAACGAATCTCTGCGCCGGGGTATAAATCTAGTGCCATTACAAATGAATTCGAAAGTTTGTAATCGATCATTCTAAAATGAACTAACATGAAATAAGAAAAAAAAAAGTTAATTATTGAAATATCGAACGCATTAGTCTAAGGGTTATGTGATGCGTTAAAAAATTCATGGGTATATGATCGGGTATGCAGTTCGGGTATTTGGGTATGTTGTTCCGGGTAATCGGGTCGGTATCACCTAATCCCAGACCCGACCCAAACCCACAATTTTTTTAAACTAATCCCAAACCCGACACAATACTATTTTTTTCTCCGATTTTTATATAGCACTATGGTACTCGTTGGAAAGATAATAAAATGCTCGTTAATTTGGTGTAATTTTTTTCTTTAAAAACTCTCGTATATAAAAGATATTAACGTTTAAAAGTTATGGGATGAAACACGAGAGATAAAATAATAATGTTTTAATATTTAGATTTAATACATTAGGTATTTAATAGATTAAGTTAAAGATTATAATAGATTAAGTTAAATCATATTTATTTCTTTTTTTTTTTTATTGGTTTAGAGTTGTCACATCACATCCTATGTGGCATCTCTCAAATGAGAGATTGCATAAGAGTATGACATGTAAGATTAATCCCTTTGCAATATATATATATATAGATACTAGTTTTTATCCTGGGAGCGTCCCGGGTTGAAATATCTAATATAACATAATAAAATATATTATTATTATTATTATTTTAAACAAATCTCTGCCATAAGTTATCATATTCAAATATAAAAAAAAAACGAATCTCTGCGCCGGGGTATAAATCTAGTGCCATTACAAATGAATTCGAAAGTTTGTAATAGATCATTCTAAAAAGAACTAACATGAAATAAGAAAAAAAAAGTTAATTATTGAAATATCGAACGCATTAGTCTAAGGGTTATAACTTTTGGTACTAGTACACCTTTGCGTGGTTTCTGTCTTCACTTTATGGCAATTCTCTCGATCTCTGATAAGTCAGCTAAAGGAAGCAAACTCTAATATAAGTTAGTAGCTTTCACATCCTTTTCTTATCTATGTTCTTACCTCAAGTTTCTTTCCTTAGGCAGGTTTCACACTAAAGTTGAGAAAAGGCATAAGTGATAGAAAAGAAGTGAAAAGAAAAAGAAGTGGCGCTATAGAGTCTGATTCCCTACAATAAATAGAAGTGGAGGGGTTGCTTGCTATTCCCATATCAATCGATGAAAGAGAACTAGGGAATGGTTAGAAGAAGCTATTTAGGTAACCTTTGCTTAGGCTGGCTATACTACTAGTGACTTAGATCTTGTGAGAAAGCAGAAAGTCGGGTGCCCGCAGCTACTTTAAATGTGAAAGGAGTGAAGTTAGCCTATCAGTAAGCACTCCTGCTCCTCCGCTCTGGCCTTCGTCAAAATATTTCTTTTTTTTTTCTTCGACCTTACGAATTCGCTCCTTGGTTTGGTAATGGCTTAATCTATAGATAGAAAGCCCTATGATGGGAAACTACCACGTTAGGTTTGGAGAGCAAAGTTGGCTTGATGAGCGTAGATGAGGAAGCGGAGCAAGAAAACCTAACTTTGGAAGCAAGCACCGGCCGGAGCGCCCTCGAAGCTTATTTATCAATATCTTCCTTATGTGATGGCTCTCGACATCTGTCTCAGGTACCTAACTTTGGACGGACTCCAGCCATAAGTAAACTCGTAGAATGGGATGTCATCCACTGACTCCTAATTGCGAGAAGAGAATTTCCCTCCTAAGTCATCGAAAAAGAGGAGGCCTAGCTATGAAAAGGCTCCACGGATGACTGGATGAAAAGTGGGTCCATGTAAATAATCGAGACCTTGCAAACAACAACGCTCCTTCCCCATATGGAGTTCGGAACCCAAAGGCAATCGTTGAGTGAACTGGTTCGGGTATTTGGGTATGTTGTTTCGGGTAATCGGGTCGGTATCACCTAATCCCAAACCCAACCCAAACCCACAATTTTTTTAAAATAATCCCAAACCCGACACAATACCTGTCGGGTTGCAAAAAAATAGTGATTTTTTTCTTCGATTTTTATATAGCACTATGGTACTCGTTGGAAAGATAATAAAACGCTCGTTAATTTGGTGTAATTTTTTTCTTTAAAAAATCTCGTATATAAAAGATATTAACGTTTAAAAGTTATGGGAGGAAACACGAGAGATAAAATAATAAAGGTTTAATATTTAGATTTAGTAGATTAAGTATTTAATAGATTAGGTTAAAGATTATAATAGATTAGGTTAAATCATATTTATTTCTTTTTTTTAATTGGTTTAGAGTTGCCACATCACATCCTATGTGGCATCTCTTAAAGGATAGATTGCATAAGAGTATGACATGTAGGATTAATCCCTTTGCAATATATATATATATATATATAGATATACTAGCTTTTATCCCGGGAGCGTCCCAGTGTTGAAAAATATAACAATTCTAATAATACTAATACTAATAGTAATAATTATTACTCTTGTAATTAAATAAATAAAAAAATAACCTTGCTATAAGGTGACACCATGTGTTGCAGTGTTGCGCGATTCTTTCTCCTAGCTTCTCTTGATGAAGTATACCTATGCATCTTTAAAAGAGTAAAATTCCAATGAAAGCATGGTGATTGGGCTGAATTTCAACATCGTAGATAAAAACCTGGTTTAAAAGAAAAAAAACATTATTAATGAATAACCTGAACACTTTGTGTTTTTTTTTCCTGTATGAACGAAACCCCACAAAAGATAGTCTTTTTGTTCTCCGTTTTTTATATAGCACTATGGTACTCGTTGGAAAGATAATAAAACGCTCGTTAATTTGGTGTAATTTTTTTATTTAAAAAATATCGTATATAAATGATATTAACGTTTAAAAATTATGGGAGGAAACATAAGAGAGAAAAATTTAAATTTATTTTTAAATATTTTTTTTCTAAAATAACTCAATTTAAATTTAGTAGATTAGGTATTATATTATTATTATTTTTTTATTTGCCATATGTCATGACACATGGCACACTAAAAAAGGAGAATGTCTCCTTGAATGTCATGTCATTAAAATGGTTTTGTTAAGCATTCATTGAATTACAACTCATCATTTTACAATTCTTTTATTATAAGTTATAGATAGATACATGTAGTGAAATTAAACTTGGCTAATAATGTGTTGACATTTTTTATTATTAAATTCGCATTTAAAACTTTCTCAAGTTTTGGTGACGTATTAGATTGATTTGGGCTCCGCGTATTTAGCATTTTGTAAATTAAAATAAACAAATTCCGTGGAAAACTTTTTTCATTTTTCAAGGTTAAAGTGCAATGCTTTTTGAGGACCTAATTCGACGACTTTGACCTTTTAACGAATCTTTACTTTTTATTGAACGGCCAACAATCAATTTTCGAGCACTCTCGGGTACCCTTTTGACGAATCAGGTACTCGAGAGTACACGGACCACCAATTGCCACCAATTCCCAGGAAAACCAAACCACTCACCCGCCCGAGAGCACGACAGTGAAATAATCAGTAAAACCGGTCGGGATCAGGACTCGAACCCAAGCCAATGGCCGGGTCATCCCTTATTTCCCTTCCACCAATGTCCTCCAAATGTAGCTAGTGGGAATTGAACCCAAGTCTCCCATAAGAAACTTTAGGCTTTCAACCAACTGGGCTACAAGTGTTGGACTTAACGAATCTTTACTACTTAAGAATTTTGCTTGTCATTTTATAATAAAAAAAAATACCTACATTAAAATGTATTTAGTTATACATCTTTTCTTTATATTAGTTGGAGGAGCTGTAGGGATGTACATGATTAGTTTTGGTTTAATATCTTAACCATATGTCCATATCTACTTATTGTTATGGTAACAATAACAAGTAGTAAGCAAATCCCCACCCCACCAGACACACATATGTGCGCGCGATGCCGTGGATGCGTAAAACTGTGTCAAAAGGCACTAGTGCCACAACACCGCTAGCGACCATCAATAATAAAGTTGCGACATGTAAATACCAAGAAATTAGATGAACCTATCAAACTGAAAAAAAAATAGAAGAAAAAAACATTGAAACACACACGCTACATTGTGTTAGCTAGCAACATTTTGAACGAAATGTAAAAGCAAACGTAAATACGTTGAACCACATATGGAAGTTGCATTGTGTTAACTCGCAGAATTCAGAATAAAATATAATTAAAATTTGCAAAAGATGAAAAATATATGAGAGCAAAGTTGAAAGTTTTGGGTAAAAAGTAAAAAACGAATTGTGAAAAACACCTTAAGCATGGGGTATAACACCTCTATGCACAAAAAGTTGTAAATTAATATTATGTAAATGTTAAGTATCAAAACTCATCATATATACATATAATATATATATATATATATATATATATTATATGTACACGGGGTTATTTTTGTAAGAAGGCTAAGAAGCCATAAGAATTGAACATGTTACAATCATTGAAATTAAGGGTAAAGTGTATAAGACTAATTTCAGAACATGATACGTACATGTCAATTCTTAAATCTTATGCCCTTTGTACACGAACATAAACTTTTATATATATATATATATATATATATATATATATGCGATGGTTATATGGAAAACCCCTTCATTCTGAGAAAACCTAAGAAACTCTATCCTAGCCATTGATCAAGTGTGATCAATGGTCTAGATACATCCTACATTATTATATTAAAAATATTATGAAAACGTATGAAAGAGAGTGATTAAGGGGTATCAGAGTAAAATATCATCCACCTTCTCTCTCCATCAATCAAATCACCTTTCTCTCTCCACTTTCTCTCTCCAACCTTTCTCTCTACATCTTCTTTCACTTATTAATTTAAAAATTCGAGATTTATTAATTTTATTTTATTAAATCGGAATTTTTTTTATTATAGTTGTACCAGTGTTGTTGCATTCGTAAAAAAAAAAAAGTTACCAAGTTGTACCAGTGTTGTTGCATACGTAAAAAGGTTATCAACCTTATCTCACATGAGACTTGTATAACAAAATAAAAGCACACATAAAAATGTACAAACTTATAAACACCAAAACAAATCAACATTAGACGTAATAAGAATTGATATGGTAAAAAGAATTGCTATGGTATTGCATACGTAAAAAGAATTCATATGGTAAGTATTACAAATCAACACTAAAAAATGATAAAAAAACGATCATTACAATCGACAATAAATGTATCAAACGTTTCATACAAAAAACAATTATTTTAAAAATGGTCAGCTTCAATTTTAACACACCACACAGCGGGGTATCTTCATTCTTCATAATCAGTTTCGTCTGTTACACAAAAAATCTCTTCACCTGCGAAGAAAATCAAATTCCTCAATTTACATATTCAAAACAAATGTTTAGCGTACGTTACAAACGTGTGTTGCATATGTTACAGATGTGTTTTGCATGTGTTAACATATGCAAACGGTCATTTGTATTGAAAGACAAAATACATATGATTTTACTTTTTAAAATTCGCTACTTTTTTATTCAAAAATCATATTAATAATAATGACATATGAAAAAAAAGGTTAGTTAATTCTAAACTTACGTGTTAACATATGTTATTCACGTCTTCACATATGTTATCCACGTCTTGACATATGTTATCCACGTCTTAACAAAATGTGTACCATTGCACACACTCCATATGAATTTACTTTTTGAAATTCAATACTTTTGTATCAAATAATAATAATAATAACAACAACAACAACAACAACAACTATAAAACGCCTAAAACGACAATCTTACATAAACGCCTAAAACGACCCTTATAGACATCACCACTCTATTTCATCCACCTCACCACAAAATCGCCTAAAACGACCCTTATAGACAATATTACATAAATCCAAAAGTTTAAGCGCCTAATATAAAACATCAGCAATTACAAGGTCTATGTCTAAAGTTTAGGTGACAAATAAAGGGCTTTTTTTTAAACTCTTCCATATTCATACTTTGTACCTTGCTCCTCCAAGAAAACTATACCAATGGCGAATATAGCTTCATCTTCCTCTGCTAGTGAAACTCCTACCACAACAGGTAACAGGTATCTTCAACTCCATAATCTCTACTTTAATTTCAGTTATTATCATCTACATAATAATAATAATAATAATAATTTACAACAAATAAAAAATGAAACCTTTCAAAAGTTGATTAACGAAGCCAAGCTGTTTAGATCTGCGTGGTCGGGAAACACCTAGTCGAGTGTTATGGGAAAGGATTTGATTTGCTTAGCTTTGTCCAATATGGGTTCTCCATCAAACCGATCTATCATCGTTGGGTGACGGAGGGGTGGACAGGGAAGTGGATATGATATAATAGGAAGAATATGAAAATGGAAGAGCATAACATGAATGAATGATTAGGTTAATAGTGGTTGCAGCCTTTTATAATGGAGATGGTGGATGTGGTGGCTGGTGGTGGAAGCTTGAGGTGGTGGCTGATTTGTAATGAGGGAGAGAGAGAGAGAGAGAGAGAAAGAGAGAGAGAGAGAGAGAGAGAGAGAGAGAGAGAGAGAGAATGATTGTTTATATAGGTGGGGGAGAAATAAAAAAAATTAAAAAGAGAGAATGTTAAAAAGCTAAAATGACCCTAACACATTAAATAATATATTTATAAATGAGGGTATGTGGATGAAAAACAAAAAAGTTTTATAACTTAAGTTTTCATAGGTTTTTTTAACTCAATGGGGTTTTCAATTTATATTTTTCCTATATATGTGTCTATGATTACAAACAAAATAATACTAAATTACAAAGCAGTGTTTGTTAATTATTTCATTCATATTTCTTCCTTTATACTATGTTCAGGAATTTCATTTGAGTTTAAAAGAGAAATTATTTGGAAGGAAGCAACAGAAAAATAGGTTTAGGAGTTTTTTTATCTAGAGAGAAAAAAAAGAAGTGTTTAGGTTAAAATTCTATTTCAAATTTGAAAGAAATGAAAATAAATGAAAAAAGACAAAGAAAATGGAGATATTCTTTTCTTCTCACTCACATTGAAACTTCGAAACACAATAGTGTATGATCTTTCTTTCCACATTTTTGTGCACACATAAATATATATCATATACACGCATACATACAAAGAGCGCAACTTTAATTGATTTGCTATCATTCCAAAGCCTAGCACAAATACCACCTATATTCCAAACTTATATATATTTTTTTTGAACGGCAAATTTTATCACACCTTAATTTCCACTCATCTTGCATTTGCAAGGATTTGAACTCACAACCTTACATTTGTAAGAAGAGACACCATACCACTAGATCAAGAGGTAATGGGTATCCCAAACTTATTATATTTGAATCTAGAGTTGCCCTATTATTGTATTCAACCAACCACTAGCTAATTAATTATTTAATTTGGAAAAAGGAATGTAAGTATATATAAGATTTTCATCATTTGAAAACCATCATTTAATAAGAGAACTCAAGAATCAAGTGTGAACATAAAAATTCCTTTATCAAAATATAAAATAATTATATAACTTAAAAAAATAAAAATAAGAGTAAACACACCATAACGTTTATCTAGTGTTACTATTTCGAAAAAAAGAAAAAAAAAATGCTTATTATACGTCATATCTAATGCACGTGTGCATTTCACTGTTAGATATATACAGACATGTACCGTATGCATATGTGTATTTCACTATTAGAGTACACTTTTCAATAAATTGTTAATTACCGTAATTAAATGATCATTAAATGAATGCAATGTGATATATAACGACGCAAAATTTTTATTTAATGATCATTAAATGTATGCAAAGTGAGATATAAAATACACTCGAACTCGAGTTCTCTCTCTAAAACTAGTTCTCACATAATCTCTACCCTATGTATGTGTGTGTATATATGTATTGAGAGAGAGGGGGGGGGGGGGGGGGATCATGTAAAGTATTCATTAGCATAATCTAATCCAATCTTGTCTAATCCAAATGTGAAATTAGGTTGAAGTAAAGCATAATATTCAAACCCTAATGTAAATCACTTTCCGAAAGTTTTAAAAACAGAAATGCTTTAAACCGAAGCTGCTTAGCAATTAACCCTACCTACTTTTTGTCTCTTTCTAATTATCTACTAACAGGATAATTTTAAATAATCTGGACCTTCTAAAACACACATATTTCTGTTACACGTCTATTTTATGATTCATTTGTTCCTTTCTTTATGCATTTCGATCATATTTATATCATATATCTAGCCAAACGTACTAACTTTGTTTAATTTATTATTTCGGTCGTTTTGGTATTTTCCCTAAGACAAGAACAATTAGATAGACAACAGTATTAATATATTGTTGCCACAGTTAAAGAAAAGGAATGATGTTTAATATATATATAGCCAAAGATAAATAAAGTTCCATCTCCAAATGATGTGACAAGAACTAATTATAAACCTTTTGATCTAGTTAGATGTCCTGGGTCCCTATTTAACCACCACCCCTACCAAATTAACTACTACAAAAATATGCTTAGCCGACATAATTTACAATTTGCAGGCTATGTTACCGATAGACTACCGATGAAAAAAACATATAAACCTAAAAGTTGTTTTATATTAGGGACGTATTGAATGTTGTAATTATAAAACTAGTGTGTTGCTTTCTTATTTTACATGGTGATATTATGTTATATGTTGGTAAATGGACTTGAGCACATAACAACACTAGGTAATGGTATAACAACACCGTAATTCATTGCACTTCCTAATAAAAATCATTTGTTGCAAACATGGTCTCAACTCGGTACGTAACGAAATAGAAAGACTAACGTTATCGAATAAATGTTTTGTTGCTAATATAACTCAATTTTCAATGGATTATATAGATAAAACTATAAAAACGAATATGATATTGGTATTGATATTAAGTCTGTACCGGTTCGGTTCTCCATAATAAAGGAAATATCACCATATATATATCGGTACCAGAAGTACCGATTTGGTATAAGTATCCGGTACCAAATGTTCATCCCTAATAAGAAAAAAAAAAAAAAAAACTATAGTACCTGGTACCAAATAAAAAGAGGTTTTACTATTAAAAGGTTTTTAAATATTAGCATTCGTTAGTAAAATAGGGGACGACGCACGTTAGCAGAATAAGATGGTACACGTTAACATCACAACACTATTAAAGTGTCACTTATTTAATTCAGAGAGAAATGTATTATAAAAAATATAGTAAAATACATGAAAGTTAAAAAATATGATGGAACTAATATTTAATGATAAAAAAAGTTAACACTAGACATATTACTATTGGCAACAATTTTTTCCATTTTAGCGACGATAAATGTCGTCACTAAACCCTCCTTTTCTTTTCTTGTAGTGTGATATATTATTTCCTACACTTTTTCGATTAAATGTATTTTGTATTTGATCGTTCCTAGCTTATACCTTATACCGACACAATATCGTCCAATTACATAATCTCTTATACTCTGTTTAATACTTCATACACGATATACATCATATACCATACCCTCTGCATGAGTATTTCATACACGATATACACCATATACCACACCCTCTGCATAGCATAGAGAACCTTATTCACTATAGAATATATCATTAATCGTAAACGGTATACCTAATCATAACACATATATACCTCGGACACAATAACATATGCATAGTACAAACAAGTTGGTAAAAGTTTTTTATTATGAAATTAAGTAGCTATAATATTCAAAGTGAAAATTAGTGTAACACAGTTAATCAGACTTCAATTTCATCGTCACACTTAGGGTGCGTTTGGTTCGCATGAATTCAATGGAATTCAATGTAATTGGAATTTGAATTCCAACTCTTTAGGTGTTTGGTTCATTGAATTTGTTGGAATTGGAATGTCAATTCCAATCTTGTGTGTTTGGTTGATAAAGGAATTGGAATTGGAATTTGGTATGAATTCCTTCAAATTCCTTTACCTAAGGGAATTCAAAATCCTTCCAATATTAGAAGGAATTCAATTAAATTTATTGTAATCTTCGAACGGTTGGCATCATTTTGACCTGAACCGATTCGAACCATGTCATTTCAACGCGAACCGCTTAGATCCGAACCAATTCGGACTGTACCAGTTTCGACCGGTACCGTTTCGTACTGTACCAGTTTTGACCGGTACCGTTTAGACCCGAACCGTTTCGTACTGTACCAGTTTTGACCGGTATCGTTTCAGACCATACCAGTTTCGACCGATACCGTTTCAGACCGAACCGTTTCGGACCGTACCAATTTCGACCAGTACCGTTTTGGACCGGACCGTTTCGGACCAGTTTCGACCGATACCGTTTCGACCGAACCGTTTCGGACCGTACCGGTTTCGACCGAACCGTTTCGGACCAGTTTTGACCGGTATCGTTTCGACCTGTACCGTTTTGCCCGTAACGTTTTGGACCGTACCAGTTTTGACCGGTATCGTTTCGGACCAGTTTCAACCGATACCGTTTCTACCGGTATTGTTCCGACCTGTACCGTTTCGCCCGTACCGTTTCGGACCGTACCAGTTTCGGCCGGTACCGTTTCGGACCAGTTTCGACCTGTACCGTTTCGCCCGTAACGATTCGGACCGAAGCATTTCGAACCGTACCAGTTTCGACCGGTACCGTTTCGGACCAGTTTCGACCGGTACCGTTTTTACCGGTACCGTTTCGCCTCGTACCAGTTTTGATTGGTACCGTTTTCGACCCGAACCGGCACGGGTCGAAACGATAGAGGTATCAACAGTTCGAGTCAAAACGGTACTGGTCGAAACGGTACGGGCCAGTACGAGGCGAAACGGTTCGGGCCGGTACGGGTCACAACGATGCGGGTCGTGAGGGCAAAGGTGATAAATTGCAATTTATTAACCAACCAAACACAATAATATAGGATTTGAGAATCCAATTCCAACAATTTCCAATTACTTTTGGAATGTTTGAATTACAAATCCAATTAATTCCAATTCCAATTGCTTCACAAATTCCAATTCCAAACAATTCCGTGAACCAAACGCACCCTTAGTAATATTGATAGATGAAAGCTAAAGATAAGTTGATATTGAAAATTGGTTTGTCTCGGTCAATCATACAAATGGTCATTTGGTTTCAAACTTCGCTAATCTTCCTCAAATAGTCAAATTAGTCCCTCACAATCAACCCTAGTTAATATTACTTGTTAATCATACTGAAAATCAATCATACACACATATCATATCCCTACTCGGGATGCTTAGCCAGAGCCGGTTAATAGGTATTGAATTAACGACAATATGTTGGTAATATTTTTTTTGAACGGCCAACGAAACGTTTCTGCTCGACTACCCTTGGGACCCTTAAACTGACGAACCCAAGAACCCCAGGACTATGCAAGAGTTAAACTGCCCTTGCATAGTCCTTTTTTTTTGGGTAATATTGATTTGACAATTTATTGAATTTAATTAATTAATGCATCTTCATAAGTGAATTTAATTAAGGCATGTGTAGTGGGCAAAGTTATGTGGCGTTTTAGGGCTCCATAGCGCCGGGAACACCGCCCCCTCCGGCGCTATGGAGCGTTTTCAGCTGAATTGGTTTTCTCCATAACGAGCGTTGTGTGGTATGTCATTCTTTATTATTATTATTATTATTATTATTATTATTATTATTATTATTATTATTATTATTATTATTATTATTATTATTATTATTATTAAGAAGAAGAAGATGAAGAGATAGGAAAACGATTGGGTGGTTGGGTGGTGGTGCTGTTGGGTGATGGTGGGTGGTTGGGTGGTGGTGCTGTTGGGTGGTGGTGCTATGGGGTTGGGTCAGAGAGAGAGAGAGAGACAGAAGGTGAGGGAGGAAGATGTGTGAGGATGGTGTATGTGCAGGTGTATGTGAGGGAGGAAGATGTGTGAGGATGGTGTATGTGTAATAATAATAATAATAATAATAATAATAATAATAATAATAATAATAATAATAATAATACATAAAAAGCAATGATTACCCAATCATTTATAACCCACACATAACTCCCCTTCCACTACACCTCTTTTTTCATAACCCCACATAACCTCCCTTTCTATTACTTTTTAATATTTTAATCATCTGACACTATGAATGTTATCGTTAGTACTAATTAATAAATACATTTTCATAACTTTTTGACATATCTTAAAAAAAGTAAAAAGGAAAAGAAAGTATCCAACCATCTTATGAAGTGAACGGGTCATTAAAAGAAGGAAAATTATCATGGTTTGTTTCACACATGTGAGTGCCTTGTACTCTACCCTTTATAACTAAAAAAACTAAATGATGGAAACACATCAAAACAAGACCGCTACACAACAACCTCGAAATGTTTTAATCATTCCTGAAATGTTAAAGAGTTGTAGTGTTCATTAAACTCGAAACAATTTTTTGAACAACCAACGCAGACCTAGATAACGCTAGTGACCCGGGTAAACATAATGACAAAGGGTTATTCACGCCCGCGAACGCAGACGACGCTGGTGACCCGGCCTGCCACCATTCTAGAGAAAACCCACCGCCTGAAGGACCTATGTTGTAAAACCTCTGGCTCAACCCATAAGATGAGACACGCCCCGTGCTCTACCAGTAAATGACAAAACCAGTTTTTCAGAAGATTCGAAGATCCAATTAGTGGGGCCCACAAAGTGGACCAGGCCACGTACCTCGAGTACCATGCCTCTCGTCCAGGCTTATAAGTACCCCTCCATCTGTACCATTCAACTAGCTCAATTCTTTTCTCACATCCCACAACACTCTCTAGTACACACTTCTTTAAGCTTTCTAATTTTGTAAGATTTGTAAGAACCTATTTAAATATCACTAATCTTGTGATGATTAATATAAACTTTTCAAGTTTGGTAAAAACTATCTTTATAGCCATTCTTGGATAAGATTCCTGTGAGTGTTTGAGGAAAATAAACCCCTAGATGAGGAATTAAGGAGTTAACTAAAACGAGTCATGGATCGTCAATGGTGAATTTATGTGTTAATAACTTTAAGTAAGAAGTTTCATATTAAAAGTGAGTGAAACATTGGTATCGTCAATAACATGGGGCATTGAGGTTTCATCCAATACCCATAAAAACTAATTATAAGTATTGCGTTGCTGCTAAAGCTGAACATTCATGTTTTCTATGTCTATGTAGAGTCAAGCATGTTGATGCCTCGAAAGGGGGTTAGAGAGATTTTCGTATGGGTTTTTAAGTTTGGGAGCGCTTCCCTTCGTATGGAGATAAGATCACGACACACCAAAGGACTTGATTTATTAAGGATCCGTGACAATTTTAATACTAAAATTTAGCATTTGAATAGTTTCCCTACTAATTCTGTTAACATGCTAAGTGATCTTACTTAATACTAAACCACAATGGTATATAGTTTTCCTGCTGATTCGACAATATCGTTGTGGTGTTTTGGTTTGACCCAACCTTGTAGGGAGTTACCTTGCTGATTCAAGCCGGTCAATATGGTCGAGTATGCGAGGGTCCTCTAAAAAAGAATTCCATAACTTTCTTGCATTAATATAATATAAATTTTCGTCTTAAAAACGAGCTATTGCGATCCAGGATAACTTTTAGTTAACAAAAAATCAAGGTGTAAATATCCCAAACACCCATTTTCTTATCGTTATTTACAAAACTAATCTTTTTATTTTAATTAATGAGCCACAAAACTAATCTATTTTTTTGGATTGACTAGACGTTGACAAAGACTCGGTATTAAAAGCCTCAAGTATTCTTGAACGATCTTGGTATCTTACCATCACTATATTACACAAACGATGGTGCACTTATCCTCATCGGGAGTATAGAGTTATAATATCTTATAATGTTTATAAATTAAATACCTGAACTAGAGTAAAAACTATACAAAAATATATTAAAAGTTATACACACTCTACATCACGTCATCAATTTCATTATTATGCAGTCTTTTGTTTTTTTTTTTTTTTTTTTTTTTGAATGGCCAACAAACTGATGTGTCAGTTACCTGGGCACCCAACATCGTGAAAGCGTCCATACACTCCTAGGTAAAGACACGTCTCAGGTGCCCGCCCTAGAATGCGTTGGGTAGCTAACACCCACCAAGCCACCAGTTTCGGGGAAAACCCGACCCTTTACCCGCTCGAGGAAACGCCGATAAAGAGCCGGTAAAACCCGGTGGATCAGGAATCAAACTCCTGACCAAGCAGTCATAAGTCTTCCATCATTTCCCCAAACCACTAAGCTATAAGAGTATTCGCATTTGGTCCATCAGGGACGATTTTAGCCATTAACTCCTGACTAGGAATCAAACTCCTGACTAATCTAAATCAATCTTTCACTTTAGTCCTTCAACTTTTAACTCATACAAGTTTTAGAATTAACTTTCAACACACGTAAGGCTTCACTTACCCTTGCTGGATTCTAACATCCTGCTATGCTTACTTTTAAAAAAAAGTTTATTTTATTTGTTAACACTTAAAATCATTTGACTCCTTTGTTTCAAATATTTCTCAACAAAGATTATATAAATTTTCTCTTCAAATTATTCTTGCTTTCGCTCTGCTTAAAAACCTTTCTTAACATACCATCTTTTTTTTTTCTTTTTTTTTTACGATAAGTTTTATTCATCAATACGTCGATAAACAATTGTGCGATTCCATTTACATGTTGGTTGAACAGTCTCTTCTGTCATCTTGATGAATTCAGGCTTAGGGACATTCATTGGACACAAGCACGTACAAAATTGTATATCAACATCAAACTTAGTTTGATCAATTGGGATCTTAAATACTCGTTCAGTGGCGAAGCTTGTTTCTCGAATCGGTGGGAGCCGGACTTAATTTTTTTTTGATCGGTAGTGGCCGGAAGATCAAATCCAGAGGGGGGCTCAACCCGGACTCAATTTACCTACAAAAATCGGAAAATTCCACCACTGCGCCCTAAATTGGTGTGACCCCCCCCCCCCCCCCCCCCCCCTAAAGAAGCTGGCAGATTTATTCACTCTATCAATAACCGAGCCGGATCTGGTGTATCATAAGAGATTTGCCTTTTCTATTGATTCCTATGGATTGGATCCAAAACAATTCTTGAATGGGGTATTCAACTCCAGGTATGAATGGAAAACGACATCTTTATTGGTTTTATTTCCTATTTTTTATGAAGAGAATGAATCTTTTTATCGAAGGATCAGAAAAAAAGGGTCCGGATCTCCTGCGGGAATGATTTGGAAGAGGTTTAGCCAGGGCGTTTATAACACGACCTAAATAGGCCTCACTTACTGGTATCTGAGCAATTCTTCCTGTTGCTTTTACAGAACTCCATTCTTGTATTAGCAAACCATCACCATTAATACAACACCAACATTAGCTGATTCCAAATTCAGAGCAATCCCTACTGTGCCCTCTTGAAATTCTACTAATTCACCCGCCATTACTTCATCAAGACCATGAATACGAGCAATGCCATCACCTACTTGAAGTACGGTACCGGTATTTACAATCATTACTTCTCTATTATATTGCTCAATACGTTCTCAGTTTGGCTTCTTCTCAAGTATATATACATGTTTATAAATTTCTTACTTGTCGTAATCTTCTCCTCAACTCCAAATTTACTATCCTCATTGATCACATTGGTCGTCATCACTAACGTACTTGACTTTATAGTCACGATTAACCTTGTTATCAAGCTCATTGAGGTTCGAGTCTTCCCTGTAAAGTTCGAATAAATATCGTCATAAACTTTGTTTTCTTGTTGATTCGAAGAAAACTATCATGCATGTGATAGCTTGTCAACAACCATCACTTGTATGGTTTGATCTTGTTTCACAATCAATCAAAGAGACGATAACAGCCCATGTGCAACGGACGTATGATATGATATTCAATATAAAATAAAGAGAGAACTAGTTTCACATGTATATACATTACTTCATTTTAATTTGTTTTCGAAAAAAAACAAAAAAAAAACCTACACACGATAAACATTTAACATTTTATTGGGGAAAATGTCACGTAAGTATAACAAAGTTTGCCAATTGTTTCAATTAAATCAACTAAACTGTGTTTATGTCTCTAAAACAGCTAAGCTTTAATTTAGTATTCCAATGTTACGTAATTATCAGGTCATCGAGTTAACTTCTTTTTTTGATTTTTTTTCTTTTAATGATGAATTTTATTTATATTAGTGTTAACGGTAAATAATTCTCTACTTATTATTTCATTGAAACAAAGATACAATATATATACATCAAGGATATACATAAAATAGGAAATACAATTATGCTAATGAATATGATAATAAATGGAAATCAATCAATCAATCAAGGATTGATTGATTTGTATTTTAAGTAATGCTATTACCCCCGTCAATTGAACAGGTGGGGGGACCGACACAAAGCATGATGCGAAACTTTTCAAAGAGAGGCCGGGAAAGACTCTTGGTAAATATGTCAGCCACTTGGAGATTGGAAGGAACAAATTTGGTGTAGAGTCGATTAGATGAGACCAATTCCTGAACAAAATGATAATCAATATCTATGTGCTTCGCTTGTTTATGAGACATCGGATTCTGACTAAGAAAGATAGCACTCTTGTTGTCGCATAAAAGAGTAGGGCGATCAGCAGTAAGGGCATGAAGCTCACGAAGCAAGTGAGTGAGCCAAATTATCTCAGCCGCAGTATTCGCCATAGCACGATACTCAGACTTGCAACTAGACCGAGCTACCGTAGGTTGCTTTTTAGCACTCCAAGACACTAGATTTCCTCCCAAATAGATAGAATAACCATAAGTGGAACGGCGTGTTTCAATACAACGAGCCTAGTCAGCATCCAAATAACCAAGCAGAGCGGGATTTGATTGTTTCGAGAAGTGTGGACCAAAAGAGAGAGTACCCTTCACGTACCGTAGGATTCTTCTAACGGACTGAAAATGGGAGTTGGTGGGTGACTGAAGATGTTGACTGGCTTGATTAACAACATAGGACAAATTCGGTCGTGTAATAGTCAAGTATTGTAGTGCGCCAACTAAGGACCTGTAAAGTGTTGGATCATGGAACAACTCTCCTTTGGATAGAAAAACTTCAGAGGTGGATAAGGGAGTGGCAACTGGTTTGGTATCGAGTAAATTGGCTCGAGCTAAGATGTCATAGGCGTACTTAGCTTGAGTGAGAAATATGCCAGAAGTGTTGCGAGTAACTTCAAGTCCCAAAAAATATCCTAATGGCCCCAAGTCTTTAATGGAGAATTCCTTATGCAGTTTTCCAACAAAGCTGTTAATGAAAGTTGTATCATCCCGGTGAGAATGATGTCATCCACATAAACAAGAAGATAGACCAACACCTGTCCCTGCTTAAAAACAAATAAAGATGTATCTGCTTGACTGCAAGGAAACCCACAGTTAGTAAGAAACGTGCTAAGGCACTGAAACCAAGCGCGTGAGGCCTGTTTGAGGCCGTAAAGAGCTTTCTTCAAGCAACAAACATGATTTAAAAAATTGTCATCAGTAAAGCCAGGAAGCTGCTCCATATAAACAGTTTCAGTTAAATTTCCATTCAAGAAGGCAATGCGAACATCAAGTTGACGAAGAGGCCACTCATACATAGTAGCAAGTGCAAGAACAACACGAACTGTTGAGGCTTTGACAACAAGACTAAAAGTGTGTGAAAAATCAAGTCCTGGAATTTGAGTGAAACCCTGAGCAACCAGCCTTGCTTTGTAACGATCCACCGTCCATCTGATTTATATTTAGTCCTAAAGACTCATTTGGAACCAACAATATTCGTGTTTATAGGTTGAGGGACCAAAACCCAAGTCTTATTGGCTCGCAAAGCATCAATTTCTTCCTTCATTACCTTAACCCATTTAGGATGTTTGGAAGCGGTTTTAAAACCACGAGGATCAGTGGAAGCAAGAAGAGCAGTATGTAAAGGACTCGAAAATTGGGACAGATCAGCATGATGTTTTGGCTTGAAAATACCGTTTTTGGAACGAGTTATCATGGGGTGGTTGGCTAGGAGAAGTGTGATGGTGGGACGAGGTATCGGGTGGGGAAACAGTGGAAGTGGGCTGTTGAGTAGCGGACGGATCAGAGGGGACAGGGAAGTGGGCCGAGGTGGAGGGTGGAGCGGAATGGGCTAGAGCGGAGTGGGCTGAAGCGGAGTGGTGTGATGGGGTAGGGATAGTTGGTGAGTTTGGTTGGGTCGAAGATGAGGTAACAGAAGACGGTGCTTGTTGTGTTTGGTCCAAGGGTGAAGTAGATGGATGGATGGTGTGGGTCGGGTAGAAGCTACAAGGAGGCGTAAAGGTGGTGTGTTGGGCCATAGGTGGAGGACAATTTCCGACGGGAGGCGGATTTGGTAAAGAAGAAAAGGGAATGGATTCATCAAAGTTGGAGAATACAAGGGTAGCCTCATCAATGGGAGAGACGTGATCACTAAGGGGAATGTATCCTCATCAAATTGCACGTGCCTAGTGATGTAGATACGTTTTGAGATAGGATCCAAGCACCGGTATCCTTTGTATTTTGCATCATAGCCAATGAAAGTACATTTAGCACTATGTGGAGATAGTTTGTGTTTGGCATAATCCCGCAAGTATGGAAAGACACGACAACCAAAAACTCAAAAATTCGAATAGTTTGGTGCGTAGCCATAGAGAAGCTCAAAAGTGGATTTATTGTCCAAAACGGGTGTGGGTAAACGATTAATTATGAAGGTGACAGAGGAAAACGCATCAACCCATAATGTGACCGGTGAGTGGGAGTTGAACAACATGGCCAAACCAGTCTTAGTGATGTGCCGATGCTTTCGTTCAGCACGACCGTTTTGTTGTTGGGTGTGAGGGCAAGAGAGACGGTGATGGATGCCGTGGTCACGAAAAAAGGTTTGCACATGTGTGTTTGTAAATTCAGTACCGCCATCGCTTTGAAATATTTTAATTGTAGTAGATAGTTGATTTTGAACATAAGCAGTGAAAGTAACTAACACATCATAAAAATCTGACTTATGTTTAAGAGGGTAAAACCAACTAAAACGAGAATAATCATCGATGAATATAGCATAAAACCGATATCCATTTGGGGATATAACAGGCGAGGGTCCCCAAAGATCACAATAAATTAAGTCTAAAGCATGCAATGAACGTTTGGTATTTAAATCAAATGGCAAACGATGAGACTTAGATAATTGACAAGAAGAACAAAGTTTCGGTTTAGGCAATAATGAAGTAACAAACAAAGAACCGTTTTTATGCAACTTAGAAATAATATCAAATGATACATGACCAAGGCGACCATGTCATTTTTCAAACGAATCTTTTAGATGTTGGGAAGAGTAGGACGCCTCGAACGCATGTTGTCCTTCCCGCAAAATGTAAAGACCGTTTTCACACGTGCCTCTTGCCAGGATTTGCTTTGTTTTGCGGTCCTGAATATTGAAAAAATGATTAGAAAAAAGTACATCAACAGGAGAGTCATTTGTTAGTCTACTAATGGAGAGTAGACGCTTGGTAAGATGGGGAACAACAAGCACATTACGTAAAGGTATTTTATTTTGAATGGTGGCGGATCTGATTTTAGTGACGAGTAAGGATTTTCCATTACCGAATGTGACAAAAGTTTTACCTGGGTTTCTATAAGGGGCGGTAACATCGGCATCATGGGGAGTCATGTGAGCATCGGCTCCCGTATCACCAGCCCAATCAGGGTAACCGTCAGTAACATGACATTGAGCATGAAACGCTTGAGCAAGATTGTCATCAAGCGAGGAAGCACGTTTGGCATAAGAGGCAAGATTCGGCAGACGTTGGCATAATGGCCATCTTTTCTGCACAATTGACAATGAGGTGGTCTCTTTGCGCGACCACGACCATAGGATCGACCACGACCTCGATCAGAAGCAGAAAAAATATTAGATGATTTAGAAGAATTACCGGTTCGATTTTGCTAAGCAACAAAAGACACCTGTGGTGTAGAGGAACCGTGAATAGACTTGAAGAAGAGTTCTTGGTTTTCGGTTTTGGAGAGCAACTCCCGAAAAGTCAGGTTGGCTGAGAGAGCGCAGTGAGTGGTTGAGAAATTTTCATAAGAGGATCCAAGACCACATAAGAACCAGTGTATCTTGTCTGCTTCTGAAACAGGATGACCGATTGTAGCCAACTCGTCACAGAGGGATTTAAATTGGCGGCCGAAGTCAGTCACAGTTGAGGAACCCTTCTGCAACTGGCGAAGAGTATCCTGCAGAGTATGAACTCTGTCAAGAGATCGATAGCTGAATGCAGCTTCAAGAGCAAGCCAAATCTCCCGAGCGGTTGTTAATCCAATAATCTCGGACATGGCTTCCTCTGAAAGTGAGGACTGAATAAGAAGACGAACCGATTGGTCCGCCTCTAGCCATGAAAGATAGTCTGGGTTGGGGTGGGTTTTGTCACCGGTAGTGATGGTGACAGAAGGGGCAGTGTTTGAACCATCGACATGACCATAGAGCTTGGCCATGGAAAGGACAAGAACAATCTGGTGCGACCAGGGCAGATAGTTTTTGGAAGTGAGTTTAAGACGGATAAAGTGGAGTAAGGAGTGGAGGGGCAGGGGATTAGTTTGGCTAGAGGAAGACATTGAGGCAGTTAGGGTTTGCAGGAAAAGAAGAAGGAGGAAGGGGAAAGTGGGCGGCAAAAGGAAGGAAGAAGGGACCGAAGAATAAAACAAACAAGAAGAATGGACGTATTGTTAGGCTGATACCATGTTAATGATAAATAATTCTCTACTTATTATTTCATTGAAACAAAGATACAATATATATATACATCAAGGATATACATAAAATAGGAAATACATATATGCTAATGAATATGACAATAAATGGGAATCAATCATTCAATCAAGGATTGATTGATTTGTAATATTCTTCAAAAATGATCAAACCACCCTTGTGTCAACAACTAGCTAATGAAAAACAAGGCAAGAATATAAACCATGTGACCACCCAAATGGCAGCTGAAGCATCGGCGGCGGTGCCGAAAACGCGATAGTATAACCGAAATTATCATCAACCACTATGTCAATCCCACCAGAACCAACACGGATTCCACACTGAAATTGCTTTTCAATCATAAAAACACCATAGCAGCAGCATCATCGGCGGGCTAAAAAGGCACCTTAACTATCAACAAATTGGTTTCATTCTAGTGGACTGAATTTGTGAGATCTAATTGATATTTGAGAAGAATAGTGACGAATTTGTGATTGAAAGCCAAAGTGTAATGAGGCGTAGAGCATGGATTCATTGGATTGATAAGATCATGTGGGTTAGTGGGTGGGACGTGCAAGCTTAAAAGTGAATTTGTGAATAGAGGCAAGTATGATTTTTTAAATTCTTTAATTAAAAATCCATTTTATTGTATTATTTATGTTTTTCAAATCATATTAAAGATTTAAAAAATTCAAAGAAACCTACACATCACCATAGGTAACCTAGTAACTCGATAATTACATAGTATCTAAACAACAAACGAAAGTTTAATGACTTTAGAGAGACAAAAAAAGTTTTAGTGACTTAATTAGAACGATTGTCAAACTTGATTACATTTCTACAAAGTTACCCCTATTATTAGTGGATAACATCTTTAAAATATATACTTATACATTAAGTACTCTAAATCCATTCCTACTCAACTACTTGAATACGTAGATTAATATTACAATATTACAATGGCATAATCTATCTATATCTATATTACTATATTAAAGAAACTCGTTGGATATAAAGGTAATTTTACCCATATTTTAAGATGGCATGTGAAGAGTTTCTTGCTTCACACCCAAAGTGTCATGAAAATCTTTCCAGTGTTACCCCTCCTTGCAAAATCCATTTGTACATTATTATCATAACCCCAATTTTGTAAATTTAATGCTTTCATCTTGAACGACAGCGCTTCATACCCCAATAAAAATCAAAAGGCAGCTCTTATAACTTCATTATAACCAACGACTCTTCATGATCCAATGAAAACCAAAAGGCAGCTCTTATGACTTCATTATAACCAATGAACGATTAAATTCCAAAATCATGAATTTCAATCGGCCCACCCTAGATTCATTTCAGGTTCAAACCTATCTCTCCTACAATATATATTATGAATTATACAATCTTTGTTGTTCATCTGCGCAAACGGTGGACCGAAAGAGGTGCTTGGGAGCTGTATTACGGGTTAATGTTTTCACCCTTTTATTTGGATATGAAGATTGTGTAGATGTTCTAATACTTTTATGGTTATGATGATATCAAGTGTTTTCATTTGTAGATATGGTTGAAACAATTGTGAGTTTAATCACTTTGATTTGGTTTATGTTTGTGCTATAGGCTTTATCATTGAGTTTATTATTCTTTGTTCCTGAACCGATTGCTTTAATTTCAAGTTTATTCGGTCTTTCGATTGGCTTTTGTGTTTGTTTCTCAACTTTGTGCAGTGTCGCAATGTATTTTGGGTCAAGTAACTTTCAAAATGACACAAAAACAAAATAGATCACAAAATATGACACAATGAGCCACAATATATAAAACAATGCCGAAGAAAAAAGACACAATGAATCGCAAAAATGACACAGTGATGAAAATAAGAAAAAGACACAATGAATCGCAAAAATGAAACTATGATAAAAATAAGAAAAAGACGCAGTGCTACATAAAAGACACAATAATATAACATAAATTCTAAAAATTACAAGTTAAAGATCCAAAAAAAAAAAAACAAAAACCTAAAACTAAGATCGTGGGGTTTGATGAGAAGGTTTCAATGTCGCTTGAATGTTGTTCAATCGGAATCCGTTTCTTAACATTCCTACAACTTCCTATTTTTCTTTCGCTGTTTATTTATTCCTAACCCTGTTAATATATTTCATTTCATAATAAAAACAAGTTACACCTTGATGATAGGTAAATGAGCAATAACTAAATTACCTGCACCATCTTAGTTGTGTCTATCCACCTCATCAAAGAGAATGAAACATAAACCATCGAATTCAACTTTGGGATTTATCTTGTTCGATTTGTGGTTCTTCTTTGTTTAATTTGGTGTAGGAGGCTCTAACAAACAAAATGATTTTAGAGGAATTTTGGTAAAGAATAATGAGATTTACATTATGTTGTACATGAATGAATTTGGTCGAATGAGTTCATCCCATTTCTATTATCTTGTAGGTGAAACAATCATAATCAGATTATATGAACTAAAATTATATGAACTAAAGAGGCCTAAGGTTTTGTGTTTATCAAAGAGGTTTTTATTATTATTATTATTATTATTATTATTATTATTATTATTATTATTATTATTATTATTATTTTCTTTTGGTTTATTTTCTTTTCTTGCTTCATGATTTCTTAAAAGCTTTAAAGTTTTTGGGAATTGGAATTAAACAATTCTAATTTTATCAGGTTGGAAGACAATAATCTTAATTTGAAAATTGGAATCAAATAGGCGTAACTTCTCTTGATTTTTATTTTACCGGACCAAAACTAACTGGGTTTAACCCGGTGAGTTTTCTGCCTATGTGGTATGTCATTTTATGCATTATATTGACTCATTTGCACTTTATGGCATAGTATGTAGGCAGAAAACTAATTGGGTTAAACCCAGTTAGCTTTGGTTCAGTGATGTAAAAACCAATACAAGTTGGGTCTGTTAGATTCTAGTTTTCAAGTTAGGGTTATTGTCTTCCAAACTGACGAAGTTGGGATTATTTAATTCCAATCCCCCTTAATGTTTTTGTGTATGGATCGAATACCAAGGAGTTTAACCTACATGAGAATGTGAAAATATATTTTTAAATTTTTTTTTCCAATCAGCTTAATCAATGTTTTTTAAATGAATAATACAAAAAATAGCGTAATTACGTTATTAGAGTAATTACAGTAGTTTACACTAGAGTAATTACTATACAAGGGTAATTACACTATAATTTATTTTTAGATTTTAGTACTAAAATACATGTTTAACAAAATTGAAAAAAAAAATTCAAAAAAAAAATAAAAAATCACTACTTCACTTCTTCCGTTAATAATTCAATTATCACGTTAAGAGCTATTTGTAGAATAAAAGCCACTTATATAAGAGTTGAATCCGTTTGATTATAAATAACATTGGAAATTTTACATGTGAAAGAAAATATATTTTATGTTAATTCACAACATATACTCATATGTGAAGTTACACTATGACGCATTTTTTTTAAACCCAAAAGAAAATTAAGAAAAAATATATCAATTTGTTTCGTTCAATAGATTATGATTGCGATTTTTTTTATAGGCCAACAAACGATGTCTTGACTAATTGGGGTATCCATCAGTTGGTTACAAAAGCACCTCATACGCTCTTGGGTGAAGACATGTCTTAAGTGCCCTCATACGCGTTGGGTAACCAGAACTCACCAAACTACCAGTTCCGGGGAAAACCTGATTCCCCACCTGCCCGAAGGCACGACCGTGGAAAATCAATAAAATCCAGTGAGATCAATGATCGAACCTGGTACCTCAAGGAGGCTAGGCTATACCCATCATTTCTCATACCACTGCTCCACAACGATATGGGCTATGATTGCTATATTTAATTTTTAAAAATATTATCTTTGACTTATAGGGCTAATTTCCAGGGTGTTGTTTATCGTGTGTGCAGCATGGAGCAAACGTTATTTTACTGAAATTCCCATTTAGTTAAGAGCTTTTGGATTAAATCAAATGATGGTTAGTAAATTACACTAGTGAGCTTTTTGTTACTGGTATCGGAAATACCGGTATCTACTTTTTTGATTTTTTTGGAATAGTGATTTTTGGTTCGGTACCGGTTTAGTATGTTACTAATATTTTACCGTTTTACCTTCAAATATCGTACCGAGCATTTTCGGTACCGGTACTGATATCCAATTTTGATAATTTTTGAGATTAGTATTTTCGGTATCAAGCTCATCCCTATTTTGGGTATTGATATCCAATCGTGTCCCATGCCCAAATGGTGACCCTCTGTTATGGTTTCACACCCACTTCTTCTATGGCGCGCCGCTGTTCTCCTACCATGTGATTTACCCCACGCCCCAATTGTAGTGGTGTCTGCGCCCTGGCATAGCCTACTGAGCACCATCAACAACTCGTATCAGATGGTTACTTGGTCATAGAAAAAGACAATTTTACACATCTCATACCATTGGTCTATTACCCTTGTGATTGCATAGCAATAGAATTGTATCTCTTATAATTTTTTTATTTTTAATATTAAATATATGTTTGTAGTATCATATACGACTATACGTACCGAAAATACCGGTACCTAATTTGAACAAAAGTGAGTACAAAATACCGTACCGAATATATTGGTATCATACGAGGCTACTGATATTCAATACGATACCCATTTTAGTACCACTTTGCTATTTTTACTTTTTGAGCACTCGTACAGGTATTAAGTAGGTAAAACCGGTATGACCAAAAAGGTAAAATTAGGGGTGTAAATGACACGCAGTGGCTCGAGAGCTACTCAGGATCGGCTCGGTAAAAAGCCCGAGCGAGCCGAGCCTTAACGAGTCCGAGCCCGAGTCCGAGCCTGAAATATGACTCGTTTAATTATCGAGCCCGAGCTCGAGCCTTATATATAAAGCTCGTTTAGGCTCGCGAGCCTAAACGAGCCCAATCAAAAGTTATATTATTTTTTTATGTATGTAATTTTGTCTTTTGAACATGTTCAATTTTAATTAATAATGTTAGTGAGCCGAGCTCGAGCCGAGCTTTTGCTCGTTTAAGCTATTGAGGCGAGCTCGAGCCGAGTTTTTAGGTCGTTTAAAAATTATTTTTTAATTACCTCGGGCCAATCCGAGCCGAGCTCTTAGGAATTACTTTCAAGCCGAGCTTGAGCTCATAATAGTAGGCTCAAACCGAGCCGAACTCGAGCCTAGTCAAGCTCGGGCTCGGCTCGACCCGTTTACACCCCTAGGTAAAATCAACACGAGTAACAATATAATTAGTGTACCAAACAAGTAAAACTGTTACGTGTACCATAATTACCATAATACAAAGTAAAACATAATATCAAATTCATTCTTAATTTCGTATACAAAATTCGATACAAAATACTAATTTTTTACTCGTATCCATACCGATACCGATACCGATACAAATACCCTATAACTAACATGGTAAAGATCCATCCATAGTGGTGGAGTGGCTTTAGTTTCACCTATGTGATCAAAGGTTCAATCCCCACTTTCATCATTTATGGTTTGGTATCCGGCCGAAGATCGAATACGTGTGGCACCGGTTCGAATCTGACGGGCGGCGAGGTTTTACCAAGTTCTATAACACTGTTGTGCCTTCGGGCGGGTGGGGCTCGGGTTTCCGCGTATCGGGAGAAGGCGGAGCTACTGGAGATCAAGTAGTCGATTCTTAGGCACGACGCCCCGCAAGGATGGTTACCCCACATTTGTTCGTCGATAAAAAAAAGACTAACATGGTAAAGGTAAAGATTTGATTTGTCACGGGCAGTGAAAGAAGACAAAGCGGAAGTTAAAGTGAGGGAAACTGTCTTCTTTTCTTTCAAAAGTGGGACACACCCGAAAACAAGAAAAAGTGGTTTTCTCATATTATTTTTATTTATTTGTCTATTTATTATTATTTTCATCATTTATTTATTCTTTTTCTTTGCATTTCATATCATTCCCTTCACATATATATATCCTCCATACTCCCTCTGCTATTTCCTCATTAATTCAGTAAACCAACATACAACACATACATATCACTCCTTTGCACTTTCTGTCTTGTAACACCCTAAAACATCAACCACTTAACACTTCACTTGCAACAAAATGCAAAAGGGTAATAATATTATTTTTCCTTCTTTAATTTCTGTTTGAATTTTCAGACATATTGCTCAATGTTTGTGGTTATAATGAGCAGGAAACAAGAAAGAGATGAAGTATGTTTTAGTTACTGGAGGTGTTGTTAGTGGACTGGGTAAAGGTGTCACTGCTAGCAGTATTGGTCTCCTTCTTCAAGCCTGTAATCTTCGTGTCACTTGCATCAAGATTGGTTAGTTTCTTCTCTCTCTTTTTTTTTTTTTACAATTTTTATAAACTTTTCATGATTTTTGTTTCTCTCAGCTTAAGACTGCTTAGCTTCTTTCATATATTTTTTTTCTCTCAGTTTTTATAAAATTTTCATGATTTTATTTATGTCACCTTAAGAATGGTTATTTTATTTTTTTCTTTTTTTTCCCCTCTTTTTTTTTTTTTTATAAATTTTTCATGATTTTATTTATGTCAGCTTAAGATTGGTTAGTTTCTTTCATTTTCTGCTCTTTTATTTATTTTATAAAATTTTCATGATTTTATTTATGTCAGCTTAAGATTGGTTAGTATCTTTCATTTTCTGCTCTTTTATTTATTTTATAAAATTTTCATGATTTTATTTATGTCAGCTTAAGATTGGT
Organism: Ambrosia x helenae; assembly: GCA_030844895.1. Lineage (NCBI taxonomy): Eukaryota > Viridiplantae > Streptophyta > Magnoliopsida > Asterales > Asteraceae > Ambrosia > Ambrosia x helenae. The sequence continues at coordinate 100,321,653 of CM061233.1, read as the reverse complement.
TAGTTTCTTTCATTTTCTGCTCTCATTTTTTATAAAATTTTCATGATTTTTTTATGTCAGCTTAAGATTGGTTAGTTTCTTTCATTTTTTGCTAACAATTTTTACAAAATTTCCATTATTTTATTTCTGTCAGCTTGAATTTTCCCTTCTTTATCTTGGATCTATCTGATTTTTTTGTGTTTTTGTTTTTCAAGATTTTTCTTATTAAAAAAAGAAAAAAACAATTTTTATATAATAAAAATAAAAACTTTGTGATATAATCTCATACCCACCTGTCCAAATGAAGTGGGTAGATGTTTCTTGTTGCTCTTGTTGAGATCAACAAGATTTCTTCAACTTTGGATATGGTGATGTCCTGTCTCATTCTTGTATACACACACTATGAATTGATGGTTTGTCTCCACCTTTTTTTTTTTTAATTTTAGATTAAAAGTTTAAAGCAAACAAATTTAAAGATTATTCACTTTTCAAAAAGCTTAAAAATTTCATGTTAAAAGTAAAAAAAAACAAACAATTTATAACACTCATTTTTGTTATGCAGATCCTTATTTGAACACAGATGCAGGAACTATGTCTCCTTTTGAGCATGGAGAAGTTTATGTATTGGATGATGGAGGAGAGGTAATATACTAATATTAATATTAATAGCAGAAGAACATAATCCATGTGAATAATATTATTGTGACCTATTAAAACTCAGTATGCAGTATTTAAGCCTTATTATTTATAGGATTTTGTAATCTAATATGACTCATTTTTGACTTGAAGGTTGACTTGGATCTTGGAAATTATGAGAGGTTTCTGAATATAATATTAACCGGCGATAACAATATAACAACTGGGAAGATATACCAGGTGTGTGAATTGTGAAATGAAATAAGTTGGTTTGATCATAGATCTTGTTAGAGTTTGTTAGAATTGACTAGTTGGTTATGTTTTATTTTTTTCGGGTGAAGTCGGTTATTGACAAGGAAAGGAGAGGGGATTATCTGGGATCGACGGTTCAGGTCGTGCCACATATTACAGACGCGATACAAGATTGGATCGAACGCGTAGCGGCTATACCTGTTGATGGGAAAGAAGGTCCACCTGATGTCTGTGTCATTGAGTTGGGGGGCACAATAGGTATACCACTATATGTTGTGTTTCTGTTGATCCATGAATTTTTTTTTTTTTTTGGCTATTTGTTTTTATTTATAGATTTTATTTTTATTATAGGAGATATTGAATCTATGCCATTCATTGAAGCTCTTGGACAATTCTCTTACAGAGTTGGTAAAATATTTGCATATTCTTTGACCCATTAAGGATGAACAGAAAGAAACAAAAGTTTATAACTTATGTTGTATTTTTTAGGTGCTGGAAACTTTTGCTTAATTCATGTCAGCCTTGTGCCTGTTCTAAATGTTGTTGGCGAACCAGTAAGTTTGAATTAAAAGTTACTCGTCTTGTGTTTTTTGGACACCGATAAATTGTTAAAAATATAGTACTTTTTTGTTTTATTTCTCATCTTTTGTTCAGAAAACAAAACCAACCCAACATAGTGTTCGAGGATTAAGAAGCATGGGATTGATCCCAAACATATTAGCCTGTCGCAGCACAACGGTATCACTCATCTGTCAATGTTTTTGTTAGTTTTTGTCGGCTTTCGCTTTGTTTTGGTACCTCACATACAACTTTTAATGGATATGCAGGAACTGGACATGAATGTGAAGGAAAAAACTCTCAAGGTTTTGCCATGTTCCGGTATGATAGTGATATATGGTCTATTGTAGTGAATTTACTTTTATGCCCTTTCTTTGAATTTCATTTTAATCCTGTTTTTTTGGTATGCTGTCAGTTGGAAAACATTGTTAGTCTCTATGATGTCCCCAATATTTGGCATATTCCTTCGCTCTTACGAGTAAGTACCCGCGCCTTTGTTTGAAAATAATTCTTGTTATTAGATTGGTACACTCATTATTATTGTCACTTTTGTCTTTAGGATCAGAAGGCTCATGAAGCAATATTGAAAGCACTTAATCTTCAAAGGTTAGCTTGCAGTAACATATATAACCAGTATGTCAAATTTGATTAAAAAGTTATATTTTTCCAGTAATAATTTCTTTCTTTGAAAAATATTATAATAGCGTGACTTTCAACTTGTTTGACCCGTTTCTTTTAATGTTATTTATTTTATGTTACACGTCAAAGAAAAGTGTCTCCTCTAGTGATATGTAACATAAGTTAGTATCTTGTACAGTGAGGTTCGCCAGCCTAACTTGAAAGAATGGACTGCCATGGCTAAGCGTTGTGACATGTTACACGAGCCTGTAAGCTTCATACTTGGATCACAAACATTGGTTCATGCTTCACACTTGAATTTTATTTTTTATTTATTTATTTTATTTTTTTAATGTTTCTTGTGATTTAATAATTACAGGTTAGAGTTGCCATGGTTGGGAAGTATACAGATCTTTCGGATTCTTATCTTTCTGTACTAAAGGTGATAACTTTTACGCTTCTAACCGTCACATGTGACATTTCTTGATCTTAATGTTGTTTAAAGATTAAAGATTTTGTTTTAACAATGTTTTCAGGCTTTGTTGCATGCTTCAATAGTCTGCAGAAGGAAGCTTGTTATCATTTGGGTTTTGGCTACTGACCTTGAAGATGCAACTGCCATTCAAGTTATTATCTCATCCATCTTTATTTCTATTCTTAACCACATATTTTAATGGTCAACTAATTTATATATTTTTTTCTTTTATAGAATCCGGATGTCCATAGAGAAGCTTGGAAATCATTGAAGGTTTGTATGATATGCTAATTTATATAAATTAGGGGTGTGAATTTATGACATGAAAAAAAAATAAAAAAAAATAAAAAATTTGGGTTAACCAGGTCAGGCTCATGTCAACCTGCAAAAACTTATGCCGTTTCTAGGTTCACGTGTCTGCCATGATTTTCGGGTTTGGGTCGAGCTTTTGGGTCTGTGTCAGATTTGATCCGGCATCCGTGTTCATGTGCCTAACATGATTTTCGGTTTTGGTCAAATTTCCTGGTTTGTGTCAGGTTTTAACTCACCAAACCCGCGGAAATTATCGTCATGTCTATGTGCCTGGCATAATTTAAGCGCCTACCCAACTACCCAAGAAAACTTGTGTCATGTTCAGGTTCATTTGCCTGACACGATTTTCGGTTTTGGTCAAGTCTTTGGGTCCATGTCGGGTATGACCTGTCAACCTGCGAACACGACCCATTTAACGCCCCTTATTAAATTAGATGAAACCAACGCTCTCCCTGCTTGTTTAATAATGAAACTATTTCAATCTATAGGCTGCAGATGCTGTTGTGGTTCCAGGGGGTTTTGGTGACCGAGGTGTCGAAGGGAAAATAAATGCTGCTAAATATGCCCGTGAGAACAACATTCCTTACCTCGGAATCTGTCTGGGAATGCAAATTGCTGTGATCGAGTATGCCAGATCTGTTCTTGGTCTTAAGAACGCAAACAGCACCGAGTTTGATCCCAATACTAAAAATCCTTGTGTCATATTCATGCCGGAGGTTTGTGTTCGAACTTCAAACTAGTTTGATTCTGTAAACACCCTTTTGATATTTAACTGTATGAACGGTTTTATACAACGGTTATAGGGGTCCAAAACGCATATGGGTGGTACTATGAGGGTAGGATCTAGGAGGACATATTTTCATGTTCCTGGATGCAAATCTGCTCAACTGTAAGATATTAGCATAACACTTCTGGTTATAACATTATTTGTTATTATAGTTGACCAACCGTGTAATTGTGTTTGTATCAGATACGGTAATCAGAGTTTCATCGATGAGAGACATCGACATAGATATGAGGTATGCGGGTCACTTACGCTTTCGTCATAGTTATTATCCCATGCAGTCATTAGTTTTTTGAGTTAATGTAACTTTTTTGTCATAAACAGGTGAATCCAGACATGGTACCACAGCTAGAAGAAGCCGGTCTCAGTTTCACAGGGAAAGACGAGAGTGGGCAGCGTATGCAGGTGCGGTTATTTTGATAAATTTAGTCTTTGTAATCTAGGACACTTATCTCTATTTAACTAAGATCAAAACACCTGTTTAAAATACAGATCATTGAACTACAAAGTCACCCGTATTACGTGGGAGTTCAATTCCATCCGGAATTCAAGTCCCGACCAGGAAAACCTTCGGCACTTTTCTTAGGTATTTTTTTTACATAATTCAATATGATAACGTAAAAAGATTGAATAAATGGATCGTTGTATTGTTGACTGTTGGTTGTGCATCCGGGTCGGGTCAGGAAGGGTAATGGGTCAGACTGAGTTTTGATCAAAATGGATACGGATCAAAACGGGCCATTTTAAAACAAAACATTTACCTGTGCAGGGCTGATAGCTGCAGCAAGTGGACAGTTGGATGCATTGTTGAAGAAGAGTGGGGGTGTAGGTGCAAAGGCGAACGGATACGCAATTGGCAGCAAGGGGGTGTCAGGATTATCACCACACTATCGATATAGTAACGTGAATGTGGCGGTCGGGTCATTTGACGGGATGTACAAAAGCAGCAATGAGCTGCATGTGTGAAAGGAGTTTGTTTTAGAAAGTAGTTTAGGACAAGTCCCCCTTGCTGATCTTCCCACATTAAGAAAGAAACATGTAAGTGGTTTAAAAGATTGGTTTGGATGGTTTTGTTAAGTGTGGTTAGTTGGCTTGTGAGGGATGGAGCTGACATCCTTTTTTAAACGGTGCAGCCTTTGTCTTTTGTATTTTGAATCCTAAGACTTATTATATTTATCATCTTTGTTTTTTCGTGAGAAAAGTCTGTATCTTCGGTATCTTCGTATGTTTTGTTAATATGCCTGGATATATGTATATGTATGTCGTGTTGATTCTTGTAATAGTGATGCGACCACAAAACAAACCGTTGGAGCTGATTTTCTGGTCGAGGGGTGACAACGCCTTCATGAGGAGAAGATCGTTGTCTTAAAAATGAACTGGTCATTAAACCGGTCATATTACTAGTTCATTAGTTCATTGGTCCGGTCGGACTGATCGAACTAGATTTGGAGTTGGCTTGTCCATTACTCATTTACTGTTGGGCATAATTCCCGTCCTCGAGCGTATGAGGTGGATTGGGCTTGATCAAAGTTATGATTAAGGTTAAGAAAGATGTAATCAGTTTTGAGTTAGTTTCTGAATAATAAAATTGGGAGTGATTCAATTTTAATTCTTTTCTTCAACTTTTCTACTTTGCTTGATTGTCGATTGGGACTTGATTTACTCATTAGTAATTTTCAACTAATTTAGTATTAATCTTTTAGAGTGCTTGGAGTTTTAACACACACAATGGGGTTATGACCCAAATTGATCAACAACATGCAGCTATACCTCAAGCAAATTATAAATCAATATATACGAAAAAACATAAATTAAGAAGGTAAAAAACTGTTTAGCACAAAAAAGTAGTTTAACATTAAATATGCACTAAGTGGAACAAACTGAGCTAAGCAAATCACTGATAACTTACAATATGATGCTTCATTGGAAATATTAAGATTTTCTTCTCCACTATGAGCAACTCTAGTTATATCATCATCAATATAAACAGACATAGAATCAAATATTGAGCAACTAACTTGGATCCATCGAATATCGAAGACCTAGAATCAAAATAAAGGGGCAATAGAGTTGGACAAGAAGAAAATAATTTGTACTAGTGAGTCGAAATAGAGTATATAGTGCAGTCGAAATCAGAACCACCTACTTTCTCCAATCCATCACAGAAATCTGTCTTTCATGTTCACTCACAGAGATCTGGTTCACCGAAGCTCACAGAAAAGAATCAAGAACAAATTGGTGCAGAGATCAACATAGATCACATATGCATAGAAGACCGAGAATCTCACAAGGTTCTTGCAAACATCACATCTTGGATGATGGTGTTCTTTATAGCATCATTTGTGGAACACAAGCTAGAGGCCCAAACAAATATTTGCTCTCCATCTAATGGAATTTGTAATGTTAAGTTTAACCCATAAGGTAAGTTTAAAACTAAAAAAATGTAATCTTCATTTTGAATCGAAATATATATTGTTTCTTTCCATAATAGATGAATTTTAACATAGTAAGAAGCTGCATTCTAGTATCATTCAACTTTTGGTGTTTATAGAAAGAATATTTACCTGTATAGGGTCCCATGGTTACTCAGCGGCGGTGTGTGCTTGTGCAGGCTTTCCTCAATAGCCTCGACGAGCTTCTAAATGAGAACCGTGATCTAACAAAAAGTTCCTTTTCAGTTAGTCATATCCTGAAATTAAATCATAATCACCTTCAAAACATAGCTAGTAAAGAACTTACATAAGAAAGGTGTGAAATATCACATTCTGTCTCTAACGACTTCAAATGAAGGGTTAACTGATCCAACAACTCATACACGCTACTTGACAAGTCATTTCTCTTGTCATCAACCATAAACTCGTATGAATTTCCATCAACCTCAACCGCGCTAACACCTCTACTCTTCTTAATTCCTTGATCCTTCATTAATTTCCTTACATTCTTCACATCTTGCCATCTTTTAGCTTCACAAAACATGTTTGATACAAGCACATAGATTCCTGAAGTATACGGTTCTAACTCCAACACTTGTTTTAATATCTGTTTCCCTATCTCAATATTCCCATGAATTCTACAAGCCCCAAGCAACGCACCCCAAACTACAACATCCGGTTTCATTGGCATTTCATTTATTAATTTAATAGCATCTCCAAATAGCCCTAATCGTCCATAAAGATCAATCATACAAGCATAGTGTTCTATTTTACATGGTATGTTGTAAATTTCTTTCATTTTGCCAAAGTAGTATTTACCTGTTTCTGTAAGACCGCTATGGCAACAAGCGGAAAGCAAGCCCATGAAGGTGATCTCATCAGGGTGTACCCCATGAGCCTGCATGCTCTCAAAGAGTTCAACTGCTTCAAAACCACGCCCATGCAATGCAAGTGCCCCGATCATAACATTCCAAGAAACATGATTCTTTTCCGGCATGTTAGAAAATAAACCCCACGAAGTTTCTAACAACCCACATTTGGCATATAAGTCTATCAAAGCATTGTACAATGTGACACTTGGCGTTACATAGTTCGAAGATATATAATTATGGATTCTTTTTCCTGTTTCCAAATCACCAAGTTGACAGCATGCTGAAAGAACACTAGCCAGAGTTGTCTCATCTGGAGTTACTCCCGCTTCAAAGATGTCATTGTAGAGCCCTAACACTTCACCATGCCAACCTTTTTGTAGATAGCACGAAATCATCGAATTCCAAGAAACGACGTTTTTTACAGGCATTTGATAAAATAAGTTCTTTGCAAGCTCCACGAGACCATATTTAGCGTACGCACTAACCATAGATGTCCACGAAACCACATTTTTATAGCTCATTCGATCAAAGAAAGCTTGAGCTGATTGCAAACGCCCACATTTCGCGTACATGTCCACTATAGCATTTTGCACATAAACATCAATACAAGCTCCAGTGTTCACAATATACGAATGCAATAATCCTCCTAACACTTCGTCACAGTTCTGTGAACAAACAGAAAGCAAGCTAACAAACGTAAACCCGTCAGGCTCTACACCAAGTTCCCTCATTTTCCGAAACAACAAAAACGCTTCTTTCCAATCGCCTAACTTAGCGTACCCACCAATCACCGTGTTCCACGAAACCACACTCTTATCAACCATACCATCAAACACTTTTCTTGATTCTTTAACATCCCCACAACTACAGTACACACTAATCAACCCATTTTGCACATAAACATGCGACTCGAATCCCGCCTTAACAACCCGAGCATGCATTGCAACACCATCTAAAAGCCTACTTAACACTGCACACACCTTAAGAACAAAAGGGTAAGTATACTCATTTGGTGTTATTCCAACACAAATCATTTGTTGGTAGAGATGTAAAGCCTTTATTGGGTTGTCACTGTTAACATAACCCCTGATCAAACTATTATACATGTGTTTGTTTCTTTGAGGCATATGATCGAACACATGGTGTGCATACTTAATATCACCTGGTGCTGACACAGCACAGAAGGAGATTAGTTTACTTACTGTAAATGGGTCTTCATGGAATCCATTAAGGATTATTTGTGCATGAATTTGTTTAACTCTTTTTATTGATTGACAGTTTTCAAGGAAGTAACTGAGGGCGTGGCAGGAAACATGTTTGATGGGAGGGAACATGTTATATCAACACAATACATTTGATTATTAGTTGTACTAGATCTTTGCCCGCGTTACACGCGGTTCACCAACGTACAATTATTTCGAGTGGTAAAACATATAAAAAAATGTAGGAGAAATATTTTATTAAGATTTAAAAGAAACCAATACACATTCTATTCAAATATCATTAAATATTTCTTTATACACCACATTTTTTGTTTTAGTCTTCACTTGGCCATCAGCATCAAGTATAAGTAATTTCACTCCTGCCCTGCTTCTAATCAAATATCATCAAAATATTTCTTTATACAAAACATTTTTGTTTTATTCTTCACCTTGTCATCCGCGTCAAGTATAAGTAACTTAACGCCAGTCCTGATTTTTACTCTTGATAAAGCACCATAAAGCTAGCCATATAAGAGTACAGGGTCTCTTATAAACTATCAACAATAATCTTAAAATCCTAAAAAACAATTCAACCATGTAGAATTTTTACCAATATAATAAACAAACATCAAATGTAAACACGCAATTTATGTAGATGAAAATTGTCTCAAAATCAAACCAAACACAAATGAAAACAAAATGTCAACACACAGGAAATAAAAATCCTGACAATAAACCATTGTTCAAAAAAAAAAACGGGTAATTGATCCTATTTTTCAACCTTAGGAATCAAGACCGTGTTCTCAGGTGATTTGTTACGGGAAATGAACTTTTCAGACTTGAGGACTTTAGTTGTTGACTGACTTGCATCATCATCCATTTCGTAAACTTTGTCCAAGCTACGCTTTATCTCAGCTTCATCACGAATCAAACTAACTCTAGAAGATGATTCTGGAGTAGTGTTATCTCCAACAGAATCCTACAATTTTAAAAGCCATGTATAAATTGTTAGAGTAAACTACATTAAAATGTAATCTGAACACATGATTGACCAAGTAAACTACTAACCTTCAAAGAGACCGTATTCTGTGTTGAAGAGTCACCTACATCGATATTTTCAAGCAGAGGTTGTTCGATCTAAAAAAAAATTGTAATAAAGAACCGAGTAACGTAAAAAGGGTTTAAACAATAACTAAATAACAACAAAAATAATAACGATTCATAACAGTAATTATAACGAAAATATTTAAATCATAATCATAACCTGAATGTCAAGGAACCGTTCTTCAAGAGAAGCTACAATTTCCGAATCATTTGTAAGCTTCCTTATACCATAACCATCAACATGCTTATCAATATTAAATTGCCCTACTTTAATTTTGAAAGCAAATTTCTTATCTTCAATTTCATAAAACTCAACAGGAATTACTTTCTCTTCAATAGAAACCTAGATCATACATCATATAAGTAATACAAAGTACAATTACATATATTGTTTAAAGCTCAAAAAAATAGGTTACCTGTTTGCTTTTCTCAAGAAGCTGCATCGCTGACATGCCCAACATTTTTTTTGCTTCTCGATCAAACAATGTAAGGGATGTAATTCCAGTACAATCCTGTACCCTTATTGGAATCCTATACCTAAAACACCAAAACTAAAAAATCAGATCTATATGTAAAAAAATTAGTAAACGTAAACATGAATACTAAAACATAAAAAAAAAAAAAATATCATACAATTATAACTTATGTATAGAGAATACAATTCTTACACTGAATCACCGGAGACAATCTGTTTTGGACAACCTTTATTCGTGCAAATCAAAACTTGTTTAAATGAAGTTACGTCCTTCACCTCTTCATCATCTGGTAAACTCAAAGTTGGCTCAACCTTGTGGTTGCAGAACTCGCAACCAAGGTAATACCAATCTTCGTTAGGATCCACCCCCTTGATTGTTCCAACAACAATTACTTGTTTGTTAACCTACAAAACCAAAATTAAAAATGGCACGAATAACCTTGAAATGTATTTGGAAAGAAAGTTATTAGGCAAAAAAAAAATTAATTTTATACGAACCTCTGTTATCAATGGAAGATCACGAATACTGGTAAAAGTTGTTTTATTCAAAAATTCATCAGACATATTCATACTACCAGACGATCCCAGGGATCGTTGAGCAGAACATGATTCGCTGGAGATAAACTTTTCAATATAACTGTAATTAAAAAAAAATATATTTATATATCTTTAAACAACTGAAAACATATAAATAAAACACAAAAAAATATAACTATTCTACCTTTTCTTGAAAGAACGAATGTCTTCAATGTCTTCATTAATAAAAAGGCGAGTGATAAAGAAAGCATTTTGAACACTTACATTGCCTTTGAAAAAAAAATATTAAAACAGGTAAAACAAATACCGGTATACAAAAATATCTAATCGGAATTTCTAAAAAAAGTAATATATAACATACCTTTATAATTGCTAAAGCTTCCAAATTGAACAATAAGGACTACATGAACTTCATCTTCATTCTGCTTGATGTATTCAAACATCTCATGACTATAATCTTCCCACAAAGAACAGGTCATTTTCATGCCACTACATATAAACAGAATGTATGTTAAAAGGAAAATTATAAAGGGTTTTATACCAACATATTCGTAGCAGATATGAAATACATACTCTAGATCGATCAAGACAAGGTTCATCTTGCTTTTCCAACCAGCTTTAGTTTCTGTTGGTTCTGGTGGAGTCCATTCTTCAACATAGCCAATGAAATCTTAAAAAAAGTTAAAACAGTTTTATACGAATACATAATCAATATAGAAAAGGATTATAATACATTTCGTTAGTATAATAAAAACAAACCAATTCTTTGTTCTGTAGACAGATTTCCACCTTTAATTGACTCAAAAGATGAAAAATTAAAACCGTATTCGCTTCCATCAAACTTACTACACTTTGAAATATTAGTTTCAAAAGTAAATGAGAGCATATCTTCTTTAGAAAAATGTTTAGTAGATTTGTTTTCAGCAAGTTGTGAGTTATAAATATAATAGGTTTCATTTTCATGTAAGAATTTTTCATGCTTCTTCATATATCTACTCCATACAATAGCTTGCATTTTCGACCCCTGTTTGAAAAGAAAAAAAAAATTACTAACAACCAATTTTTTGCAACAAACAAATGTGTAGAAAAAAAGCAAATTAAAAAAATATGTTAAAAACATAACCTGTTCATCCATAAGAACCATATCAAGAGAAAGAATTTCTCCAGGTTTCTTTCGATTTTCTCGCTTCCAAAGCCTAAGCACCCTAACTTTGATAGTATATTTAGTCATGCGCCAAGTGATGTCATTCAAAAAAGTAATGTTGTTTGGATCCATAATGTTACAACTCTATGGTATCTAAGTATTAGGTAAGATTAATCTAATATGTATTTATAGAGGTTTAACAAAAAAATGTAATAAAAATGTAAACTTTTTTATTTTTAGTAAACATTACTAAATTATGTCTACATAAATATAACAATTGACCACAAATTGATTTACATTTAAGTGTTTCCATTATTAAGTTAAATTTCGTTTAAATTAATTTTATAACGAAAATATAATTAGCATTGTTATATGTTTACATTTTTAAGTTAAAAGTTAATGTTGTTAAATTTTGTTTACATGCATACGATTTTTTTGGTATGGTACATTGGAAACTGTGTATAAGTAAAATTTAATTTTTAATAAAATTGTTTGTGAAATTTTTTTTAAAAGTAACAGTTAGAAATGAAAATCAATTTACATTTAAGTTTTCCATTATTAAGTTCAATTTCGTTTATTGATTTAAAAAAGAAAATAATAATTACCATTGTTACATGTTTACATTATTTAGTTAAGGATAATAATTTAAAGTATTTTTGGAAAATTGTGATTAATATAATTCAGTTTGAAAAGTCAACGTTACTAAAAGTTGACTTTAAAAATAAACAATAACACATTTAAGAAATATAAAATGTAAATTATTGCTAAAAAAGGTTTGGTAATATAAAAATGTTTCAAAGTTAGTCATACAATGTATGATGACTTTTTGACTAAAGATTCCTAAATTATGACAACATTAATATAACAGTTGACCAGAAAATTAATTTACATTTAACTGTTTCCATTATTAAGTTAAATTTCGTTTTGGTATGGTACATTTTAAACTTAGTATAATTCATTTTATATTTTTTAATAAAATTGTTTGTTATAAATTTTTTTAATAACGGCTTTATAAAAGAAAAGTAATTTACATTTAAGTTTGTCCAATTTTTATAGGTAAAGTTCGTTTATTCATCAAGAATATAATTTTTGAAAAAAAATTGTTTATTATTCGTTTTTTAAAATAAGCGATTTAAAAGAATTGTAAAACTGTAATACAATTTAATTAAAATAGCCAAACATTGAATTTAAATACCTCTTATGTTACAAAATTGGTTTTAGTTTATAAAGGGTTGGTTTTAAATAATTGAAATGTACCAAAAATATTTTGATGATAAAATTATATTGATTGTTAGTTAATTGTAATAATCTTAAATTTATTTTGTTAACAATGATTGAGATAACTTAAACTTCTTACTATACACGGAATTTATATTTATTACCAATTAATAAATTAAAATATTTTAGGAAAACTGTCATTAATATGATTGACTTGGAAAAGTCAATGTTGCTAAAATTTGACTTTTAAAAAAAATTATCAAATTTAAAAAATATAAAATGTCACATGATTGTTAAAAAAAATTTCTGATATAAAAATGTATGATGACTTTTTTTTTTATAAAAATCCATATGATTGTAATTGTATTACTACTACCTAAACAGTTCACAATTCAGATTTTACTTTATAAACAACAAATAAAGGTTTAGCATAAACATATATCACGACAAACCAAGCATCATATGCACAATCATACATGACAACTAAACCTACCAAAAGTTTACAAAATTAATGTTCAAAAAAACCTTTTTGTTAAAAAGACTTGGACAACCAATGTTACAAAATATAGTTTAGTTGTATCAAAATGTAAAATTTTAAGATGAACATTCAGTTATTTTAGATTGTTAGATAATAGATTTACTAACTTATCCAAACATTGCTAACTTACTGTCTAAACAACCCAAAAACATTACAATATACATAACCTACTTATTTATTGTTTATCAACATATATATAAACCCAAAAACCACGACTTACCACATGAGCAGTAAACGTGGAAATGTTTGTGACTACCAACGATAGATCATGTTCTAACTTAAAAAAGTTACCCACCAAAAAGTATTGTCTTCAAACCACATAACAACCACCACTAACCAAACTAACTACCATTACCGCTAACAACATTAGAGAACTCGAACACACCTTGCTTTTGGAAAAACTGGAAATGCATTTGATCACCAAGCTGAAAGTTCTTATCACCTACGAAAGTTGACATACCTCTTATGTTGTAACGGTACTTTCCAGGTTCACCTTCCCTCCCAACAGACACTCCCCAACTAAAACCCTCACCATCACGAATGGTCAAAGCCCTCTTCTTGCACAACCCGTTGTCCCTTGCCCAAGGGGTCTTCATACGCTACGCAAATAACAAATAATAGAAAGTTATACAATAATAATATATAAATATAGCTTGTCATCTCATTTGGATATGACATAAGTGGACATCTAAATAACAAACAACAGTTTTTCCATAATTGACAACAGACTAACATTTAACATCTAATTAAGTCTAAGTAACAACACTTGACCCATATTAGGAGGTCATCAACTTATAAACCACTACTATGGCTGCAATAACATCTAAAGGCGTATAATAAAACTGTTCGACTAACATGCATTTAAGTTAATAGATTTAAAAAATACAATGATTGCACTTACATAGTAAATGCCATTTGACCAATATCACAAGTAAACACCATTTCAGTGCAGTTTATACCAACTGGTAACCAATTCGTGTAATCTGATAATTTGACCAGATTTGACCTATGTGTGTAGCTAAAACTAAAATGAATCTAAATCACTTGACATCTAACAAATAAATCAGTTGACCGATATTTGTTTGAGAAGTCTACATAAGTAACAACAGGTGTGGTTAATTTGTCCATAAAGTAAAATCTAACATTTAGACCACTTCACCCGTTTTTAACATCTTAATAACCAACAACAGTTGACCCATATCTGTTATAAGCCTAACATCTAAGATCTACATAATACTAAGTAACAACAGTTGACACATATTAGGAGGTCGTCAACTTATAAACCACTAATATGGCTGCACTAACATATAAAGAGTTATAATAAACCAGTGATGGACTAAAATACATCTAAATCAATTGAACCATTTTCTGACATACTACCAACCAATAACATAAATTGAAGACTAAATGAAAACCTGAAACATTCCTAGGTTCCTTATAAACAGCAGTTGAAGACTAAATCAATTGAACCATTTTTACTAAATGCAAACCTAAAACATTCAAGCTTAATAGAAACCTATAACATAAATGCATAATCATTCTAAGTTGAACGCTTAAATAGTAACAAACCATTAAAGTATTTCTTAAACCATAAATGTATACCTAAAACATAAACCACTAATCAAATACTAAATCACATACAATAGATTCTAAGGTTTCTATAAAACATCAATTGGATCATAAACCTAAAACATGAAAGCTAAATAGAGACCATAAACATATTTTCCATAATAATCATAATTCTGTAAACAGAATTAATTAAAACCTAAATCATAATCCTAAATGAAAACCCTAAAACAATCGATTAATTAAAATCAGTGTAGTATGTAAACAGGACTAAAATACATCTAAGTTAATACATTTAAAAAATAAATATTATTACTTACATAGTGCCTGTCAACAACGAACACCACTGGCACACCTACATCGTCCTCTTCTTCAGAATCATCATCCTCTTCCTCCATATCGGTGTCCTCTTCATCCTCCTCGCTGAAATAATCAGAAACGACAACCTCCTCACTATCATCAGTAGAAACGACAATGATATCTTCATCAGAGTAATCTTCATCATCATCCTCCTCCTTAACTTCAGCTTCCCATTTAAGTTCAGGAGGAAGAGTAAGCTTGTTTTTCTCAAAAACCGACATATTGTATGTGCTCTGTTAAACAAAAAAGAAGTATATAAATTTTATCAGCCTTATGACGTATACAGCGAGCAAAAAATATAAAGCTAAACATTTAGAATTTATATTTAAGAAAACAGAGAAGACCTCATCAATGATTTCGAAGACAATGAGATGATCAGGTGTGATTGAAAAAGTTTGCTTAATGAAAAGCCATCCTTTAGTGACATAAAAGAAACCATCATCAACTGCTAGCTGGATCTTAAACTTTTTACGTGGAGGAGCTCTAACTGCAATTGGGTCCAACGGGAGTTGTCTGTTCATTAAACCATGAACAACGTAACAACTAACATGCTGGAAAAAAAACCAAAAATGTTGACAGGGGTTAAAATAAGTTTTTATATCAAAAAATTGTATAATAAAATATAATGATGTTATTTGATTAAAAAAAACACATACCAGACGCTTCTCACTGGTATAAGGATCGGACAATCTGCAGTAAAAAAAGTTACCAGCTGCATACACTGCATCTTGATGGAAAGTTATCATCCTGAAAGAGCGAAGATTTTCCTCATACTGAAATAGAAAGTTACACCCAGATGGGTACTTCAATTCAGTAATCATTGTTCTCCAACCATTGTAGAAGAACCACTTGCCAGCAATATTCAACACTTTAATATCATAGACTTTAGAGTCCAAGGTACGGATTTTGGTGTTACCGGTAGGATAACCATAATCTTCGATCCACTTTTGATAGAGTTTTGGTAACGCCTGATAAGAATTACAAACATTAAAATATTATTAGGAAAAGTATAAACATACTGTACTATATACATTTTGGCATGTAACAGATATCTTACAATACAAACACGGTTGTTACCCTCCGACTCAATCCAAAATCCATAAACCATTGTATTCCAAACGTGTATGCACCTGTAGCAACCACAAAAGATAATCGCAAATACATATCAGCAAAGTAATGTTTATATGAGTATAACATAAAGAATATAAATTGAAGACTAAATTGAAGACTAAATCAATTGAACAACTTTTACTAAATGCAAACCTAATCCAAACAATGTATGATAACAATCCATTCCTAGGTTCCTTATAACATAAATTGAACACTAAATCAATTGAACAATTTTTACTAAATGCAAACCTAAAGTATTCCTTAAACCATGAATCGATACCTAAAACATAAACCACTAATCAAAAATTAAATCATAAAAATCGGTTCTAAGGTTTCTATAAAGAAAAAAAAGCCCTAAATCAATACCTAAATCATAAACCCCTAAATTGAAACCTAAAAATCCATTCTTAGATTTCTTAAAACATCAATTTAACGATAAATCGTAACCTTAAAACATCAACCCTAAATCATATCTGAAATACAAAACGATTAATAAGAATGAGCAATAATAATTGAAAAAAAAGAACAATAAGTAAAACATAAAACAGAGAAAAAGATTAACATTAATCTAAAATCGATACCTAAAACATAAACCACTAATCAAAAATTAAATCATAAAAATCGGTTCTAAGGTTTCTATAAAGAAAAAAAAGCCCTAAATCAATACCTAAATCATAAACCCCTAAATTGAAACCTAAAAGCATAACAATCCATTCTTAGATTTCTTAAAACATCAACTTAAACTTTAAATCGTAACCTTAAAACATCAACCCTAAATCATATCTGAAATACAAAACGATTAATAAGAATGAACAATAATAATCGAAAAAAAAGAACAATAATAAAACATAAAACAGAGAAAAAGATTAACATTAATCTAAAGTTTAAAAACATAGATTGAAAATCTGTGAAACAAAAGAAAGAATAATCGATCAATGAACATCTATTTAGTGAAATAGCAATCAAAATACAGTTACCTTGGATTGGAGAGAAAGATTAAGATTAATCGCCTTGAATCGCCCTTGTGAGATTAGGGTTTGGGTAGAAGGAGGCGATGATAATATGAATGTGTTATGTCCGTGTTTTTTTTTAGGGTATATGTATTTTACTCGATTTTTTATTAAAAAAAAAAGAAAATTTTATAAATTACCACATTGTGCCATGAGGGATGACCATTAAATGCTAGGAGCCTAAATGATTGCCAAGTGTCCCAAAATGCTCCTAAATATTATATGTATAGATTTCTAAAGGTTACATTAACAATACATTAACTAAAAGAAAAACGGTTCGACTAACTTATGTGTATATATATATCTACTAGCTTATACCCCGGGAGCGTCCCGGGTTGAAAAATTAAGTGAATAAAATTATAAATATCTAAAATATAAAAATGGCATCTATGTATTAACTTGCCAATATATGATTAATGAATATTATTATTATTATTATTATTATTATTATTATTATTTTAAACAAATCTCTGCCATAAGTTATCATATTCTAATATAAAAAAGGGTAATTGGGTCGGGTATCACCTAATCCCATGCCCGACCCAAACCCACAATTTTTTAAACTAATTCCAAACCTGACACAATACCTGTCGGGTTACAAAAAATATTCGTTTTTTTCTCCGTTTTTATATAGCACTATGGTACTCGTTGGAAAGATAATAAAACGCTCGTTAATTTGGTGTAATTTTTTTTAAAAAAAATCTCGTATATAAAAATATTAATGTTTAAAAGTTATGAGAGGAAACATAAGAGAGAAAATAATAAAATTTTACATCTGAAATAGACTGATGCGTTTTACAGTTACATGCAAGAAAGCTCCGGGTAGCACTTAACCTAAAACAATTAACAATGTATCTCCAATGTTAGTGGATAACCTTAAACAATGTATAACTCTAATATTAAAATCTAACCTAAAACAATGTACAACTCTAATGCTAACATATGTTGTAAATAAAATTCATATTTACTGGTTTGAACATAACTAATGACTTGCCTATACTTGATTAATAAATAAACTGAACACTTTGTGTTTTTTTCGTGTACGAACAAAACCACACAAAAAGTAGTCGTTTTTTTTCTCCGTTTTTTATATAGCACTATGGTACCCGTTAGAAAGATAATAAAACGCTCGTTAATTTGGTGTAATTTTTTTCTTTAAAAAATCTCGTATATAAAAGATATTAACGTTTAAAAGTTATGGAAAGAAATATTAGAGATAAAAATCTAATTTTGTTTTTAAATTTTAAATTATTATTTTCCTAAAAGAAAGCCCTTGCCACATGGGATGACACATGACACACTCAATGAAGAGAATACCCTCTTTAAATGCCATGTCATTAAAATGGCTTTGGTTTATTATATGTATAGATATATATATATATATATATATATATATTGCAACGGGATTAATCCTACATGTTTTATTCTTATGCAATCTCTCCTTTGAGAGATGCCACATAGGATGTGATTTGGCAACTCTAGACCAATTAAAAAAAAAAGGAATAAATATGGTTTAACCTAATCTATTAAATACATAATCTACTAAAGGTAAATATTATACTTTTATTATTTTCTCTATCATGCTTCCTCCCATAACTTTTAAATGTTAATCTCTTTTATATATGAGATTTTTTAAAGAAAAAAATTACACCAAATTAACGAGCGTTTTATTATCTTTCCTACGAGTACCATAGTGCTATATAAAAACGGAGAAAAAAAAACGACTATTTTTTGTAACCCGACAGGTATTGTGTCAGGCTTGGGATTAGTTTAAAAAAAATGTGGGTTTGGGTCGGGCCTGAGCTTAGGTGATACCCGACCCAATTACCCTTTTTTTATATTAGAATTTGATAACTTATGGCAGAGATTTGTTTAAAATAAATAATAATAATAATAATATTCATTAATCATATATTGACAAGTCATTAATTATGTTGTCATATTAGATATTTTATTATGTCATATTAGATATTTCAACCCGGGACGCTCCCGGGATAAAAACTAGTATATACATATATAGGGTTAGGATAAAAAACACAAGACACTTTTTCTAGGAAGGGTGAGAAGGATTGTGATCCATTGATCATATATTTGAATGGTTGAGATTAGTTTGTTTGAAAAAAATAAATAATAAATTAAAGGAAGGACATAAAAGGAAAACCACATTTGTTGACTTTTTCTCTCCACATGCAATGCACATGTCAATTCCCCCATCATTTTAAAACGTCATAACTTTTTCATACGATATTTTTTTTTTCAAAAAAAATTCATCATATTAACGAGCGTTTTTTAATCTTTAATATGAATACCACATTGCTACATTAAAATTGAAAAAAAAAATCGTGCTAAATGGGTTTTCTTCTTCGTTGTGTCTTTCTACTCGTTCATTGTGTTATAGTATGCATGTGTGCTTTATAAATATGTTATTTATGATTTTTTTAGTCTACACATGAATTAACTTTGTCCATTGTGTTTTTAGTATGCTTTTAATTGTGTTTTACGCAAATGAGTTTTGTATTTAGGTGTACATTGTGTTTTATTATGTTGTTCATTGTGTTTAAGTATGTTATTCATTGTGTTTTTAGTCTTCTGTTCATTATGTCTTTTATATGTCGTCCATTGTGTTTTACACAATTGGATTTTTAACTTTTTTTTTTCAAAAGTATTCATTGTATTTTAGTCTTCTGTTCATTGTGTCTTTCGTATGTCATCCATTGTGTCTTACGCAACTGAGTTTTCAACTTTTTTTTTTCAAAAGTATTCATTGTGTTTTAGTCTTCTATTCATTGTGTCTTTAGTATGTCGTCCATTGTGTTTTACTAGACTCTTGATTGTGTTTTATACCTTATATTTAATTGGTGTTCATTGTGTTTTACATTCCATTGTGTCTTACGCAAGTGGGTTTTGAATTTTTTTTTCTATGGTACTCATATTAAAGATAAAAAGACGCTCAATTTTATGGTATAAATATTTTTTTAAAACGGATGACGTATAAAAAAGTTACGGCCATTTAAAAATGAAGGTGAAAATGACATGTGACTTGCATGTGCATATGTTTTTGACAAAATTATCCCTCCCACTTGTTAATCCTTTGGACACATGTCATTTTTTAGTAGCTTCTCACCCTTCTCATTTTTTGTAGCCTTTGTAGAATAACCCAACCCTACATATATATATATATATATATATATATATATATATATATATATACTAGTAGGAAACCCGCGCGATGCGGCGGGACGACAATTCACAAGGCGCTACTCTGTTTCTATTAGTTTATAAATTATCTAGTGATATATTGTATAGTATTTAAGTTACGTTTTTTAAGTTGTTTTACAATTTGATTAACTTATCAATCCCCACGTGCTACATCCGAGGTGCGCATTTATTTTTACGTAAATCCGAAATGAAATATAAATAGACATTTTTTTTATCAAACAATATAAGGAATAGTCTCATTTCAACTACAAACGACCATATTAAATACCCCAAACAAATTTGTGCATTATCCCAACAATACAATTTTGTCCTTAACCTTAATAGCTATAATTAGGGTATCGTTTGCAACCACGATGAAAGGCGTGTGTTAGGTTATGTCTTGCACCAAAAGATTGAGGGTTAAAAATAATGCGTTAAAATAAGTTTGACCCAGTTAATATATTGATCCTATTGCTATTGAGGTGACTAAATTAACATTATCTTTTATGATTAATTTGTTTTCTAATACAAAAATATGTTTTTCATCTTATGAAGACGTATATTTTTTTAAGAAACTTGTATATTTGTACGGTACAAAGTCAAACCCTTCTCTATTTTGTCATTGGTCAAGTTCAAGATCTAGGTGATTGTTACGTACATGAAAAGAAAATGAGTTCCACAAGCAATTTATTTATTAACTGCATAAAGCTTGAATAACCTGGAAACATCAAATACTTTTTTTTGGGAAAATCATTGAAATGACCATTGACTGTGAGAAATTACCAAAAATAGCCACCTCAATCGTCATGCGAGAGTCGGCTCACGGATCCCGAGACGTCTTCGTAAGACTTTAGTGGTGAACCAATAGCCGATTGCCACATGTCAATAACATAATAAAAAAATCTTGACAGGTCTCGAGACGTCTCCATGAGGCTTTAGGCGTTGGGAGACATCACAGAGACGCTTCCGGCACAGTGAAGACGTCACAGAGTCGCTTGGAGATTTTTTATTAGAGGAGAGAGAGAGAGACTTGGGAAAGTGTGAAGATTTTTTTATTATATTATTGACATGTGACAATCGGCTATTGGTCTATCACTAAAGTCTTACGGAGAGTATCGGGATCCGTGAGCCAACTCTCCTAAGACGGTTGAGGTGGCTATTTTGGTAATTTTTCTCAGTCAATGGTCATTTCAGGACAACAATTTCGCTCTATTTTTTGCCGAAAGGAAACCCAAAGCTTTAACCTCCCGATGACATCTTCCATCCTCGCCTTCTTACTTTGAAACTTGAGTTGGTTTTTCGCCCTCCATATGCTCCAACACCCAATAATGATGATGCCATAGAAAATTTTCTTCGCTTTCCAAGACAGCCCCACGAAATTGTGAACCTCCATCAGGTCCTTGGTTGAGAAAACAAAGAAATCATTTATTCTACACCACCTTGCAATGTGTTGCCAAAGGACAATGGCGAAAATGCAACCAGTGAACAAGTGGTCCACCGATTCGTCAGCGCTACTGCAGAGGGGACAAGAAACATCAACAATCTGAATGTTCCTATGTCTCAACGCCATCGCGGTAGGTATTCTGTCGATAACAACCCTCCACCCAAAGATGTTGCACTTTTTCGGAAGCCAACTGCACCATTCAAAATAACGGGTCGCTGCTGTGAATCGCTTCCAAAGTCAGCACCTTCCTTACTGCAGCAGCGCAAAAACCTTTACCCCCGGCTCCTATCCAAACCCATTCGTCTACCTAGCGCATCTGTGGTAGAAAACAATGTTTTTTTTTAATATGAAGCCATATATATAAATCAGTAATAATGCTATACAACTTTAAAAAATACATGGACACTAAATTGAGACTATAAAAATAGGTTTAATATTTACTTCATTAATGGTTTCTAAACCTCTAATATACATTATCATAACATATGGTCTATTCAAGCATAATATAATGACATATGGCAAAACTCCTAAGAACATACACATATTAGCTATACCATCTGTTGCAAAGAAGGTAATCCAGATAACCATATTTTTGGATCTTGTAGAGTAATTTCAAAAACAATCACCAATATAATCTAATCATGAGATATGTAGTTAAGAGTCAAGTATCTAATGTGATACTCGAAATGATATCATGTATATTTCACGTATAGAATAAAAATATTAAGGATGGTCTCAAACTCATTGGAATACACTAATGTCGTAGTCATTTACCCTGCATAAATAGCCACAACATTCAACCATGAAAACATGCAGATCATGGTTGTACGCCACTAAGCACCTAACATAAAACTTGAAGTTTGACCAAATCTCTTACAAATTTAAATACTGTCACAATGACATGTTTATTGTGTTATACCTGTTCCTCGCTGGAGCAGTAAAATTGAGAGCACCAGAAGTCTCTACTGGCAAGTCAGTGCCAGCCAACACACAGGCACCAAACGGGCAGAAACCGGCCTAGCTCTGAAATCTAGCTGTCACCGCACCACCTCCTCGCCCACTCGCTTGTCTTTACGATACCTTATCACCATCATTTGCCCCTCACAATGCAAATCTGTAGCTGCAAAATCACAATAAAGTTTTTATTGAAATTTATGCATAACCCCAAGCACTACATGAATTAAATATTAAATATAAAAACCAAGATTCTTAAAGTAGAAGTTCACGAGCCTAAGTTGAAGGAACCCTTAATGAAACACCATCAACAAGTAAAAAAACACAGAATCTGACAAAATTAACAACAGAAACGCCAGAATTAAATCACCACATATATTGTTGCCTATTTTTAACTGAATTGAAAGAAAATTAGTGTTAGAATTGCCTGTAATTGACACAAATCGTGCAAATAGAAACAATTCAAATTAAACAGGCATGACTAATCTAAAGATAGATTAAATTTCAAATAGAAATCAAATAAAACTACTACCAAATGTTTACCGAATGATTGTACTTTGATCTAGCTTTTCTTTTTCTACAGTGACATTTCTTCTTCTCCTTCTTCACTTCATCACATCTTCAGCCGGCCCATTCTACATCTCAAAAAATGTCACCAACTTGAAAGTATGAACAAAATGTACAAATAAAGGGGGAAATATGATATACATTATAGTAAAAAACAACAGGATACTTACGTTTTCTTCACCTTGCGCCGGTGTTGATATCAACAATTATCCTGGGTTAGAAATTTAAGGAACATTTATAGCAAACAGAAAACAAATTGACAAGGAACACATAAAAAGTCTGAAATGACAAACACAACAAAGGAAAAACAAAACCCTAACCATCAAACTTTAGTTAACAATGTTCAACAACAGAGATCTGTAAATTCGAGTTGTGAAGATGCAAATGAACAAAAAAAATAACAATTAAACCAAGAAATCAGACGACTAAACCCATAAATCAACGATCCAGACCTGAAAACAAGCTATATGGGAGACCGAGAAGTGCGAGGGAATAAGCTATGTCACACACTTTCGTTCCTCGCCATAGATGAAACCCTAGATCGAAAGACTTCTTAGGAGGAGAATGATGGGTGGTTGTATTCTCTGGAATTGAAAAACTTTGTCTACATTACCTCGAAGTCTGGCCCATTTGAAACCCTATATCGAAGACCTGGCACACTTTAATTAGAAATTTGAACCTGTAGAGGGGTTTGGGCGGGATAAGGTTTTGGGATTGTGATATTTAAAAGTTTATGCAATACAAACTTGTACAAGATGCTTTAAGGCTTGTACTTTTCTTAAAAGTGGCAAATGACCAAAATTGCCCCTCTAATATTGTAACGACTCTAAACTTAAACATAATTATAAAACAGTTAATAAATAATTATGGGCCACCCATAAAAGTGGGCCAGTAAACCTTACCCGGAATATTAACTCGGCCCAAGAATCAGTTAGGTGGACCGGATATAATTAATGGGCCTTGGATAAATGCCGCTAATTCATAGCCCAAGTAAATAAAATGGACTTGATCCATATTTAGGATTTATAAGAAAGATAGAAGGAGTGGGCCAAGATCAAGCATTATTAATATTGGGTAGTATAAAAGCCCAATTCCCTTGGCAAAAGGATCGGCCCAGCCGTAAACCCCACCTCACTTAATTACTCACCTTGCTAGAACACTCAACCCCATTGTATGCATTCCACATAAGCATGCCTAAACTAGACTTCATAATTACATGCATGAACTATGCATGTCTATAAGATCCTCTTAGGCACATGAATTGAGAACAATCTTTAGAAACCATCGGCCACCTCAAAACCTTTAACCCTTCAACTACTCTAAAGCTATGCATGCAAAGATGATTCTTGCATTCAAAAACCGATCGGCCCCTTAGCTCCTTTTATCAAAGATTCAACCTATTATACTCACACCCTTTAAAGATAGTTTAGAAATAATAAACCAAACCAAGAAGTCTACGGCTGTTAAGAAAGCCGAAGTAAAAGTAACATCCGGGTAAGTATTTTTATCCACTCTTAGGAACCGAGCGCCAAGCTGTGATGGCCAGCTTTAGATAGAATAAACGCCTAAGCTGTAACGGCCAGTTATATGATTATCTTTCTTGTTATAATATGATTTGTCATTAACAGGAACTCGAAGGAACTAGCATATCTACGGCTTGTGAAACACCACAATCGGAAGTAACTAATGTGAGTGTGTGTACCCCGTTTTGGTTATAATCTTTTTGGGGTAAATGCATGTTGGTCAAATATAAAGATTTGTCTTATGTCATAGTCATGATCATGAAAAACTATAGAATTCGATCGTATAGAAACTACAAGAATGGATCCATTTGGTATTACTCGAATGTATTCCGACCAACAAGAGGTTCGGACCACAACATATGTCAACATGTTCCCTCGATATACATTCCACCTTAGAAAAGATCGAACCATAAGAAGTCTTGCATGTTTATAAATGAGTAACCGGTTGTGTTTTGAATCAATTGCATGTTATTTTGTGATTAACCGGTTAAACTGGCACCACTCACTAGCTTTGCTAACGTATTTTCAACATGTGTTTCAGGTTGATGAATGAACGGAAAAACCCGAGCTCTAAGTAGGCTAAAATCGAGTCGATGCAAAGTTAATAAATAACCGGCCCAGTGGGCCGGATTGCGTCCAAAAACCGGCTACGGCCCATTAGTGTTAAAAGATGTTGGTTTGTCTTGAACAATGTTATGTATGGAACGGTTGTTTGTAATATAATGATAATGTTTTCTTAAATATAAATGATGGAATTAAGTATAGATTATTGTCATGATTACCAATCCGTAATGACTCGGTAAAAATCGGGCCGTTACAGGTTGGTATCAGAGCTCGGGTTCGGATATAGTGGGTATGATTAGAACTAACTTGAATTGATTTTTTGAAAAATTTATGTGTAATAGAATGGCTAATATGGAGGAACAAGTAGAAGTCATGGAAGTTGAAGAAGGAGAGATTCAAGAGGTAGTCATGGAAAACGACGCACAAGAAATACCAAGCCTAGAAGACTTGGTAAGAGAGATACCGGGACTAGAGTGGAGTGACAATGGGGTGGAGCTAAACTTAGGAACCATCGGCATAATCGGGCCCTTACCCGAGCCGGTTTACGTTCCTTCCGAACCCATCCACTCTTACCCGTATGTCGAGCCAACTTCCCACTACTATCCCAACCCAACCATTGGAGACTTTCTTAGCTCCTCTAGTAGTTTTTCAACGGAAGGATCAAGCCAATCGAACCCTTACCTCTCCGCATATTATCCAATTTACCCTCCAATGACTCCCGCAATTGACCCTTACTTAGAAGCCACTATAGTCAATCGCACCAATTTGGCCTTGCAACCTCAAGACTTTGTAACCAAACAAGAACACATGACATTGTTAGAAAAATACCATAAGGTGAAAACTCAACGAGACCAAGCGTGGGAAATGGTGGAGGAACTCAAAAGGGTGATAAGAAGGTTTGGACACCAAACTAGGCAAATCATGGAGGAACCAAAGTACCCCACGGGACTTTGAGGAGGAGGCCGAATGGTGGTGATGGAAGTAGAATAAGGATCGAGCGAAGGGTTGTTATGGTTGTTTATGTTTATGGTTGTTTATGTTTATGGTTGTTTGTGTTTGTTGTGGTATGTTAGGGAATATGCATGTAGTGCATGAAAGACTAGTAGTAATATAATCCAATTAGACAAAAAAATTGGATTGAAATGTAACATCTAGACTTTTGATATAATATATATATCTAGATGTTTTATTCTACATATTTTTCTTTTAGGTAATTCAAATAATTATAAGCCAAAAGGAAATTACTGATTATACTAAATTGTATTTATATAGAGACATGCCTCGACGATCCGAACGAAAGACCAATACCACGCAAGAAGTTGAAATTGACTTAAAGAACAAACAGAAAAATCATGCTTCTTCATCTAAACAACCTACCAAAGAACCAATTGTAAACGAACACCCTACCTCAACTGAAACGTCAGAACTAGAAGAAAAGATGAAAAAGTTAGTACTAGATGGAATTCATGACTCGCTACCATCCATAATGGACATGTTGGGAATAGAAAAACAACCTACTTCAAAAACTCCCGTTTTTGATAGAATAGGAGAATATGTCAACCCAGAAAATAATTCAGGAAAACCTTGTGACTATAAGTCCTTTATGGCATGTAAACCTGAGTCTTTTGATGGTAGTTCAGGGGCCACCGGTGCCACAAGATGGTTAGAAGAAATAGAAGCAATTCTAGAAATAAGTAACTGTGCACCCAGTGACCAAGTAAAATTTGCTACCCATTCCTTGAAAGCAGAAGCTCTAAATTGGTGGAATACGATTAGACAAATAAGGGGGAAGAATGCAGTAGCAGCCATGTCTTGGGTAGAATTTAGAACCCTAATGACCGAAAAATACTGTCCTATTAATGAAATGGAGAAAATGGAAATGGAATTCTTAGGACTAGAAATGAAAGGATTAGACTGTGTAAGTTATATTAATAAGTTTAACCAACTTGCTCGCTTAGTACCACATCAAGTAACACCCGAAACTAAGCGAATAAGAAGATTCATTTGGGGTTTAAATCCACAAATCCAGGGCATAGTTAGAGGTGCTAAACCTACTAAGTACGATGTTGCATGTGAATTAGCCTTAAGCTTAACCGATGACATAATTCGCCATAAGGATAAGGATAAGGTACAAGTAGGTAATAAAAGAGGCTGGAATGAAACTTTCCGTCCTGCCAATTATAACACCTCAGGTAGAAGCCAAGAAAACCCTCAAGAAGAAAACCCAGGAAAGAAACCGTATAGGGGAAGTAACCCGTATTGCCAAAAATGTAAGTTTTACCATACGGGAGATTGTAAGAGAAGGTGTAATCGATGTGGACGATTTCATTTTGGTGAGTGTAAAGGACCTCATTGTCAAAAATGCGACAAGGTAGGACATCAAACCAAGGATTGCAGATTCAATCCCGATCGCCCAAGAGTATGTTATGAATGCAAAGAACCAGGCCATTTCAAGGTCGATTGTCCAAAACTCAAGAATCCTCCACAAAAAGAGCAAGCACGGGGAAGAGCCTTTGTTATAAATGCAGACGAAGCACGGGAAGAACCAGATTTAGTGACGGGTATGTTTTATCTCGATCACTTACCCGTTTATGCTTTATTTGATACCGGGGCCAACCTTAGTTTCATTTCAAAGAATTTTATAGAAAAGTTAAACGTTTCTCCCGAATCTTTAACCCAACCCTATAACATCGAAATAGCCGATGGAAAAATTTTAAAGGCTACCGACGTGTTTAAAAATTTTACATTGACCATAGAATCCTGGGAATTCAAAATCAATCTTATTCCAATGAACCTAGGAGAATTCGACGTGGTGATAGGAATGGATTGGTTAGCCTCTAATCAAGCCGAGATAATTTGTAGAGAAAAGTTAGTAAAAATCCCGTTACCTAACCAAGAAATTTTAACTATCTACGGCGAAAAACCTAGAGGAACGTTGAATCTAATCCCAAGCGCTAAGATGATGAAATACCTCAAAAGGGGATACCAAGCTTTCTTAGTACATGTAAATTTAAGAAACAAAGAAAAAGGATTAGAAATGGATAAGATTAAAATTGTTTCGGAATTTGAAGATTTATTCCCAAATGAATTACCCGGATTACCCCCACCTCGCCAGGTAGAATTCCAGATTAACCTAATTCCTGGAGCAGCACCCATTGCTAGAGCTCCATATAGGTTAGCCACTACGGAATTAAAAGAATTAACAAACCAATTAGATGAACTCATGGAAAAGGGGTTTGTTAGACCTAGCACGTCTCCTTGGGGAGCACCTGTACTTTTTGTTAAAAAGAAAGATGGGTCAATGAGAATGTGTATAGACTATCGGGAGCTAAATAAGTTAACTATTAAGAACCGATATCCGTTACCCAGAATAGATGACCTGTTTGACCAATTGCACGGGTCAAGATATTTTTCAAAAATTGATCTTAGATCAGGTTACCATCAAGTGAAGGTAAGAGAGGAGGATGTACCAAAAACCGCCTTTAGAACCAGATACGGGCATTATGAATTTTTAGTCATGCCTTTTGGACTAACAAATGCCCCTGCCATCTTCATGGATCTAATGAATAGGATTTGTCGACCTTATTTAGATAGATGTGTGATTGTGTTTTTGGATGACATATTAATTTATTCAAAATCTGAAAAAGAACACGAACAACATCTAAGAGAAATTCTAGAAACTTTAAGAAAAGAGAAACTTTATGCTAAGTTTAGCAAATGTGAGTTTTGGGTAAAGGAAATTAAATTTCTAGGACATGTTATCAATCAAGACGGAATCCAAGTAGATCCTTCAAAAATAGAAGCCATTCAAAAATGGGAAACTCCCAAGAATCCTACAGAAATTAGACAATTTCTAGGATTAGCTGGATATTATAGAAGGTTTATAGAAAACTTTGCCAGATTAGCATTACCTCTTACATCCTTAACCCAAAAAATTCCTAAGTTTGAATGGAAAGAAAAACAAGAACAGGCATTCCAAAGTTTGAAACAAAAATTATGTGAAGCTCCTGTGTTAACCTTACCAGAAGAAGGGAAAGCATTTACAGTGTACTGTGATGCTTCCCTGCAAGGATTAGGTTGTGTATTAATGCAAGAAAATCATGTTATCGCATATGCTTCCCGACAATTAAAAAGACATGAGCAAAATTACGTTACTCATGATCTGGAAATGGGAGCCATCATATTTGCATTGAAAATATGGAGACACTATTTATATGGGACTAAGTGTACCATCTACACGGACCATAAGGGTCTCCAACATATTTTTGATCAGAAGCTCCTGAATATGCGACAAAGAAGGTGGGTAGAGATTCTAAGTGATTATGAGTGTGATATAAAATATCACCCAGGAAAGGCGAACATTGTAGCTGACGCTCTAAGCAGAAAGGATAGAACTTTAGGAGCAAAAGGTTATAAACTTTCCATAATCAATGAATTTTTAGCACAATTAAGAAATTTTCAAAGAAAGGCTTTAGAACCCGCCATAGTGAGAGCTGAGTCACTCAACCGAGAAGAAGTAAGAATGATAGAAGGAACAGATGGAATATTAAGATTTAACCAAAGAATTTGGATACCTCAGTATGGAAACCAAAGAGAGATTGTTTTAAGAGAAATGCATGGTTCCAAATATTCTGTTCATCCAGGGAGTCATAAGATGTATCGAGACTTAAGGAAAGATTTTTGGTGGCCCGGTATGAAAGGAGATGTGGGCAAGTTTGTAGCAAAATGTGTGATCTGTTCAAAAGTCAAGGCTGAACACCAGAAACCTAGTGGTTTGTTAATCCAACCAGAAATTCCAATCTGGAAGTGGGATCAAATCACTATGGATTTTGTAACAAAATTACCAAGAACCATAAGAGGTTATGATACTATTTGGGTGATTGTGGATCGTCTGACCAAATCTGCTCATTTTCTGCCTATACAAGAAGATTTTAAGATCGAAAAACTGTCTAGGATTTATTTGCACGAAATAGTATCTAGACACGGAATACCCTCTCCATAATCTCGGATCGTGATAGCCGTTTCACCTCCAGATTTTGGGAAGGCTTCCAGAATGCATTAGGATCTCAAATAAAAATGAGCACCGCATATCACCCACAAACAGATGGCCAAAGTGAAAGGACCATCCAGACACTAGAGGACATGCTAAGAGCTTGTATCCTGGAGTTTGGAGGCAGTTGGGACACTCACCTACCCTTAATAGAATTTTCTTACAATAATAGTTATCACGCTTCCATACAAGCTGCACCATATGAAGCGTTATATGGTAGGAAGTGTCGATCTCCGATATGCTGGAATGATATCGGAGAAACCCAACTCACGGGCCCACAAATTATTCAAGAAACAAGCGACAAAATTGTTCAGATAAAGAAAAATTTAGAAACCGCAAGAAGTCGTCAGAAAAGCTACGCAGACAATCGAAGGCGGCCACTAGAATTCCAAGAAGGAGATTATGTCCTGTTAAAAGTATCCCCCTGGAAAGGGGTAATAAGATTTCAGAAACGAGGAAAGTTAAATCCCCGTTTTATAGGACCTTATCAGATAAAAGCTAGAATAGGACCAGTGGCCTATAAGTTGGAATTACCCCCAGAATTAAGCGAAATTCATGATGTCTTCCATGTCTCTAACCTTAGAAAATGTGTGATTGATGCACAAGCCATTATTCCATTAGATCAGGTCAGAGTAAATCCTCAACTTCACTTTACCGAAGAACCCATAGAAATTATATCCCGACAAGAAAGGAAGTTGAGAAGAGGCAAGATTCCTATAGTTCAAGTCAAATGGAATGCCAGACAAGGACCAGAAGTAACCTTTGAAAGGGAAGACATCATGAAAGCAAAGTACCCTCATTTATTCAAAAATCAGGTAAAAGTTATTAAAATTTCGAGGACGAAATTTCCTAAGGGGGGAGATTGTAACGACTCTAAACTTAAACATAATTATAAAACAGTTAATAAATAATTATGGGCCACCCATAAAAGTGGGCCAGTAAACCTTACCCGGAATATTAACTCGGCCCAAGAATCAGTTAGGTGGACCGGATATAATTAATGGGCCTTGGATAAATGCCGCTAATTCATAGCCCAAGTAAATAAAATGGACTTGATCCATATTTAGGATTTATAAGAAAGATAGAAGGAGTGGGCCAAGATCAAGCATTATTAATATTGGGTAGTATAAAAGCCCAATTCCCTTGGCAAAAGGATCGGCCCAGCCGTAAACCCCACCTCACTTAATTACTCACCTTGCTAGAACACTCAACCCCATTGTATGCATTCCACATAAGCATGCTTAAACTAGACTTCATAATTACATGCATGAACTATGCATGTCTATAAGATCCTCTTAGGCACATGAATTGAGAACAATCTTTAGAAACCATCGGCCACCTCAAAACCTTTAACCCTTCAACTACTCTAAAGCTATGCATGCAAAGATGATTCTTGCATTCAAAAACCGATCGGCCCCTTAGCTCCTTTTATCAAAGATTCAACCTATTATACTCACACCCTTTAAAGATAGTTTAGAAATAATAAACCAAACCAAGAAGTCTACGGCTGTTAAGAAAGCCGAAGTAAAAGTAACATCCGGGTAAGTATTTTTATCCACTCTTAGGAACCGAGCGCCAAGCTGTGATGGCCAGCTTTAGATAGAATAAACGCCTAAGCTGTAACGGCCAGCTATATGATTATCTTTCTTGTTATAATATGATTTGTCATTAACAGGAACTCGAAGGAACTAGCATATCTACGGCTTGTGAAACACCACAATCGGAAGTAACTAATGTGAGTGTGTGTACCCCGTTTTGGTTATAATCTTTTTGGGGTAAATGCATGTTGGTCAAATATAAAGATTTGTCTTATGTCATAGTCATGATCATGAAAAACTATAGAATTCGATCGTATAGAAACTACAAGAATGGATCCATTTGGTATTACTCGAATGTATTCCGACCAACAAGAGGTTCGGACCACAACATATGTCAACATGTTCCCTCGATATACATTCCACCTTAGAAAAGATCGAACCATAAGAAGTCTTGCATGTTTATAAATGAGTAACCGGTTGTGTTTTGAATCAATTGCATGTTATTTTGTGATTAACCGGTTAAACTGGCACCACTCACTAGCTTTGCTAACGTATTTTCAACATGTGTTTCAGGTTGATGAATGAACGGAAAAACCCGAGCTCTAAGTAGGCTAAAATCGAGTCGATGCAAAGTTAATAAATAACCGGCCCAGTGGGCCGGATTGCGTCCAAAAACCGGCTACGGCCCATTAGTGTTAAAAGATGTTGGTTTGTCTTGAACAATGTTATGTATGGAACGGTTGTTTGTAATATAATGATAATGTTTTCTTAAATATAAATGATGGAATTAAGTATAGATTATTGTCATGATTACCAATCCGTAATGACTCGGTAAAAATCGGGCCGTTACAAATATGCATATTATATATAGTATAGATATATATGCATTCATGATTATCAGTTGTGTTGTATATGTATCTATCTATACATATAACATACACATACTTGGTGTTTAATTAAGATTATAGTTATACTTGTATTGTTATTTCCTACACTCTCCGAGTAGTCGAGTACCCTTATCTATTACCTCAAGTAAATATAACATATTATAAGCGCGATATTTTTTAACCATTAATGACAATAGTTACACATTTTCTCACTTCGGGCAATTCTAGTGGTATCTCACGGCGCGCGTAGCGCGCCCAATTTACTAACACACAAAACCCATTATTTTATAAAAAAACATGCGGTATTGGTTTGGTACAGTAGCGTTATGTGGACTGCAAAAAATACATCGACATATGTTATTAATCAATCGAGAACCATAACAATCGACAACACCAATATTGATAACAGAATCTTCTGGAACCATGCCAAACAATGGTACCGATCGATTATTATAATTATAATAGTGATAATGAAATCGTATCAATTTGGTGGTATAGTAATAAAAAAATAATTGTAATGATATGCATAAAAGTAACAATATTTTTACGGGAAAAATGATTAAATTAGAAAACTGTATTTATTCTATCATTTGATAACCTTTGATATTTAGAACATCCATATCAGCAACATACAAATTAAACTATAAAATAGAATTTTACCATTTTCTTCTTAAGTGTTGTATTGTTTTGTCAACCACTATATGCAATTTACTACTCATTTTTAACTTTTTAATTGACATGTACATTCATTTAACACTTTATTTTTATGTAATAAGTCCTATGTTTGATTTTTAACGTAATAATCTAACTAATGGGAAAATGTGAGAAAACTACACATTCTATGCTTTAATTTATGGAATTAATGATTATATTATTATTACAAAATTTTGTGTCTTAACGATAAAAAGTAGTAATTTATATAAGTTTTCATATACAATGAAAAATATAAATAAAATAAATTGTAGAGAAGGATTCTATTGAATTTTGATTAAGTTTTTATAAAATAAAAAATAAGAGGTGAATAAAGTGTGGATGATGTACTCCTACACCACCCAACATTACTCTTTTCTCTTGATAACCACTACCACCTTCCTGCAACTACCACCATTACTTTTTCCTTTCTGTAAAAAAACACAAACCACACCTCTATCTTGTCTCTCTCTCTAAACCTGTTATTTCTCTAATACCAAACCTAACTTCCCATAGCCTTAGCCACCAAACCTCTTGCGGTGATGACGGTGAGATCTGCAATAGTGGTTTCAACAAAAAAGGAAAAAATGGGTGGTTGTTATCATGCCTCATCGCTGTTGTTCTCAACCTTTCACCTTCAGGGATGCCCCTCGCCGTCGTTGGTCGATCTTCTAGGGAGCGGGCTCAATGGTCCTTTACCGATCTATGTTTAGACTTGGCAATTGTGCCATATCCAGTTGATTAGGCCGTCGCCTCCGTGCACCGGCTTGAAGTTTTGTTGTGCTAGGCCTCCGTTCCGTCTAAATCCATATATGTGACATGCAGAAGGAGATCGGGTTGACGAACAATTGTTAAAAGCCGTCGTGGGCCGCCGGACTACACAGTCACGCAAAATTGACACCGGATACTACGCCGCCAACGATTCAGCTTTTTTGCACTACCCCTCCGCTGCGGCAAGCACATAAGAATTATGTTCTTTCCAACCCACACCACAGGTAACAGGCACACAAAGAAGCAGCGATTCTTGGTGTTTGTGAATGAAATCTTCCATCTCCATTCTATTTATGTCTCTTGTCTTTCTACAACCCCTGAGAGAGGTGATAGTGGCGGTGTGCGACGGTGGTGATGATGATGTTGAAAAATGGAAAGTGGAAAGGTGTGTCGTCGCAGGTGTCTCTCTGGAATGAAAAGGAAGGCAGAAGGGAAAACGGGAAAATGACCAGAATACCCTTTTGGAGAAAGTGAAATTACGATATTATCCTTTTACTGTTCAAATGAGCGGAACGTTAAATATATATAGAATTACTAGTACAAACCCGCGCGATGCGGCGGCGACGACAATTTACAATGCGGTACTGGTATTCTGTTAGAGTATTATTTCTCTCATGATATATTATTGTATAGTGCTTTTAGTTGTTTTTATCCATAGCATTAATGTGGTCTATTTATGTTATGAGCCTTACCGATTTCAGTTAGAAAATGGAAGCAAATGATGCGCTTTATAAAGAACTTTACGGTCTTCAAAAATGATGGAAGAACAAGCTGAGTATGATAATGAAGTATTACAAAAGGTGTGTGATATTATTGTAATAAAAGATAAAAACATGAAGATTTGAAAGAGTTACTTAGACATTTGAAAAAGTTAAAGAATGAACCCTCAAAAGATAAAAACATGAAGATTTAACCCTCGGATGTATGACCTTCAACGCTGTGGCTTTATAAAATAGAACATAGAATGGATTTATACATGGGTATATTTTTAATAGTTTTGCAGTCACTATTTTGAAAACATTAAAAGACAATAATGGTGGTTTCAAGAGGTATGCTACTCTTATGTTTCATAGAGTTTATGAAAAAGTTTGATTCTTTGAAGAGTTTTGCATGGACTTTGTACGAAATAGGGGTTGGAGAAATTTAAGAAGACAATACTTACATCGTATTATATGGTGTCAAATCATAGGGACTAAGAGCACTCACATCTCATCCACCAAATGTATGTGAGTGTGTCCACCAAATTATATGGGGTGAGTGTAAGTGGTTGTGAGTGGAGGAGAGAGAAAATGTTTGGTGGAAACACCGTTCCACCATAAATATGAAAAGCTATTGTTCACCCATATATATATTTTAATATTTTTGTAAGTAGTTGTGAGTGGGGAGAGAGAAAATGTAATGATAAAAGTATGAAAAAGTATTATTATTTTAATTAGGAGAGAGAAGATTTAGAAGTGAAGTAGTAATTTTTAGTGTAATTTGATAGATGAGATTTGATAGAGGGAATGTGAATGCTCTAAGACACGTCTATTATATAGTATCAAACATCAAATTATAGGGATTAAGACATGTCTTGAAGATCCAGTTATTTTAGGTGCACTTAATAAATTTTTAGGACCCATGTGAGCCTCATCTATATGTATATCTATATCTATACTATATTATAAAGCATTTTCTAACGACTTCTTAAAAATTAAGAAGTATAAGTATATTTGCTTATCATACAATATCTAATGCACATCTTAACTACTTTTTAAGGGCATATATGTCTTTTGAACTTGTCTTTAATTACACCACATTATAGTTAATGAATTAATATCAAAAACTTTACATTAATCATGTACGATTAATCCATTAGTAATATTAAATGTTTGCAGAAGATAATATTAATATTTTTTATAAGTAAGATACTATTTAAATTTAGTATTATCTTATTTTTTTATTTTTTAGATATACTTTCTAAATATACTAATAATAATAGTAGTGGTAGTGGTAGTGGTCGTGATAGTCGTGGTCGTGGTCATGGTCATGGTCGTAGTAGTGGTAGTAAAAGTGATGGTACTCAATTAAAATCGGCGTTTAAGACATATCGGGTTAGAAAACACTTTCTAAAAGAAATTTGGTTACACCCGCCGCATCGCACGAGCTAACCCACTATATAGTCATATGGTACACATGACTTCTATCAATTAAGTGCATTTGCTAGTGGTGAAAAAGTCTAACTTAGCACTTTTTGCAAAAATAAATTACAGTATAAATCTATTTCATGCTTCTATTCACTACCTTTCCTTTTATAATGAAGCAACTTTAGCGATTTTATAATACATTTTAAAAGACTATCAGCTAGTTTAGTATTTTGGAGACCTTATCGATTTCTTTGTAAGTACAGTCAATGAAACATTAAACACATTATGTTGTCATTATTACCAGATTTACTGCCTTCAACTTCTTACCAAAACAATGAACAAAAAATAGTTGACTCATGTTTGACCTACAACTCAAAAAACTCGCATCTCAACCATCATGGAATGCACACACAATTGCACACACATTAACTAACTTTAACGTAAATAAAATGCAAATATCACATGTATTTGTGACAACGATTCCTTTTTTACCTTTTTTTTTGAACGGCCAACAAAATTTTCATTCCAAATAGCTAGCGGGAAGCTAGCCGCACCAAGTACATTCATACATACATACACCAGAAAACATGTCGATTACAGCAAATTATCTACCATCCAATACGATCCAAATGGAAGCCACGCCACACGCTCCAGTCCAAGTTCACTTGATTTGCTCTCGCCTTGACCCAGAGCAAGCTGAGCACCTTTAACTCACCCACTGTGCGCTGCAGCGAACACTGTAGATGCTTGAACACAGCCTCGTTCCGCGCCTTCCACACACACCAAATGGTACTTAAGCACACCGCATGAATCCTTTTTTCCTTTTCTGTGATCCGTCCACATGAAGCGACAAATCCAAAAAGTCCCTCAGCCTGAATGCATAAATTGGCTGCAACCTGCACCATTGCGCCACGGCTAACCAGATCTGCTGCACAAAACCACACTCAACAAATAGGTGTTCCGTTGTTTCAACACAATCACTGCATAATGGGCAAATTATCGACCCCACATTAATGTTCCGCCTATGTATTCCTTTTTTACCTAGCATCCAACAAAAATATATAAACAAAAGTTAATTTCTTTTGACTGAACCACGCGGAATACACAAAAATTT
The DNA here is from genome assembly GCA_030844895.1 of Ambrosia x helenae. Classification (NCBI taxonomy): domain Eukaryota; kingdom Viridiplantae; phylum Streptophyta; class Magnoliopsida; order Asterales; family Asteraceae; genus Ambrosia; species Ambrosia x helenae. The sequence goes on along the minus strand of CM061233.1, from coordinate 100,284,045 downwards.
ATGCCTAAACCATATGATAATTTGTTACGCAAAACATATATAATATTCAACACCATAAATGACTATGCAAAGGTTGACTAAGCAAAGGATTAGTCATTTACATCCAAACTGTTCTACTTTTTCAGCCATTATGCAATGCCAACAAAAAGCAAACATGTGTAGATGTAGCGACATGTTTTGATGAATCTGTTTGACCCTTCTTTCATCTCGCAGTCTGCACATCAACCATTTTAGGAACCTGTTGCAGTCTGCAGAGAGTGAGCAGAGCCTTTCGATTCCTGTGAAAAAGACAAAAGGTAAAAAATTCAAATTAAAAGTAAAAAAAAGAAGAAGAGTGAAAGCTGATAATGGGTCTGCAGGTTTTATGTAGAGGAAATGTTGGGACAGAAAAACCTCAAAATACATATAAGAAATCCATAGTAAATAAAACCTCAAAAAAATATTTATTAAAATAAAATCAGAGCATGAAGTCTACAAGCATTGTCTAGAGACATCATCTTATATTGTTTATTATTTAAATAACTAAGCCAGAGCATTCACATTCAAGCCACCATCTTACACATCACATTACTATATCAGAAGCACACATAAAATGGAAAGAGAGCATTTACCAGGCAGCTAAAGTAACAAAATTAGAGAATGCTATACCATTTAAGCAAGTTAAGAATTAAAGAACCTATCCCTTTGTTTGATTATATTTAAATAAAGTTGTTTGTAAGGATGTAAGTATTAAACTGCACATTAGTCGACTTTCTACTGGTTTAAGTTGCGCGGCCTATTTAACATGTTCCATAATTAGTTAAATAAAATTAACGTATTTAACTGGCCAGTTAAAGACATATAGATGACTATATGGTAATGAATGAAAATTTACAGTAAGGCCAGGTACTTCCCCTCTCTATTTACCCATCTACCTCCAATTTCAACCCAATTTTTTTCCATTTTAAGACATGTTTTTCCTATTTTAAACAGCGTTTTGCATGTTTAGTGCACCTTCGTGCGCCTGCGCTTGTGCCCAGCTCCAAAGCGAGTGCCTAACACCGCTTTTACCAAAAAAAGCACAATCCGTTTCCTAGTTCGCCGCTAGACGGTAAACCCACACCGCGTTGCGCCTAGCGCGCTTTTGCCAACATAGAAATACATTAAGTTTAGTATAATTTTTTCTTACCAAACTTGGATTAATATATAAAGGAAAGGGTGTGATATGCACATGTTAATGAATCATCATTATGCTTTGTTTTGTTAACATAAAAAAAAATCTCACAATACTTGAGAATCTTAATAATGTATAATTTTTAGGACTAAATACTTACCAAAAGATGAGTGACTTGCTGAATCTCCTTTATTGCATATGTTCTTCGATAAAAAATACAATGAAATTCAAGGTCCCACAAACATACCCCTAGGTAATTACAACGACATTGTAGCTTACCCTTAGCATCAGTCTTGATTGAGCATTTAGTGCCTGTAGAGAAAGGAACCAAAGAGTATGCTATTAGAAACATACCCATTTGAAAATGAAAGGATCAACACTTTCTAATTAATGTATTTTGATTTTGATACAATGATCAATGACGTATCTACGATATACAGTTACAAGTTCTGAGTAGGAATAAGTAAAAAAAAAAAAATACAAGTAGTAAACAATGTGATTAAGTTTATGAAATAGGCAATCAAGATACACTCATGTGGACTCACCAAGCCTCCACCATCATCATCATCAGCAAAGTCAGCTGCTTTTGCTCCAGTGTAGCAGCCTGCCAATAACCGAAGATACCTACAAGGATAAATCAACAAACAGTGAGAACCCCTTCAGATAAATTTAGGTTACACAAAACAACAAATATGACAAACAAATAAAAGGCAATGGAAAAAATATCACCTTAATTGTCTGAACTCCTTTAAAAGGTTACTCGTAGTAGAAAGTAACGAAAAGTCCTTCCTCCTTATCTATTGAAACTTCACATAATAAGTAACAAATAGCAAACAGGTTCTAATAATTATGATTTTCTCATTCGGTCAGCTAAAAAAAGAGAGAAATCATACCAGATCTGGACTGCGTTGAACCTTGGGCTAAAGTTGTGTCTTCACTCGACACAAACAGAAGCTCATTAACATCATTTAGGGAGGAAGCTACTGCCACATTGTTATCAACATAAATAAATAACAGCACATCAATTATTAGTTCCAAAAACACATTCAAACCATCCCTCAATCAACGAATCAGGGTTATCACAAGAGATGTAAAGCATAAAAGGACCTATGGAAAACTGAAAGATAGATCATTACCATACCTAGAGATGAAGAAGAAGGTTGTGCTTGGTTCACTCGTACACCATCTTCCATTGTCATTTTTGGGTTCAGAATCACCACTTTCACCTCCTGTAGTGGCTGGCGACGGCGTCGCTGCAAACCCTAGATCTCCAATCGCTTAGAGAGAGTGTGTGTCTGACAATGGGAGCAGATGAGGAATGAGGGATTAGAAACCCTAATATATCCGTGTTTTTTTCTTAGGCTTAGGGGGCTTGTACATGATGCATCTAAGCTTGCACTTAAGAGTTTTTATGCATTGGATCATTGTACAATATGCTTTCAAGGCTTGTAAAGTGGCAAATGACCATTTCTGCCCTTCCTATATGCTTATTAATATAGTATAGATAAAACGTCCACACGTCTATAAAAAGTATAGGAAGCATACTCGTAGAAAGATCACACTTAATGAATGATTACAGAGAAAGGGGCACATGCTATATAAAAAGTCACGCACACGCTTAAAAGAGTATCTAAAGGGTAAAACTATAACATTAACAAAAAGAAAAACGGGTGGAGTAAAGTTTTGTTTTAATATATGAAGTTTTTAAATTATGTAGTAGACTATATATTTGTAAGAAAAAAATATTCTTTAAATTATATAGGAATATTGGATTTTAATACTCCCAACTACAGAAATTTTTGTCAGCATTCCCAACTTTTAAGGTAGTTTTCACTGGCACTCACAAACTAACCCAGTTAGTTTGTTCAGTTAGTTTGCTGACGTGGCCATCATTGCTGATGTGGCATGCTGTGGAAGATGAGGTGTCATCTTATGTGTCATCCAAGTCAGCATGCCACGTCAGCAATAATGGCCACTTCAGCATGCCACGTCAACAAACTAGTTGAACAAACTAATTGGGCTAGTTTGGGAGTGCCAGTGAAAAATACCTTAAAAGTTGGGAGTGCTGGCAAACATTTCTGTAGTTTGGAGTATTGCCGGTCAAACTCTGAAAGTTGGTAGTATTAAAATCCAATAAACCAATTACATAATGTACTCTTTTATTCATAAAAAAATGGCTATGCTGTAACACCCCAAAGATCTTCTTCGTCATAATACTTGGTTAGTCAAATTTAAAATATGTGTTTTATTCGGGTTAAATCCTGATGGACTAAATGCCTTGCTAAATTGGCTAGTGTAGACATTAATAGCTTATTATATTAACAAATCAAACTTGAGGGGCCAAACTATAACCTTTATCATTGGACAAAATGAAGAAAAGAGGCAAATCCTCTTCCTCTCTTCTTTGCATATCAACACACACACACACACACACACACTACACCTCAAGTTTCACACACAAGATGAATCTTGCTAAAATCTTAAGAATTATTACATGCAATAGAGGAAATCCATCATCCAGAATCTTACAAGCTCTAAGGTAACCTTTGATTTCACTTATAAAATGATTTAGAGGTTTATGGATAGATGAACTTGGTGGGTTTTTGTTAATGGTCAAGAATTTGCAAGTCTAGTGGGTTATCTTTGTTATAGAGGATAACTTAATCATGTGTAATTAAGCATAATCTGAATTGAATCATAAAAATGAAATGTCAATGATGAGAGGTAGTGGGTTCATATGAAATTGATGAAACTCATTATCTCAATCAATTGGAAAAATATTGTGTGTAATTCTTGAAAGAAACCTGCTATGTGATAGATATCATAGATGGATAAGTTGATGATTTTAATCATAGATGGGGTTTATGATGCTTAGGATTGGGTTTGGTCTTATTGTTGAAGATAACGCCTATAAGGTGTTTGATGAAATGCCACAATAAACTTGATCAAATATTGATATTGATAGGTTCGGTGAAACAATTGTGTGGCTATGTAAATCATACCTAAGAACAAGTTTTGATCACCTAAGTGGATTACACGTATTAGGTGCGAATAAGGGTGGCTTTGGATAGGCATGGAGCCACAGATGCGAGACTAAGGAAGCTTGCTCGAGGTAAGTCACTCGATGACTTTAATCTCTTTTATATATTCAGGATATATATATCGTTAGTATGTTTATGGTTGTAGGCACTTGTTATAAAAAAAACTTGTGTTGAATACTTGCAATGTTATTGTGAAGAAGTGAGTTGAAAGATTTTGATATGTTAACAAGTTAGACAAATATGGATTTACCAAGAACTAGGTAGTCCGAAAGAACTCCCAGGATAACGTTTGCTTAGGAAATGAAGCCATGATCGCGACTTGTACGAATGCGAATGAGTCTAAGCGACTGTAATGATATGCTAACATTTAAAGACTCAAGTGGGTCAAATAGGTAAGAAAAGAGTCTAGAAAAGTGAATCAGAGAATAGGACCAAGGCACAAGAGATCCCGTGCGAATTTGTAGAGCCCGAGGCATCCTTATACATTCATAAATCAAGGTAAAAGAAATCCGAAGGGATCGTAGAGGTCGAGGTAGTGAATTCGCAGCCTTAACCAAGCATTAGGCTGGGAAAAAGCAGGAAATCAGCATCAGAAAGCAGTGAGCGGCCGCTCACTCCCATCGCGCGGCCGCTCGAACCTTCTATTAACAAAGTGAGTGGCCCGCTCATAGCACCCAACATGGGGTTTTCAAGTGTTTTTTCGAGTTTGGCGATTTTCTAATGCTAACTAACCTTATTTGATGTTTGTATGACAGGTTGGGGTTATGATGGACACCCGGATGGAAGATCAAGCAATCGAAACAAACCGAACGCGCTTTATAGAACAACTTTTGTCGGAACTAGCCGTAACGTAGCTTAGTTTGACTGAAATTACATTGTTTCCGCTGTGTTCTAACTACTATTAACGACTTTAGTTGTTTTGGAAAACTTAACTCCATTCGGTTTTTGGTATGAATATGCTTTGTATTAACTTGGTAATTGATGACTAGTGTTTAAATCATGTTTACACCCTCTTAGATCCGCTAATTGTAACAATTTAGGGATAGGGTCTTACAAGTGGTATTCATAGCCAAAGGTTGTCGTTCGGTTTGAAGCTTGGTCAAGAAATCTGGGAAGAAATACTTCAACTTAGTAAGCAATAGCATGGTGAGATACTTGATCACCAATCCGGTAAGAAATCTATCTCCAAGGTTATCTTAGCCTAGTCGAAATGTTATGCATAATCTATGAATACAAAACCAATTTAAAACAAATCATGAGAAATGTATTTTTAACAATTCAAAAACTTGGAAACGCACCAATTACACGGTCATGGTGGGCCAGGGCTCAGCCGATCCGGAAATTGGAAAACATGATTGCATTTGCAAAACAATGCAATCCGATAAAAACGAAATCAGCACAATAAAGCAACTAACAAAAGAGATTTCATTAAATCAAACAGGCGACTGGAATTGTCTACCCGGGAAGTATCATGACGAACGCGACAAGATCACCAGTGTCATGTGCGAATTGCTTACCCTGGCCAGGTAAGTGTTAAACATATGATACGGTGGGCTTTTTGGTGATCTTTATGCATACATCCCATGTAGCAAGGACTAGGTCGGGAGGAAAGGGCATGTGAAACTTCTGACTATATGACTTGCGGGGTCGTAGAGCGTGGGAGTAATGCCGAACCACTAAAGGTCCGGTAGACCGGGTATCTAAATCGATGCATAAACGGCCCGCGGGGTCGTAGAGCCAAAGGTATTACCACAACGGTTACACGGATTAGGAATTAGACTTGAACCTTAATCAAGGTTGAATCGTAAACAGATTCAGTTCGGAATTAGACTTGAACCTTAATCAAGGTTGAGTCGTAAACAGATTCAGTTCGGAATTAGACTTGAAGCTTAATCAAGGTTGAGTCGTAAACAGATTCAGTTCGTAATTAGACTTGAACCTTAATCAAGGTTGAGTCGTAAACAGATTCAATTCGTAATTAGACTTGAACCTTAATCAAGGTAGAGTCGTAAACAGATTCAGTTCGTAATTAGACTTGAACCTTAATCAAGATTGAGTCATAAACAAATTCAGTTCGAAAATAGTCGTTGACCTTAATCGAAGGATAAGTCGTAAAATAACCCAAATTTAATCAAGAGTTAAACCACAACTAGACTTGAACCTTAATTCAAGGTTAAGTCACAAGTGCATCAGAATCATAACCGAAGGTAAATCCCTAAATGGATTTGAATCACAATCGAGGGTTGAATCATAATCACATATGACAATTAATCAAGAATTTAATCGTAAGTGGAATTGAACCTTAATCAAAGGATTTAATCATAAACGCATTTGAACCTCGACAGAGGGCAAACTGTAAACGAACTTAGACCTCAATTTAGGGGTTAGGTCATTATCAACTCGAACCTTAAGCGAATATTAAACCGTGATATGACTCAAACTTTAATCAGAGGTTAAGTCATAACCAAGTTAACACCATAACCAGAGGGGGACTCTTAACCAAACACAAGCCCTAGTTGGGGGTTAATTATCAGAAAGAACTGAACCTTAACTAGGGGTTAAACCCTAACAAATCTAAGTCTTAACTGATGGTTAAGCTGTAAATCAAATTAGACCCAGTCAAGGATTAGCTAGGCAGTAGAAGTCAAACCTTAAGGGTAAACTCTAAGCAAATCTGAATCATGCCCGAGGGGTAACTCGTATACCAAACATGAACCTCCTAACGAGGTGCAGCTAAGGTAAGATTCGAACCTCGTTTAAAGGTTTAACTATAAGTAAACTTGCTTATTCAAGGGATTCATCTTACTTAGACTCGAATTCTAATCAGAAGTTGAATCAGACACCAACTAGAACCTCGGTTCAAGGGAAACGAGCAAAAAAAAAAAACAAAAACAAAAACAATATTGGCATATCATAGGATAGCCATGACAAGTCCCAAAACGGGAATCATAACAGAATCCGTGAAAGCCTTCAGGTGAATGTGAACTACACGACACACTAAATAAGATAACAACTGAAGATAGGAGTCCACGAGGTAAGCGTGAACTATGATTCACACTTGATTGAACTTGGAATGTTGTTGTAAACTGACAAGTAAAAGGCTAAGATATAGATGAATGCAAATCACTACAGTGGAGGCAATGGTTTCATAACAAACCAAACGAGGTATGCAGGACCGCTATGCACATTAAATCTTAGTAAAGAAAACATAAGTAAGTGAACTTACTTGAACAAACACAAGAACAAAAAGTTAAGAAACAATTGGGTAAGAACCCTCTTGGTGAAACACGAGGGTGATATTAGAATCAATAAGCTCTATGTGACGCAAATATAGAGGGACTGATCATAGTACCAGAATTAAACATTATACGGGTCGATACTTGACGAAGAAATTATTAAGATCAAGGTGTTTTGAACAAATAAATAAGATAACCCATCGGGAAGTGGAAATGGATGTTACAGACAAAGTAATGTCTAAGTAAATATAAGAGTCAGAAGAATTCAATCAAGACATAAAGGAAATATTTAAAGAGAAACGAATGTAAATTAGAAAGGCTCGATAATAAAGGGGCGCGAACCCAAGGTTTAAAACCGTCCACGCGGAAATAGATGAGTTGAAACTCACACTCTAAAATCGAGCAAAAAAAAAAAAAAAAAATACTAATGCATTTTAAGGTACACAAGGCATGGGCTAAATTCCATATGGAAAACTTAAATGGAGGAGTCCATGAATCATACTAACCACGAAAGCGAAGTATATATAAAAGGTGATCCGCGAGCGCTTAAATCAAGGCGTTGCCATGATTCATATAGTAGTATCACCACAAAACTAGGGTGTGCGGTAAAATAACAGTATAAACCCAAATGTAAAAACCTCATATTAGACGGTAACTCAGGAACGATAGTGGCTTGAATCGGAAATGCCATGATCATTGCCTTAGAAATGAGAATTCTGGGCTAAAGGAGGTAAGACAGGCTATACATTGAATTAACGGCCTAAAAAAATAATAAAAAAAATAAAAAAAAATAATAATAAATAATAATAATAATAATAATTTTAGGGAATCAATTATGAATCCAAAAGGACATGCATCATTAGAATGCGAAGCACTAACTCCTGTTAGGGCCATGATCTAAGTTAGCACAAGAAGTGGACTTTTAGAAAATCCTACAGACCGAAGCATAAAATATTGGGATGTAACACCCCAACCGATGGCGGAAACATCGAGGTGTCACGTAGTGACGATTGTTCAATAGCTCATGGACTAAGAATGTAAATTTTGATATATTGATTAAGTAGTTTATTACATTGAAAGAAAAATACAAGATACAATAATTCTAAAGTGACAACTAAAACTAAAATACAATGAATCCAAAATCTAAGTAAAATTCCAAAGGCTTAAAAGTCATCTCATAAATAACCTGAAACATGTACGAAAATAGTATATGTCAATACAAAAATGTATTGGTGAGCATACCCTGTTTGAATACATATAGTAAAAAAAGAGTTTCGCAATTCACGTGTTATACTGTCTACAATTTAGTGTTCAAGCTATGTACAAATTCTACCCAAAATCAAACCTTTGTTTAATGAATCAAGAGTCACATATGTATAGTATTCGCTCATAGTAGGCGATGAATAATCGTTCACACATAACAATAATCAAGTACTATTTATTGCTATGCTAGGCCGCAGAATGGTTAATGATTCAGGTCATAAGTACACACTATCAGCGAATCAACAAGTAAAACACATACAAGAATTGCGATTATGAATAAATGATAAACATGATTAAGTGAGTGAAGTAATAAGCGTACATGAATCACCCCAAAAGTGTAAAACATGAAAAAGGGGAAAGATATACTCACAGTTTGCGAAAGCGATCAAAATCCACTTAAGCGGTCGTGAGCTAAGTAATGGGAATTCCGAGGAATTCAACCTATAACGTATATGAATACTAGTAAGGAAAAGTCTACAAAGTCTAAGGCATCTAGGGTCTAAGGCATTAGGGTTTGCTAAGTCGATCTGGGGAATTATAGTTTTTTTACGATAAGTCGAATTAATATAAAAGTTGTATATTAAAAATAATATACCAAAGTTTATAAATGAGGTGTAGGTAATATAATTATTGCCAATTGAATACTTGATAAAAATATGTTTGAATAATTAAAACAAAGTAATTTAAATTAATTTCTATCACTAAGTTATTGTAAATAAATAAAATAATCATAAATGTTAGATAAATAATAATGAGTTACACCATGATCCAACCAATGGTAATTAAGATTTTCAAACATAGAATTATTTCTATTTTATAAGAAAAGTATTTATAAAATAGATATATAATAGTATAAATAATTAGATAATTAATTATGTCTAATTAAACATAAATAAGACTAATAATTCAAGACATGATCCAAAAATGCTATTTTTATAGAAAATAAATACTTCCTGATGTAAATAAATGAATATAATTTTCCCATAGTTTTTGTAAACTTATTTATATTTAAAACTGATTTAATGAGATTAAATCATGTTTAAATGATTAAAAATAGGAAAATTAATAAAAATGAATGTTTTCGAAACCAATAATTTTTATTTCAGTTCATGATGATAAAAAAATAATTTCTCAAAAAGTATGAGATTAAAATCATAAAAAATGAATTTTTTAATGAATTAAATATGATTAAAACAAATAAATTAATAAAAATATAATAATAAGACATTTTCCAAAAAATAAAAATACTATAATTTTCTTCAAGGTGTCAAGATGTTTCACCTCAAGTTTCATAATTTTTGGAGTAAAAATGAATTTTATAGAAATATTTTAAGATTAATGTATTTATATAAATAATATAAATAACAAAAATGAAAAAAAAATAAATAAAAAAATGCTACAAACTCGTGGGTTAAGAGGATAGAACCCGAGTCTGCTGGCATACACACTTACATACAACCACTACACCAAATACCAACTTGTTTACTAAATTGAAATGTAAATCTATTTATATAATATGGTAAATTAGTCTTCTTCCCCAATTTCAACTAGCCATAACCTAACCCTAACCCCAAAATAATTGATCATCGATTCACAGCAGCTAACCATGAAAATCATGGGGCTTTTGATCTGCGTGACTCGACAAACATAAAGACATGAAAACATTGAACTTACAATATGGTATGATGCTCGTATTCAAGGCGCTAAAAAACCGAAACAAAAATCACAATTTAGAGGTCTTGGAGTTGTGTTTAGAGCTGTTTTTTAGGGATTTTCGGAAGGGTGTAAGTGCAGAATTTGTTTGGCGTAAATTATTTATGTAATTGCTTGCTAAAAACGCCTCTTAAATCCGATCCAAAAATTCCGGCGGTTACATTCCTTAAACCCGAATTAAACTTGATTTAAATGCGTTATAACAACTCAATAATGGACGAAATTACGTTACCAATGATAGAAAATCGTTTCCTAATAATTGAATATCAAAATGACTGGTTAAAAACGATATTATGGCTCGCCGGAGCTAACTCGTCGGACCGGCGAAGCCTTGTCGGAAAAATGAAGGGGAAGCAGTGGGAGGGAAAATCAGAATTTGGACTTTTGAAATATGACACAAATAGTCCCTGCAGTTAGTTTAGGTGAGTTAAATTCAAGTTTGGTTAAGTTTCTCTTATAATATTTAACTAAGTTAACTTAACTTAACTTAAAAGTTTCCAATCTTTATAATACTTGAATTTTTTTATAAAATCCATACCGAAAACGTTTCAACACACGCATTTTATTAAAACTTATACCCGATCCATAATAAATTTAGACGGTAAATTTTTAGTTCGCTCTAAAATTAAATTTGAAAACGACGAAATTTATAGGCACTGTAATGGAAATATTTGAAGGACTAATATTGTCAATTAGATAAAAGACGAGGGTGACGGATGTCACAGTCTCCCCTACTTTAGAAAATTTCGTCTCGAAATTTATTTCAAGTGGAGGCTACTATGAAACTAAAAGGCGTTGTAAAAGTTAGCTAGGGTTTTAAAAAGAAATTTCATCATTTATGATTCAACAAAATTTAAATTAGTTGCCTAATATCCAAAGTAAAAGCGTAAAAATATTTGACAGTTAACTCAAAGTTAGAAAGTTGAGAGTTTAAATGAGAAAAGTTTTGGGAATGTGTAACGGGTGAGGGGCAGAGATACTAATGAAGCAGTCTCCCCTACTTTAGAAAGGTTTCTAACTGAACTTTATTAAGGACATGCGACAGGATTTCGACTAACAGAGAGTGTAAGAGTATACAAAGTTTAAGGTTTTCTGTAGAGGTGGTCAAAAAGGAAGGCTCCAACAAAACTAATTGAAGTTTATGTAAAATGTTCTTATTGAGATGCTAGCTCTGAGTCAACGATCTAATGAAGAGGTAAATGTAAATGGGTAGGTTCTTGGTTAGACTCCTAGTTCGTTCCCGCAGTATCGTTTATGCTTATATATAAGGTGTACCGCAGCTGACCCACCACACTCCCGATACTTTGGACTCGTACTGATTGTCTACTAACAGCCTAAATAGAATTACACACCACCCTCATGTACCTGTAAACCCATGATTGCGTTCCGGACCGTAATCATCGATTTACCTTACACTAGGGTGTTATGCTTTTCCATAACCCTATCCTAAGTAATACAACAAACAAATGTGTGCAACCAATATGTAATAGCCACTGCACTGAAATAATGTTCAATCATGACATGGTTAGAGGTTCTTCCCTTTCGGGTTTACCCTTTAACCGTAATGAGAGTAACGTGTAAGTAATAGACATGGTTAGAGGTTCTTCCCTTTCGGGTTCACCCTTAACCGGTAACTTTTGTTCACATCGTTGGCTCTAAACACTCATATTGATAGACCCTGAGGTTTACACTGTTCCCCTCGGATTGAAGAAATACTCTAATCCGAGTCGTACGTGGGCACCGGCTTAGATCTCATACGAGTTATCAACTAGTATGTTCGTTGGCCATGATGACGAACAAAATAATGTAAAGTATAACAGGGTTTTGCTCAAAACAGGAAAGAAAATATGCATACCAAATATGCGTTCAAGTAAGTATATAAGTATAGCATAAAATTCCGACTAAAAGAATAGTATAACATAAATCGAGTAAATCGCACAATTGTACAAAATGAAAGTAAACGAGTTGAATTAATGCAAATAGGCAATGTGAAAATAATCACAAATAACGTGTTAGAAATAACTATGAATAAAAATGGTGCAAGAATAAAATAATGAAATTTACGGCAAATGAATGTGCACGGAACGGGTGTATAGCCTACTGGCATGTGAGTTAAAATCTAGTAATTTTACATATATGCGTTATACTTATAAAAGACATTTAGCAACATTCTGATAAAAAGATATGTCCATTGTTTTGTTAAACCAAAAGTTTTGCAACTGAAAGAGTATAAGTGTAAAAGGTAAATTTTCGCAGTTTACTCGACTTTGTGATATTGTTGAAAGAATAGTAGTGATGCATGAGAATAAATTTTTAGAAATCGAAGTGTGTTTTAGATTCAAAACAGGTTCATTTGCAAAATTTTCGTAAATACACATTTTCATGTGATTACGAGGTGTCAAGTTTGAAAAAGTGTTATAAGGCTTATTATTAGTTGCATATTTCTCCCGAAAACATATATTGGATACGTCATATGAAAACAAAAAGGTTTACATTTGACCTTTAAAATATACAATACAAGTTTGTAAAATGCAAAATGAAACCATTCCATGAAGTATGTGTAAATCTAATGTGTTTTAAAAGACCAAGATTTAAAATGATGTGAATGACAAAATCAACGTATGTAATACCAATATTTAAGAAAATTCAACAAAACATAAATATCAATATCATAAAACATTGAGATTGTTTCCATAGAGATTTAAAACGAGATGCAGAAATAGATCCTTGAGATGTGGATTTCACTCCTAACTCAAAGATGTATTTCAAAATTGAAAGCTATGGTGGAGTGAAACCAGTCACTAAGTTAAGGATATCACTCCCAGCTTAGTGATTAAGTTTCTTTTTGGAGGAAATACCCTTTGAGGTGTGGATATCACTCATATCCCAAAGATATATTCCAAAGATATATCGCATATAGAGGAGTGAAACTAATCACCAAGGTATGGATGTCACTCCTAACTTGGTGATATCGTTTCGTTTGTGAAATACGAGTGTGTTCTTCTTTAAACAAAACACCGCAAGAATAACAAGAAAGAATCATATGGAAAATATCATAAAACAAAATATAAGAATAAAGAGAAATATACACGAGAGGACTCGTGAATGTAAACTTAGTTATAGACTAGGCTAAAAGGCATTCTAATAACCTAATTCCCTATAACCATGGCTCTGATACCAATCTGTAACACCCCAACCGATGGCGGAAACATCGAGGTGTCACGTAGTGACGATTGTTCAATAGCTCATGGACTAAGAATGTAAATTTTGATATATTGATTAAGTAGTTTATTACATTGAAAGAAAAATACAAGATACAATAATTCTAAAGTGACAACTAAAACTGAAATACAATGAATCCAAAATCTAAGTAAAATTCCAAAGGCTTAAAAGTCATCTCATAAATAACCTGAAACATGTTCGAAAATAGTATATGTCAATACAAAAATGTATTGGTGAGCATACCCTGTTTGAATACATATAGTAAAAAAAGAGTTTCGCAATTCACGTGTTATACTGTCTACAATGTAGTGTTCAAGCTATGTACAAATGCTACCCAAAATCAAACCTTTGTTTAATGAATCAAGAGTCACATATGTATAGTATTCGCTCATAGTAGGCGATGAATAATCGTTCACACATAACAATAATCAAGTACTATTTATTGCTATGCTAGGCCGCAGAATGGTTAATGATTCAGGTCATAAGTACACACTATCAGCGAATCAACAAGTAAAACACATACAAGAATTGCGATTATGAATAAATGATAAACATGATTAAGTGAGTGAAGTAATAAGCGTACATGAATCACCCCAAAAGTGTAAAACATGAAAAAGGGGAAAGATATACTCACAGTTTGCGAAAGCGATCAAAATCCACTTAAGCGGTCGTGAGCTAAGTAATGGGAATTCCGAGGAATTCAACCTATAACGTATATGAATACTAGTAAGGAAAAGTCTACAAAGTCTAAGGCATCTAGGGTCTAAGGCATTAGGGTTTGCTAAGTCGATCTGGGGAATTATAGTTTTTTTACGATAAGTCGAATTAATATAAAAGTTGTATATTAAAAATAATATACCAAAGTTTATAAATGAGGTGTAGGTAATATAATTATTTCCAATTGAATACTTGATAAAAATATGTTTGAATAATTAAAACAAAGTAATTTAAATTAATTTCTATCACTAAGTTATTGTAAATAAATAAAATAATCATAAATGTTAGATAAATAATAATGAGTTACACCATGATCCAACCAATGGTAATTAAGATTTTCAAACATAGAATTATTTCTATTTTATAAGAAAAGTATTTATAAAATAAATATATAATAGTATAAATAAATAGATAATTAATTATGTCTAATTAAACATAAATAAGACTAATAATTCAAGACATGATCCAAAAATGCTATTTTTATAGAAAATAAATACTTCCTGATGTAAATAAATGAATATAATTTTCCCATAGTTTTTGTAAACTTATTTATATTTAAAACTGATTTAATGAGATTAAATCATGTTTAAATGATTAAAAATAGGAAAATTAATAAAAATGAATGTTTTCGGAACCAATAATTTTTATTTCAGTTCATGATGATAAAAAAATAATTTCTCAAAAAGTATGAGATTAAAATCATAAAAAATGAATTTTTTAATGAATTAAACATGATTAAAACAAATAAATTAATGAAAATATAATAATAAGACATTTTCCAGAAAATAAAAATACTATAATTTTCTTCAAGGTGTCAAGATGTTTCACCTCAATTTTCATAATTTTTGGAGTAAAAATGAATTTTCTAGAAATATTTTAAGATTAATGTATTTATATAAATAATATAAATAACAAAAATGAAAAAAAAAATGCTACAGACTCGTAGGTTAAGAGGATAGAACCCGAGTCTGCTGGCATACACACTTACATACAACCACTACACCAAATACCAACTTGTTTACTAAATTGAAATGTAAATCTATTTATATAATATGGTAAATTAGTCTTCTTCCCCAATTTCAACTAGCCATAACCTAACCCTAACCCCAAAATAATTGATCATCGATTCACAGCAGCTAACCATGAAAATCATGGGGCTTTTGATCTGCGTGACTCGACAAACATAAAGACATGAAAACATTGAACTTACAATATGGTATGATGCTCGTATTCAAGGCGCTAAAAAACCGAAACAAAAATCACAATTTAGAGGTCTTGGAGTTGTGTTTAGAGCTGTTTTTAGGGATTTTCGGAAGGGTGTAAGTGCAGAATTTGTTTGGCGTAAATTATTTATGTAATTGCTTGCTAAAAACGCCTCTTAAATCCGATCCAAAAATTCCGGCGGTTACATTCCTTAAACCCGAATTAAACTTGATTTAAATGCGTTATAACAACTCAATAATGGACGAAATTACGTTACCAATGATAGAAAATCGTTTCCTAATAATTGAATATCAAAATGACTGGTTAAAAACGATATTATGGCTCGCCGAAGCTAACTCGTCGGACCGACGAAGCCTTGTCGGAAAAACGAAGGGGAAGCAGTGGGAGGGAAAATCAGAATTTGGACTTTTGAAATATGACACAAATAGTCCCTGCAGTTAGTTTAGGTGAGTTAAATTCAAGTTTGGTTAAGTTTCTCTTATAATATTTAACTAAGTTAACTTAACTTAACTTAAAAGTTTCCATTCTTTATAATACTTGAATTTTTTTATAAAATCCATACCGAAAACGTTTCAACACACGCATTTTATTAAAACTTATACCCGATCCATAATAAATTTAGACGGTAAATTTTTAGTTCGCTCTAAAATTAAATTTGAAAACGACGAAATTTATAGGGACTGTAATGGAAATATTTGAAGGACTAATATTGTCAATTAGATAAAAGACGAGGGTGACGGATGTCACATGGGAAACATGTTTTTGTAGCAATTTGGTGAAAACCACATGAGAATAATAAATTTATGAGGAAATTGCATGGTTGAAATGGGAAACTTGGTTTTGTAGCAATTTGGTGAAAACCACATGAGAATAATAAATTTATGAGGAAATTGCATGGTTGAATGATTGTGTAATATGCTAATTTCTATCATGAATGTTGAAATTAGATATGATGATATGTTAAAAAAAAAAGGATAGTTCATGATTAGGACTATTACCTTATGGGTAGTGCATACGAACATGAAGAGGGTAGTTTGACTTCTGGAAGTCAAACTAACCCTAGCACAAGTAGAATGAATTTGGGTATGTGAACTCATGGTACGAGTTAGTTATTTGAAATAATGACTACCTGAAGTTAATCTTGAGTATAGTGAAGCGATCTTGACAAGCTAGGTGGAGGCTTGGAACAAATCGGATAGCGATAAAGCGAATCCCGTGACTAGTCTAGTGATGGCTAGGCCAAACAATAAAAAGTTCAAATGGGTCAAGTGGCGAAGTCACTACCACAAAACCCGGAGAAACACGTAATCTAACTAAGCTTGTTAATAGGTGAAAACGCTATAAAAGGTGAAAAGCGATGTCAAGAATAAGGAAAAGTAGGGTACGAAATAGACTCGATGCTTCCCGATGAAACTTTAGAGTTATGGGAAGCTTTGAGCCGAAATCAAATATAAACTGAACCCACGATAGGCGTGGGAGATGGCCTTCGGGAACTCGTAATAATAATAACCAAATCCAGTAGGCACCATGGTGCACGAAATTGATTCTAAGCAAATTATACAATTGAAATGCATACGTCAGGGTTGCAGGGACCTAAAGGTTCCAATCACGCCAAAGAGTCAAATAGATGACTCATGGTCAAACCTTAGCACTTTCAGGTGCCTAAGCTAGAACAATCGACTATGAGAGCATAATTAGAATGGCTAGCTCAACGTCAAATAGATAATACCTCCTGACAGAGGGGGCTAAAACACAAGACTCAAATTAGGGTCATGATCTAGTTAGATTTTAATCCATAAGTTATGCCCCTTAGAGCCGAGGGGATAGAACAATTCGCCTATTTGGTAGATATATCCGGTTTCGAGGAAGAAACCATCTTTAAGGGGGGGGGGGTGAAGTTGTAACACCCCAAAGATCTTCTTCGTCATAATACTTGGTTAGTCGAATTTAAAATATGTGTTTTATTCGGGTTAAATCCTGATGGACTAAATGCCTTGCTAAATTGCCTAGTGTAGACATTAATAGCTTATTATATTAACAAATCAAACTTGAGGGGCCAAACTATAACCTTATCATTGGACAAAATGAAGAAAAGAGGCAAATCCTCTTCCTCTCTTCTCTGCATATCAACACACACACACACACACACATACACACTACACCTCAAGTTTCACACACAAGATGAATCTTGCTAAAATCTTAAGAATTATTACATGCAATAGAGGAAATCCATCATCCAGAATCTTACAAGATCTAAGGTAACCTTTGATTTCACTTATAAAATGATTTAGAGGTTTATGGATAGATGAACTTGGTGGGTTTTTGTTAATGGTCAAGAATTTGCAAGTCTAGTGGGTTATCTGTGTTATAGAGGATAACTTAATCATGTGTAATTAAGCATAATCTGAATTGAATCATAAAAATGAAATGTCAATGATGAGAGGTAGTGGGTTCATAGGAAATTGATGAAACTCATTATCTCAATCAATTGGAAAATATTGTGTGTAATTCTTGAAAGAAACCTGCTATGTGATAGATATCATAGATGGATAAGTTGATGATTTTGATCATAGATGGGGTTTATGATGCTTAGGATTGGGTTTGGTCTTATTGTTGAAGATAACACCTATAAGGTTTTTAATGAAATGCCACAATAAACTTGATCAAATATTGATATTGATAGGTTCGGTGAAACAATTGTGTGGCTATGTAAATCATACCTAAGAACAAGTTTTGATCACCTAAGTGGATTACACGTATTAGGTGCGAATAAGGGTGGCTTTGGATAGGCATGGAGCCACAGATGCGAGACTAAGGAAGCTTGCTCGAGGTAAGTCACTCGATGACTTTAATCTCTTTTATATATTCAGGATATATATATCGTTAGTATGTTTATGGTTGTAGTCACTTGTTATAAAAAAACTTGTGTTGAATACTTGCAATGTTATTGTGAAGAAGTGAGTTGAAAGATTTTGATATGATAACAAGTTAGAAAAATATGGATTTACCAAGAAATAGGTAGTCCGAAAGAACTCCCAGGACAACGTTTGCTTAGGAAATGAAGCCATGATCGCGACTTGTACGAATGCGAATGAGTCTAAGCGACTGTAATGCTATGCTAACATTTAAAGACTCAAGTGGGTCAAATAGGTAAGAAAAGAGTCTAGAAAAGTGAACCAGAGAATAGGACCAAGGCACAAGAGATCCCGTGCGAATTTGTAGAGCCCGAGGCATCCTTATACATTCATAAATCAAGGTAAAAGAAATCCGAAGGGATCGTAGAGGTCGAGGTAGTGAATTCGCAGCCTTAACCAAGCATTAGGCTAGGAAAAAGCAGGAAATCAGCATCAGAAAGCAGTGAGCGGCCGCTCACTCCCATTGCGCGGCCGCTCGAACCTTCTATTAACAAAGTGAGTGGCCCGCTCACAGCACCCAGCATGGGGTTTTCAAGTGTTTTTTTTTAGTTTGGCGATTTTCTAATGCTAACTAACCTTATTTGATATTTGTATGACAGGTTGGGGTTATGATGGACACCCGGATGGAAGATCTAGCAATCGAAACAAACCGAACGCGCTTTATAGAACAACTTTTGTCGGAACTAGCCGTAACGTAGCTTAGTTTGACTGAAATTACATTGTTTCCGCTGTGTTCTAACTACTATTAACGACTTTAGTTGTTTTGGAAAACTTAACTCCATCCGGTTTTTGGTATGAATATGCTTTGTATTAACTTGGTAATTGATGACTAGTGTTTAAATCATGTTTACACCCTCTTAGATCCGCTAATTGTAACAATTTAGGGATAGGGTTTTACATATGCCCAACAACTTTAGTTTTTTAAGATGTGTTTTCACCGGTTAATCAAACCAATCTAGTTTTAATTGTATAATAGAACTCAAATTATGGTGTTGTTTTAAATTATAGGAGTAATGGATTTAAATAATCCTAACTATTTAGTATTGGCCAATAACAATCTCAACTACGAAAATAACCATTAGCGGTCCCAATTTTCAAACATTTTGCTCTCAATGGACACCCCGGTTAACTAACACTAACGCCGTTAGCTAAAACTCATAATTCTAGGAAGTTATTCACGGGATTTGAAAGAGGGAATCGAGACGATGATATTGGTATGTTCAATTGCAGAAATAAGCATGGTTCGTCGGTTGTAGGTTGATGTTCTCCTCGGATGGGATGACCGGAACCGACAATTAAACGATCAAACCATGCTCATTTTTGCAATTGAACATATCAATATCATCGTCTTGATTCCCTCTTTCAAACCCGGTGAAAAATCGCCTAGAATTGTGAGTTTCAGCAAAAGGCGTTAGTGTGAGTTAACAGGGGTCCATTGAGAGCAAAATATCTTAAAGTTGGGACCGCTAGTGGTTATTTTTGTAATTGGGACTATTATTACCAATAGTCAATAGCTAGGATTATTTAAATCTATTAGTCCTAAATTATATAACACCCAATATATTATAATCACTCCACACACTGGTAATTTTTAGCTCGTCAGTTGTCTTATCTAACGAAATTCGAAAATTCATTGAAACTAATTTATTCCCCTCCTTTTGCTCCATTTAAGAAATTTAATAGATAATGATGATCATGTTTTGATTTTTTTAATGGCAAATATTATTATACTCTACTTTACACTAAATATTACAAAATACTTTTATTACTGGTCTTAGAGCATTCACATCTCCTCCACCAAATTTCCTCCATCAAATTACACTAAAAATCACTATTCCACCCTAAAATTTTCTCTCTCATTTTTAAAATAATAATACTTTTCATACTTTTATCATTATATTTTCTCTCTTCTCACTCACACCCACTTCCAAAAATATTAAAATATTTTTATGGGTGAACAATAGCTTTTCAAATATAGGGGTGAACAGTGCTTCCACCAAATATTTTCTCTCTCCTTCACTCACAACCACTTACACCCACCCCATATAATTTGGTAGACACACTCACATACATTTGGTTCCCCAAATGTGAATGCTCTTATGGTTCTTCATTATCCACATATGGGTTTTTTTTCCTAGGTGTTCATTTTGTATCGGCTTTTAGTTTACTATTTTTATTTCGTGGACATGGTTATTAGCAAGAAATTATTGAATCCATCACTTGGTAATAATAAATTAAAAGTTGCTCCTGCCTTTTATTTGGTAGATAACATCGATGAAGCTATTGCGAAGGCTATGAACTTAGAAATGGAGAGCAATTTGAAGAAATGACCTTAAATCTTTGTGTACTGACCTCTAATCGAATATTTGGGATTCAAAAGTGAAAGAAATCATTTTATCTACTAATAGTGGACAAATTGGTGTATTACCAAATAACGCTCTGATTGCCACAGCAGTACATATAGGTATTTTGAGAATACGCCTTAACGACAAATGGCTAACGATAGCTCTTATGGGCGGTTTTGCTTGACTATGTAATAATGAAATCATTGTTTTAGTAAATGATGTAGAAAAAAGTAGTGAAATTAATCCACAAAAAGCTCAGCAAACTCTTAAAATAGTTGAAGCTGCTTTTAGAAAAGCTAAAGGAAATAGACAAACAACCGAGGCAAATCTAGCTCTCCGACGGGTTAGGACACAAGTAGTGTGACATCCGGGAACCAAGCACACAGTACTAAGCTGGCTTTACTGTTTACTTACTGAATTTTGGAACGAAATTCTTTTCAACTTGGGGATGATGTCATACCCCGCAAATTCAGGTTCGTACTTTAACTAAACTCTAGTTACTTGTACTTACATTCCTTGCATTCTACTAAACTAGGGTTAGCTAGATGAGTTACACGTTGCACAGTTATAGGTCAATAACTGCATGAAACGGTAATTCGGAGAATTACCGGACTACGTACGCGGGTATCAAACCCCGAACTTTGGTGAAATAACAAAACAAATAATCGTAGGATAACTCATTACATATTATTTGCAATTATGTGCTTAATTGAATCTATTTGTGAACTGATGTACAATTCTGTGTATTTAAGCGAAACGTGTTACCAAACCGGTAACCGACACCTGACGAACCGGGAACGTATTTTAGTTGTAAAATATTGAGTAGAGTATTTTATGAACTAGGTGTTATATGTAAAGCCCAATTATAAAGAAAAATGAAATATATATAATAAAACCTTTGGACTTGGACCAGCCCAAAAGATCATGCCAGGCCCAGATCGGTCCAAGTTAGTTTTTGTTATAAAAATTGATTTTAACCTAATTTTTCATTATAACACAACCCTAATCACTCTTAACAGCCACCATACGAAAATCTTACCTCCTAACCTCTGCCATAACCATAATCAATCAAGTTTTGGAGCTCTAGTTGAGTTTTTATCACCCGAATGAAGAGCTTTAGTTATATTATCAAACCTTTTGTATTTTATCTTCTTTATTATATTATAAAGCACCATAAACAAATTGTCCAAGATCTGAAATAAACATACAAAGATTGAAACTTGGCTTTTATTAAGGTTTAATGGGATTTAACAAGGTCTTGTGTGTTATTATGTGCTAGATGTTATGTTGTATGATTAAGGATTATTGAACATCTAGGGTTTATAGATGATGATATTTACCAAGAAACTTGCATGGTTTGATCAGATTGATGTGTGATGAATCTTGTATGATGTTTATTTGATGTTCTTGATTGATGATATGCAACTAGGGTTTGATATAGTTGATAATATTGCATGATTAAAATCTGGACAGAATTTGAATGTCGACTTGTATGCCCTGTATCACAACTTAAATATATCTGTTTTGATCGATTCTTTGCATGAACATGCTGTACAAGGTCTTAGCGTTTTAGAATGGGCAAAATAATCTGATTTGGACATCGGTTGATATGTTTTTGGAATTTTCTTTGATTAAAGGTCATATCAGATTTTCGGATTAGTAAAGTGGGTCAATTATAAACGATCATAACTTGAGTTTTACAAAGAATTAGATTATGAAATTTGGAAAGTAGGTCTACATTGATGAAACTTGACTTTTCCAAGTGGATTCGTCCCGTTTGGATAAATACACAATTGTTGGGAATTTTTCTACTAATCTGATATGTTGTGAGTATTTTCTGGACCTAGCTGTATTGTATGATTTTTCATAATTTTCGTGTATGGTTTTGTCACGAAATAAAAATAAGGACTTTTCCAGTAGACTCCCTGGAATATTCAGTAAAATTTTGGGGGTCTAATTCATTGGATAAGTATTTTTAATAAATTGATTTTCACAGCGCAAAACCTCTCCTAAAAACGCAGATTATGTAATGAACATTTATGTGGCTATTTGGTGTCTTGTATGACTTGTATTTGACATGAACTTGTATGAGCACTTATATGAGGTGTATATGAAGTGTAAAAATGATGTTAATCATTGTGTTCACCAATGGGTTCGTAGGGTTTACTTATGCATATAGAAACACTAGGCGTCACTCACACGGTTTTGTATTTTAAAACGTCTTGGACAAACGGGTTATATGGTGTATTGATTATACAGATATACACATTTAGTGACACATGTAATAGGGAGTCGATAGCACATCCTTACTTGCGAAGTTTGGATTATTTGCTTGCAACCTAAGGTGAGTTTCACTACTCTTTTCTCAAAAGCATGCGTCTCGGGTTTGAGATAACTTACTTAACTTTTCTAGTCCGGTTTGGGACTACTACACATCCCGGGTTTTGGGATGCTATGACTCCTTGTGTGGGTTGGGTTTTGCTAGTTTCACACTCTGTGTCCTTGATGAACCAAACTGCATTCTATCACGGAAGTCCTTCACTATTTACCGAATGAGTTGCCGGGTTATGGCAAGCGGGTTACTAGTTGATAGCGCTATTGGGTTTGACAAACCTCACACCGTGCTGGGAGCCGGGCGTGAAGTACGACCTTAGATTTTATCATTGTTGATAGGCAATGATGGGAGGCAAAAACCAGCTCGCGGGGCGAGTGCATCGTTTGAATAGCAATTCGGTATATCATTATTTAGTTATCATGAATGGGTTTGGGAAACCTAATTGTTGTTCTTGGTTTGGGAAACCTACACTTTTACTTACCTTACTTTGTGAACTCACCAACTTTATGTTGACACGCGATATACATGCTTTTGCAGGTAGTTAGCTTCCAGTGTCACAATTAGGAAGCACAACACGTTTCACTGCATTTGGGATTTTGGGCATACACCTAAATTACATATCATGCTTTTAAGTTTTCTTTCATATGGTTTTAATTTGGGCTCGTTGTTTTGCGCATGGTTTTAAAAGGTTTAAATTTGGTTTACGCTTCTGCAGCTTAACTAAACTTGATTTTTGAAAACGAACTAAATGGTTTGGGCATTTAGAGTTCGTTCATATGACTTATGGCTATGGGATCCTGGTATGTCTTGCGGCTCGCGGTATAAACCCCGCAATGGAAATTTGAGGGTGTGATAGATTGGTATCAGAGCCATTGGTTATAGTGAACTAGGACTGCATGTTGAGTCTAGTCTATAATCATCATAGCATAAGCGTTAGTACACTCACAGCTTAAGTGCACAACTAGCTTTTAGGCTACGTATATTTGCTTAACATGTTATAGGAGATACATATTTCTTTAACACTAAACCCTATACTGGGCACATTTTTGGTCAAGGATGAGAGCTAGGGCAGGTCGCACATCAATTGAGACTAAAATTCCAACCAGCTTCACGGACGGGGAAATCGGCAATAGTGTACCAGTGAGGGTACCAACTGAGAACCCTTGAAGGAACCCGAACCAATCAAACCCGAAGAGAGCGCATGTGGAGAACTCTTATCCATTCAGGGTGATCGTGGTGGTGCCATGGTGGGTATCATCTCATTCTTGAAAGCCCAGAAGTGCATTAGAAAGGGCTATCCAACCATTCTGGCTAACATCTCTGACACTCGAGCTGAAGTTGAAACGACGATTGAGGACATCCCTGTAGTTCGTGATTTCCCAGTTGTCTTTCCAGAGGAAGTACCTGGACTTCCACGTGTTCATCAAGTGGAGTTCCAAATCGATCTTGCACCTGGAGCAGCCCCAGTTGCACGCGCACCATATCGCCTAGCACCAGGCGAACTTCAAGAACTGTCTATCCAACTGCAAGAGCTATTGGATAGGGGTTTTATTAGACCTAGTTCTTCACCTTGGGGAGCCTCAATCCTGTTTGTTAAGAAGAAGGATGGGAGCTTCCGCATTTGTATTGACTATTGAGAACTGAACAAGGTGACTGTTGAGAACCGTTGCCTAATACCACGTATTGATGACTTGTTTGACCAGCTCCAAGGATCGAGCTTCTGTTCCAAAATTGACTTGAGGTCAGGATACCATCAATTGAGAGCCTGAGAGGAGGAAGTAGCCAAGACAGCTTTCCGAACTCGCTATGGACATTATGAGTTTTTGGTAATGCAATTTGGGCTAACCAATGCACCGGCAGTGTTCATGGATCTTATGAACCGCGTGTGTAAGCCCTATTTGGACAAATTCGTCATAGTGTTCATTGATGACATATTAATCTATTCCAAGAGCAGGGAAGAGCATGAGCAACACTTGTAGCTGATCTTGGAACTCTTGAGGAATGAGCAGTGATTTTTGCACTAAAGATTTGGAGGCATTATCTTTATGGAACGAAGCGTACGATCTTTGCAGATCATGAGAACCTTCAACACATATTCGATCAGAAGGAGCAGAACATGCGATAGCGTCGATGGATCAATTTTCTGAATGATTATGACTGTGCCATCAGATATCATCCAGGGAAAGCTAACGTAGTAGCGGATGCCCTCAGTCGTAAGGAAACGAAACCCAAGTGGGTGCGAGCCTTACAACTCACTACCCATTCTAATCTTCCTGATAAGATTCGAGAAGCCTAGGTTGAGGCTTTGAAAGAAGAAAACGTCGAGCATGAAACATTGCACGGTGCTGATAAGCACCTGAACTGAAGTCGTATGGTCTTCAGTACTTCATGAATCGAGTCTGGATTCCACGTTTTGGAGATTGATGTGTCGTAAAACACATCTATTCTCCTATGTATTTTAAGTTATAATTGAGTCTTTTGTATATAATTTTTAGTAGTTTAAGGCGTGTATTCGTTTGTTTTCTATTTTTATCATTGTATAGTTTTTATTAGTTTTTAGTACTTATTTGTTGATTTTATTATTTTATAGGTGTTCATGGAGAATGAGCTCAAAACGAAAGATTTTTAATTGAGACACGAACACTTGAGAGCATGTGTTCATTGACGTCGGAGCATAAACGATAAACTTTGGCCAAGCCAAGAACACCCGAAGCTAGCTTGGAGCATACTAATACTACTCCTACTCCTCCTCCTCCTCTTAATAATAATAATAATAATAATAATAATAATAATAATAATAATAATAATAATAATAATAATAATAATAATTTGAGACATTGTCTCGTTGTGAAGAAAAAAAATACAAAGGAAAGGTGACACAAAAGTTAACTTGTGGCCCAAAAGGCATTGCGCCCATCAGCCTAAATGCATTTAATTCGGCCCAAGTCAAGTAAAAAAAGGGCGGTGCAAGAAATTTGTAAGGATATATAATATCGAAGTTCGACGGAAGCGAGGGAATGAATCATTCATTCAACACACAGCAACTTTCAATCGCACTGGCCAGAAGAAGCTATGATCGAGCGAAGGAGGTCTTGGAGGTCTTTGAAGGAGAAGGTCCCGGGAGCACTAAAGATATATTATTTGAAGACCCGGTGGTTTGTTTTATCGTTTTTATTTATTTAGAGACATATTTATCATTGTTTTTCGATACTTTGTGACTATGTTTCTGATTTTAATTATGAACTAAATATTTCCATGGTTGCTTAGGTTTATGAACTAGACACGTTATTTGCAGTATTTAATGATTTTTGGTTTTTAGTTTTGATGTGTAGAATTACATGACTTTAATTTTATTGTTGGATTTGATATATGTGTGTTGGTGTTAATTTTATTTGAAGTTTGTTTATTGGTTTTGTGGAGCTAGGCATGTAGAGATGCCCCCTAGGTCTTGAAATCAATCTAGTTCGTCAACTTAGGTTAGCGTGCTAGTATTTGGAGTTGGAGTACGACACAAGTATAACAAACTAATATAATAAATTAACTAAAACGTGCAGTCCATTCTTGAGGGTGAGAAATCTAACTCAAGATTGCTAGGTAACTAACTAGGGCATTGTTCGGTAGTTGGCAAGCGCTAGGGCGGGAGTCGCTACTTGTCCGTGTTTAGAGTTTTCCTAGGTTTTCTTCAGTAGAGTTTAAGTCTGCTTCATAGTTTGAGGGTTTTAATCCAGGAGAGGTTTTAATCTGATTTCTATGGGATTTTGGTATGCTAGGGCGATCCAGGTCCATCTTAGCATTTCTACACTTGTCCCGCCTTAAGTCTAGTGAGCTATCTTTGACAGGAGGTTTATTAGATAAGAATAGGGTCTCAAGTTAATTACCAGATTCAGGATTTATTGCTAGTGTCTAGGGATTTTACCTAAGTAACCAGCCTTCTTCCTATCCGATTTCTCCAAGTTCCTAGTTTCATTTAAGCAGTTGAGGTTATTTCATTTATATTTAGTTTCTTTTAAGTTTATAATTATTAGTTTAACACCCCCCATTTAAGTATATATTTATTTAGGCTAGTATTCGGTAGAGGTTGTGATCTAGAGTTGCATTCGCGTCTTTGGGTTCGATACTCGGTCTTATCTGTTTACTGCTTT
Source organism: Ambrosia x helenae (assembly GCA_030844895.1). Classification (NCBI taxonomy): domain Eukaryota; kingdom Viridiplantae; phylum Streptophyta; class Magnoliopsida; order Asterales; family Asteraceae; genus Ambrosia; species Ambrosia x helenae. The sequence continues at coordinate 100,256,739 of CM061233.1, read as the reverse complement.
GCGACCGGTACACTTGCCGTGCGTGTGTAGTTTTTAGGTGAGTCGTTTTAATTAAAACTTGTGTTATTTTTATATATACATTTACACACATCAAGTTTTTGGCGCCGTTGCCGGGGACACAATTGGCACTCTTGAGAATTATCCGATCCGTTTCTGGTCTACTATTTTGTGAATAATTTTTGCTTTTATTATTTTTTTTCTTATTATTATTTTTTTTATTCGTAGTAGATAATTTTTTTTTATCATGTGCGAGATCTGCGGAGGACCCCACTTTACCATAAGATGCCCTCATTCATATTCATCGGGGTATTCCACGGATTATTATTCTAACACGTATTTGCAGCCGCAGCCATATCAGTCATACCAGCCTTCATACCCACAGGCTAACCGGTGGTTTAACCCTGCAACATCTGAGTCACTAGATAGAATAACAAGTCGGCTTGATCGTCTACAAGCTATGATGTATGAGGAAAGGCATGGTGTTAGCTCGTCAGAGTATCCACCTAGCCAACATTTGTATCCACATCCCGATTATCGGGATGTCTTGTCTCACACTAGGCCCGACTTTGCCGCCCTTCTTGCTAAGCAAGATGCCTTCCTTGCTAATCAAGAGCTCATGCTCGAGGATATGCGTTCTTTGCTATCCATGCGCACCGACTATTTGAGGGAACAAGATGCGGCACTTGAGAGACTACAGGCTCAGGTGGATGAACTGAAGACCATAATGGACGTTGAAGTCCCACCTCCAGTTCAGCAGGTTTATTTCACAAATGATGACCTAGACGAGATGGTAACATTTACATTACCTGATTGTATTAGTCCCGTTGCTGAAACTGTTTGTCCTTACTCATCTGATTTTGTGCATGATTTAACTGACCCTTATGATTCTTTACACTTGTCTTGTGAGGATGATATTTTGTAGGATTTAGGGTTAGAGCCAGAGACCATAATGGACGCCTTAGTCCCACCTTTGGTTCAGCAGGATGAGCAGCCTTGTCAGATCTCTAGTTCTGCAGCATACCCTTGGGAGGCAGATGTCTGGAGTGATGATGAGGAGATAGAAAGGATAGCTTGGGACGCGCATAGGAAAGCCATGATGGAGAAGATAGGGGAGGCTGAGGAAGATATGGATTTTTCAGAATCCACAGGCTGGCTGTTTGAAGAAGAAGTGGTGGAAGAGGAAGACGCCACTAACCTGCTTGAAGAAGCAGCTGATGGGGAAGCGGAGTTTGGTGACGAGTTAGTTGATTTGTCAACTCCAGAAGTGGACAAAGTTTTTGACCAAGTGTCACCAAACAAGGAAGATGAGAAAGAAGCAGTGGTGGTGGAAGAAGAAGAACACCACAGCCGGCCCGTGCAAGCATTGGATATTACACTGCTACTAGTGCCACCACCATGGCCACCACCACGGGAGAAGGCGAAGAGGCACCTGGACCGACACAGGGTGAGGGTTAGGAGTTGCAGAGACAACAAGTCCCCTCATTACATGCCAAGAATCAGATTTGGTCCAGGTAAATTTAAATATTGGTGGCCCGACCCATTTAAATTCGATAAAATATTTTTAAATTCCACTAATGTAATTTTGCTAAATAATATGGACGGGTGGAATTAAACGGGTTGGATCGGGTCCAGATAAAAGAGAAGCCCCCTGATTAAGTTTAAGTGTGGGGAGGCTCTGTAGAGTTTGTAAATTTATATTTATACCTATTTATTTATTTTTTCTAGCTTTTCATTTTTTTTATGGTCTGTCCTTCGATAGTGGTTCATAGGTTTTTATCTTTCTATTTTATCTTTGTTTTTGTGTCTTTGAGTCAGTTAGTAGGTTTGTGTGTTTGCTTAGGCAGAGGAAATTTCACCATGAGCGGATCCCCTGTATTATCTTTATATATATTTTATGAGTGGGAGTTTTGGTAAAAGTTTGGGTAATAAGAGATTTTTTTCTTAAAAAAAAAGTTAATTAACTTTCTGTGAAAAAAGACTTTTCACGTAATGTGAGGAGTCTGGGCTGACCTGTTCGCCTCATGCGACTAGCTATTACCCCGGAAAGTTATATTTTTTTCGCTTGCAACGCGTGTTGTGATCACCAGTGTCATTCACGTTGAGCGAGAACCAGATTTTTTTTTCTTTTTTCTTTCTACCCATTTGGTTCTACCACCATACACCGCCAGTTTGCCAAGCAGGTACGTCTTCTTGTTTGTTGTTATATTTTGAGTCTAAGTTAGTAGTTTGAGTCTTTTTATTTTTGTGTGGTTCGGTATTATGCTCGGGTTTTGTTTGTTTCATTTTGTGCAGGTTTGGATTGTACCGCTCGTACTCAATCTCCATTCGGGCGATTCTGGAGCTGTACGATATATTGAAGCAACCGGGAGTTTACCATTGTGTCAGAGCCGATCGCGACCAAAATGCTATACGATCGAGCCGGACTGGACTAGAGTTTTTGGAGATTACGCGTTAATAAACCAGCTAAGTCCTTTCCAATTTGCCCTCGTCTCTTTATTTTTGTATTCGGAATTAATTTTTTGTTTTGTGTCGTTTTCTATTCCTACATTGAGGGCAATGTAGAGTTTAAGTGTGGGGATGGGAAACTCTTGTTTAATCTGTATATAGAGTCATTTTGAGTCAAAAAAAAAAAAAAAAAAAAAAAAAAAAAAAAAAAAAACTGAAAAAAAAAGTCCCTGATTTTGAAGTTTGCATTATATAAAATATGGAAAATGATAGGTAAAGTTAGGTGTCCGGTTTTCAAATAGTATGTATAATAAGAGATTAAAATTGATTGAAAACGTGTCTGATTTGGGATATGTGGGTAGGCTCTGCCGGTAGAAAGGTTTCCTTTGAAAAGTAATAAATTAATTATGTTAGGCTATTTTGTGGGTTCTCATCTAGGAGAAACGGGGAGACCGAAACCGCCAAAAATAGTATAAGAAGCACCGTTATAAGTAGAAAACCGTTAGAATTTCTAATCACTTAAAAAAAATTAGAAATCAAAGCAAAAATGCTGAAGCTTAAGGTGCCTGGCCACTGGGATAGCGACTTGGATTGGTCACACCCTCTGAGTTAAGTATGCTAAGATGAAAAAAAAAGAATGCTGAAGCTTAAGGTGCCTGGCCACTGGGATAGCGACTTGGATTGGTCACACCCTCTGAGTTAAGTATGCCAAAAAAAAAAGTGATTTTAAATTCTCTTGGTTTTCTACATAAGACGGTTGGGAAATGGTCAATTGGTCGTTCCTTTAGCTTTATAAGCTTGAGGCGGGATTAGGAGGAACTGTGGCTTCCTTCGAGTGAGACCCTAGATAGACTAATCAACATGAACTTAACATAAATAAAAAGGGGCTTGAAAACCGGTGTGGGTTTAAGAGGATCAATATACCTGCAATCGCAATTTGGTCAAACGGTCAACAATGACCCCAAATCATATCGTGCCTGCTGGGTGTTTTAGGAAGTTTGGTGATAAAGTCCATGGAAATCCCATCCCATTTCCACATGGGAATTCTCGGTTGCTGGAGTAAGCCTGAAGGTTTCTGATATTCAATCTTAACCTTTGCACAAGTCAAGCACTTACTGACATAAGTGGCTATCCCAGCTTTCATGTTTGGCCACCAGTAGAGAGTTTTGAGATCTTGGTACATCTTATCCGAACTAGGATGTACCGAATAATGAGAGGTGTGAGCTACGTCAAGCATGAGTTGTCTAAGATCTCCAAAACGTGGAATCCAGACTCGATTCATGAAGTACTGAAGACCATACGACTTCAGTTCAGGTGCTTATCAGCACCGTGCAATGTTTCATGCTTTCCGAACTCGCTATGGACATTATGAGTTTTTGGTAATGCAATTTGGGCTAACCAATGCACCGGCAGTGTTCATGGATCTTATGAACCGCGTGTGTAAGCCCTATTTGGACAAATTCGTCATAGTGTTCATTGATGACATATTAATCTATTCCAAGAGCAGGGAAGAGCATGAGCAACACTTGTAGCTGATCTTGGAACTCTTGAGGAATGAGCAGTGATTTTTGCACTAAAGATTTGGAGGAATTATCTTTATGGAACGAAGCGTACGATCTTTGCAGATCATAAGAACCTTCAACACATATTCGATCAGAAGGAGCAGAACATGCGATAGCGTCGATGGATCAATTTTCTGAATGATTATGACTGTGCCATCAGATATCATCCAGGGAAAGCTAACGTAGTAGCGGATGCCCTCAGTCGTAAGGAAACGAAACCCAAGTGGGTGCGAGCCTTACAACTCACTACCCATTCTAATCTTCCTGATAAGATTCGAGAAGCCCAGGTTGAGGCTTTGAAAGAAGAAAACGTCGAGCATGAAACATTGCACGGTGCTGATAAGCACCTGAACTGAAGTCGTATGGTCTTCAGTACTTCATGAATCGAGTCTGGATTCCACGTTTTGGAGATCTTAGACAACTCATGCTTGACGTAGCTCACACCTCTCATTATTCGGTACATCCTAGTTCGGATAAGATGTACCAAGATCTCAAAACTCTCTACTGGTGGCCAAACATGAAAGCTGGGATAGCCACTTATGTCAGTAAGTGCTTGACTTGTGCAAAGGTTAAGATTGAATATCAGAAACCTTCAGGCTTACTCCAGCAACCGATAATTCCCATGTGGAAATGGGATGGGATTTCCATGGACTTTATCACCAAACTTCCTAAAACACCAGCAGGCACGATATGATTTGGGGTCATTGTTGACCGTTTGACCAAATCAGTGCATTTCTTGGCAATTAAGGAGACGAACAAGTTGGAACGTCTAGCTGCCCTATATATTAAGGAAGCTGTCTCTAGGCATGGGGTGCCTACTTCTATTATATCGGATTGCGACTCGAAATTTACTTCTCATTTTTTTGGACTACTCTCCAAGCTGCTTTGGGGACTCGCTTAAATTAGAGCACATCCTATCACCCACAGATGGATGGACAAAGTGAGCGTACCATCCAAACATTGGAAGATCTTCTACGAGCATGCGTGGTGGACTTTGGCAACAGTTGGGATAAGCACTTGCCTCTAATCGAATTCTCGTATAACAACAGTTACCACACTTCTATTCAGTGTGCGCCTTTTGAGGCACTATATGGACGCAAGTGTAGGTCTCCCATCTGCTGGACTGAAGTTGGGGATAGCCAGCTGACAGGTCCCGAACTCGTGCACGAAACTTCTGAGAAGATAGTGCAAATTAGAAACCGGATGGCTGCTGCTCGTGACCAACAGAAAAGCTACACTGATAAGCGTAGGAAACCTTTGGAGTTCCAGATTAGGGACAAAGTATTATAAAAGGTATCACCTTGGGAAGGTTTCATACGCTTCGGGAAACGGGGAAAGAGAACCCGCGATATGTCGGACCATTCGAGATTGTCGAAAGGATTGGTCGAGTAACTTACAGGTTAAACCTGCCTAATAAACTCGGTGGGGGTACACGATGTATTCCACGTATCAAATCTAAAGAAATGTTTATCGGATATGACACTGGTAGTGCCACTTGAGGAGATCCAGGTGGACGACCATCTACAGTTCGTGAAAGAACCAATGGAGATTCTTGAGCAGGGCGTCAAGAAACTCAGACAGAGCACTATACCTATTGTTAAGGTATGATGGAATTCCCGTCTAGGACCGGAATGTATGTGGTAGCGCAGAGATCAAATGCGGCTCAAATATCCACACCTCTTTACTAAACATGAACATGTGCATAGATCAAACGCTGAACATAAATCAGCTTGCTCAAAGTGAATTTCGGGGCAAAATTCCTTTCAACTTGGGGATGATGTGACATCCGGGAACCAAGCACACAGTATTAAGCTGGCTTTACTGTTTACTTACTGAATTTCGGGACGGAATTCTTTTCAACTTGGGGATGATGTCATGCCCCGCAAATTCAGGTTCGTACTTTAACTAAACTCTAGTTACTTGTACTTACATTCCTTGCATTCTACTTAACTAGGGTTAGCTAGATGAGTTACACGTTGCACAGTTATAGGTCAATAACTGCATGAAACGGTAATTCGGAGAATTACCGGACTACGTACGCGAGTATCGAACCCCGAATGTTGGTGAAATAACAAAACAAATAATCATAGAATAACTCATTTGATATTATTTGCAATTATGTGCTTAGTTGAATCTATTTGTGAACTGATGTACAATTCTGTGTATTTAAGCGAAACGTGTTACCAAACCGGTAACCGACACCTGACGAACCGGGAACGTATTTTAGTTGTAAAATATTGAGTAGAGTATTTTATGGACTAGGTGTTATATGTAAAGCCCAATTATAAAGAAAAAATGAAATATATAATAATAAAACCTTTGGACTTGGACTAGCCAAAAAGATCAGGCTAGGCTCAGATCGACCCAAGTTAGTTTTTGTTATAAAAATTGATTTTTAACCTAATTTTTCATTATAACACAACCCTAATCACTCTTAACAGCCACCATACGAAAATCTTACCTCCTAACCTCTGCCATAACCATAATCAATCAAGTTTTGGAGTTCTAGTTGAGTTTTTATCACCCGAATGAAGAGCTTTAGGTATATTATCAAACCTTTTGTGTTCTAGTTGAGTTGTCCAAGATCTGAAATAAACTTACAAGGATTAAAACATGGCTTTTATAAAGGTTTAATGGGATTTAACAAGGTCTTGTGTGTTATTATGTGTTAGATGTTATGTTGTTGTATGATTAAGGATTATTGAACATCTAGGGTTTATAGATGATGATATTTACCAAGAAACTTGCATGTTTTGATCAGATTGATGTGTGGTGAATCTTTTATGATGTTTATTTGATGTTCTTGATTGATGATATGCAACTAGGGTTTGATATAGTTGATAATATTGCATGATTAAAATCTGGACAGAATCTGAATGTCGACTTGTAGGCCCTGTATCACGACTTAAATATATCTGTTTTGATCAATTATTTGCATAAACAAGTTGTACAAGGTCTTAGATTTTTAGAATGGGCAAAATCATCTGATTTGGACATCGGTTGATATGTTTTTGGAATTTTCTTTGATTAAAGGTCATATCAGATTTTCGGATTAGTAAATTGGGTCAACTTTAAACGATCATAACTTGAGTTTTACAAAGAATTAAATTATGAAATTTGGACAGTAGGTCGACATTGATTAAATTTGACTATTCCAAGTGGATTCATTCCGTTTGGATAAATACACAATTGTTGGGAATTTTTCTACTAATCTGATTTATTGTGAGTATTTTCTGGACCTAGTTGTATTGTATGATTTTTCATAATTTTCACGAAATAAAATATGGACTTGTCCAGTAGACTCCCTGGAATATTCAGTAAAATTTTGGGAGTCTATTTCATTGGATAAGTATTTTTAATAAATTGATTTTCACAGCGCACAATCTGTCCTAAAAACGCAGATTATGTAATGAACATTTATGTGGCTATTTGGAGTCTTGTATGACTTGTATTTGACATGAACTTGTATGAGCACTTATATGAGGTGTATATGAAGTGTAAAAATGATGTTAATCATTGTGTTCACCAATGGGTTCGTAGGGTTTACTTATGCATATAGAAACACTAGGCGTCACTCACACGGTTTTGTATTTTAAAATGTTTCGGACAAACGGGTTATATGGTGTATGTAATAGGGAGTCGGTAGCACGTCCTTATTTGCGAAGTTTGGATTATTTGCTTGCAACCTAAGGTGAGTTTCACTACTCTTTTCTCAAAAGCATGCGTCTCGGGTTTGAGACAACTTACTTAACTTTTCTAGTCCGGTTTGGGACTACTATTTTCTAGTCCGGTTTGGGACTACTACACATCCCGGGTTTTGGGATGCTATGACTCCTTGTGTGGGTCGGGTTTTGCTAGTTTCACACTCTGTGTCCTTGATGAACTAAACTGCATTCTATCACGGAAGTCCTTCACTATTTACCGAATGAGTTGCCGGGTTATGGCAAGTGGGTTACTAGTTAATAGCGCTATTAGGTTTGACAAACCTCACTGTGCTGGGAGCCGGGCGTGAACTACTACCTTATATTTTATCATTGTTGATAGGCAATGATGGGAGGCAAAAACCAGCTCGCGGGTCGAGTGCATCGTTTGAATAGCAATTCGGTATATCATTGTTTAGTTATCATGAATGGGTTTGGGAAACCTCACTGTTGTTCTTGGTTTGGGAAACCTACACTTTTACTTACCTTACTTTGTGAACTCACCAACTTTATGTTGACACGCGATATACATGCTTTTGCAGGTAGTTAGCTTCCGGTGTCACGATTAGGAAGCACAGCACGTTTCACTGCATTTGGGGTTTTGGGCATACACCTAAATTACATATCATGCTTTTAAGTTTTCTTTCACATGGTTTTAATTTGGGCGCGTTGTTTTGCGCATGGTTTTAAAAGGTTTAAATTTGGTTTACGCTTCCGCAGCTTAACTAAACTTGATTTTTGAAAACGAACTAAATGGTTTGGCATTTAGAGTTCGTTCATATGACTTATGGCTATGGGATCCTGGTATGTCATGCACCTCGTGGTATAAACCACACAGTGGAAATTTGAGGGTGTAACAAGTAGAGGCTATCAATGCCAATCCATAACCAGTCGGTGCGTCAAAATAATCATCGATTTATACACCCTATATTTGGTTGTTTTGTTTGACTTGATTCTATCGATTAAATACAATCAAGCGCAATCAGGGCTAGAGTTCTTTCAAAAAACGAATATACCTGATTCATGAGTCTTAACAAGACAATTAATGGCATATTAACTTTCATCGCATACCACTCTGTCCTTGTGTTAAGGGGAATTGAGTGAGTTACATGTTAACCGAATGTTAAAAGTGTGCATTAAATTATTTTTCCTTTTCTAAATAAAAAACTTTTAAAAATATATGGTTATGTGAAGTTAATTGGATTAAACTATTTTCTTAGGTTGAGGTGAAGTAAAATAGGGAAAAATAGTTGATGTATTATCTTGATGTTGTTAATCGGTTTTAAAGTATACCTTAAGGCCTAAAAGTCGATATTTGAGGTGCAAAAATAGGTTATTTTAAGTAGCCAATTCAATTAATCTAACCGGTGATTAATTAAAAAAACAGATATTACTTTAACCGTTTTCCGCTCATTTTTCCTATTTTTTACTATAACTGGTTCGGTTAATAAATGGTTTTCAAGTTAATTAACCATAGTTTTTGTTAACAGATTCCTTTTAAAAGAAATCCTTAACCGGTTATGAACCTATGGTAAAATTATCATCATCATCATCATACTTAGTAAATCTCACTAATAGCAAAGTTAAAATAGGATCTGAGAAGGGTAAGATGTAGACAACATTACCTCTACCCCGTAGGAAAAGAAAGGCTACTTCCAGTGCGACCACTGACTCCATAGTAGTTTTGCATCAAGCCTTGGACATAAGACCCATAGCACTCAACACTTCTGACAAAAGGCCGATTAGTGCATGTACCTCTTATATTTCGGCTATCAGTTCCACCACATTATGCATGATTAACTGTCTGCCGCATTTAACGTTATTTTCACAAAACTAGTAAAATAACATTAAAATTAGTGCAATTTCACGTTTGCCTCCCGAGAGACTTCACATATATACTTTATATGCTCACACCGCAATATATCGGTCACTCCTCAGTCGGTTATTAACTGGTTATGGAAGTTTATACAACCGGTTATTTTGTGCACCTCTAGTCGATATCAATTAGATTTCGTTAGTGGGCTAGGTGGTTTGTATGGGTGTCAATTGTGTCGGGTTAACTAGTTGATAGGTTTCGGGTTTGCGTGTTAACCAAACGAGTATATTAATTTGTGTTGTGTCAAACCCATTTAATTTGTGTTGTACTAATATTGTGTTTTGTGCCAACTCGTTTAATGTTCGTAATGCGAATATGAGTAAAAACTAGTGACTTCGTGATGAAATCTTTCATAATTGTGTTTTTTTTTTTTTTTTTTTTTTTTTTTTTTTGTTAAGGTATAGATCAACTAGAAACCCACTAACTACTCCAACCCTTTTTAACGGGAGTAGCCACCCGAGTTCGAACCAGGGAGAGTACGTATTGGCAGAGCCTTGCCTCTACCTCTGTAAGGGAGAATAAAATCTTACCCACAGCCAGGCTCGAACTTGGAACCTCAGGGCAGGAATCCCGAAGGGAAAATCTTCCCAACTCCCCACAAACCAATTGGTCTGTAGATCATTGTTTTAAAATTTTGTCTTTCCCTATTCCAAACTAAGGTTTAGCTTGATATTAAAAGAAGCAAATGGAATGATTGGATGATCAATATCAAGAATAGTTTTTTTTTTTTTTTTTTTTTTTTTTTTTTTTTTTGCCAATGATCTCCAGCCCAGCTGGTTTGAGGTAGGGTGGGTTTTCCCTTAGGGGTTCCCATCCTGGGGGTAGGTCACAGGTTCAATTCATGCACACAACAAAAAAATTCCCCGTGACGGTTTGAGCTTAGGCAAGGAGGACACCGGTGTGTGGGTAGGGATTCGAACTTGGGACCGCTAGGTTAGGGTTGTACAAGGATTTCCACTGAACTAAGCCTTTCAAAAAAAAAAAAAAATATCAAGAATAGTTAAATTATCAAATAAAAACGTTTCAAGTAAAAAGTTAATAGAACGGTTCAAAAGGAAAAAAATCGTTCGCTTTTAAAAGTTTGTATAGAGGAAAAAAAAATAAAATCTAACTTTAAATATCAACAGTTTTTAGCTCAAAAATCTAAAAATAACATTTTAAAAAACCCTTAAACGGGTTAAAAGATTAACCGGCTTTTCAAACGGGTTTCGGACCAACCTATATACTTAAGAAGCCGTGTTTGGATTAACTCATGTTAGCCGAAATCCTGTATTATTTCATGTCATGTTTCGGTTCGTATAAGAAATTACCACCCCTAGATTTGAGTTCCATTTATACGCAACACATGTTATATAGGGTATGTTTGGCAATGAGCTTTTAATAGCTTCAAGCTTCAAGCTTTTAAGAAAAAGCTCCTACTTAATAAAAAGTCTTGTTTGGTTGAAGGGGCTGGAAGCTTTTAGGTTAGAGAAAAAACTCTACAGTGAAAAGCTACTAGTAGTAGCTTTTAAGAAAAAGCTCTACTAGCTACAAGCTTTTAATTAGTAAATAACACAAATACCCATTCTATTTTAAAAATAAAATAAAAACCTTCTTTACAAGCTTTTAATTATGACCATTTTGGTCATTTTATACATTTTATTAAAAGCTGCAGCTACTCTGCCAAACACTAAAATATATTTAAAAAGCTTCCAGCTACCAGCTTACAGCTTGCAGCTACCAGCCTCCAGCTAGTTTTGCCAAACATACCCATAGAGTAAATAGCCAAAACCATCCCTGCGGTTTGGCGGGTTTTGCCAGTTCAACCCAAAATAAAACTATTTGCCTAAACAATCCAGTAATTTAACGAAATGCGCCAAAACAATCCATTTTTAACGGGGTTATCTCAACCCAGTTAAGTTAGGGGCAAAATTGTCCATTTACCCTCTCACTCCCCATTATCACCACCACCAATCCAGACCGCCGCCACCATCACCACCACACTAGACCACCGTCACCACCACCACCACACCATCACTACCTTCTCAACCCACCACCACTTTCATCACTATCACAATCTTCTCAAACCACCATCACATCTCACCGCTATCACCACCATCTCAAACCACCCAGCTTTCACCACAGCCGTTCACCACCAACACTACCACCAGGTCCAATGACTACCACCATCGTAACCACCCTGTTTCCCTCTCTATTCCCAAAAAAACGAAATGCTCCCCACCATAATATTTGAAGCATGTAAACAGTTCCGGTGACCGGCGCCGGTGGTGTAACATCGCAAAATTTTCCCCAAAATTTTAATACATAAAAAGCCCTTATATATATATATATATTTTATTACACCTTTATCATTAATATTATACAAATGTGCATAAGTCTTTATTTATCCTAACTCACAACTTATATACATACATAAATGTATATAAATAATAATAATAATAATATGATTCTAAATTCTTTTTTTTTTCACATACAAGATTTTTTTTTTTTAAATAAAGCCTTGAGTCAAATAGTCAAAGTCCTAGTCAAAGTCTTAGTCAAACAGTCAAAGTCTTAGTCAAATAGTCAATTCATCATAAAACCTTACTTTATGGTGTTGACCAATTTTAATGGCTAATTGACTCCAAAACTAGTATAAAAACCCACCTATGACCCATTATACTTTGCACCTCTAAATCGATTGTTTCAATCCGATTAAACTTTCCCTCATACCTTTCTTCTATAGTCTATTACTTCTACAATTGAAGCTTTGATTATAAGCTCTTGTAATTGGCGAATTGGAAGCTTGATATTCTTTCTTTTTCGTTTTCTTCAATTTGGACTAGCTACGTTGTTGAGTCTTTGGGATTCGCCTCGCATACATTCACAACGCATTATTCTATTTTTTTTTTACGAGACATAGCATTTTTCTAAGGTGAGTTTTACATAACCCCTTTTTCTATTTATCACCATTTTTGGGGTGAAACATGTTACAACATCATTTTATGCAATTCAATCATCAATGTGTCTATGTGTTTCTATGTTGCATTATGTCTTGAGCATGATTAGAGTAAGCACCATTCTAGCATAATCATTAACTCCGTACAAGCCGGCGGTAAACATTGATAGATCTATTGGACTGACAATCCCACCCGGATACGTGCCTCCTACAAAGGTAGCGTGGGTGTTTGTTATCGTATAACATATTCAATTGGACCATGAGCGTATGGTATGTATCATATTATAACAGTCATCAGGGTTGATTATGCACTCGATTTATTTCTAGTATGTTCTCACATATGGACTAGATTGACATGACACATGAATTGCACATCATTTTTATTCAATTATCAAAAACCTATGTAATTCTCACCAACTTTTGTTGACCCAAAATATTTTCAACTTAACATGTTTCAGGTTCTACTTGCTTGAAGATTTGAATTAATGCTTGAAGATGTGTGCATAGTTTTATTCAATTTGATGTACGAATTCTTGTAGAACAATTGTATGTAATTTATTTAAATCATATAATGAAATTTATTATTTACCATGAGCTACTGAACAATCATCAATACGTGACATCCCGATGTTTCCGCCATCGGTTGGGGTGTTACAGATTGGTATCAGAGCATGGTTATAGGGAATTAGGTTATTAGAAAAATAATCTAGTCTATAACCATAGGATTTAACCAGTACTTGCTTCTTTTACTTGCTTGCATAAACATGTTATCAATTTGCAACCTATGTGTATAATAAATGCTGCACTTAATAGAGGTCATCATGCCTTTTCAACAGTCGGGAGAGGCCCTACAACCTGCTCCACGACTGGTGGAGGCTATCGAACCTACTCAACGATTGGTAGAGGTCATTATGCCTTTTCAACAGTCGGGAGAGGCCCTACAACCTACTCCACGACTGGTGGAGGCTATCGGACCTGCTCAACAATCGGTGGAGATATAGAAGGACGCAAAACTTTAATGTAAGGTAAATTGGTGATTGCGGTCCGGAACGTAATCATGAATTTACAGGTACGTTAAGGTAGTGTGAAATTCTATCAAGGTTTTCAGTAAATAACCAATTATAAACTCTAGTTACCTGGTAGTTCATTTAGTCTTTCTATAGTCAATCAACTCATGCATTTCTTTTAGGAGTCCTAAAACTTAAGATTCTTATTCTCCTTGCTATTTTAGATGAACCTAATCCAACCCTTAAAACTCACACATATCAAAACTCTTACCCAAATTATTCGAAACAGTTTATTCTGTTACCTATAAATTTATGTCATGCCTTAACTCGAAACTTCCCAAACCACCCTTGTCCTAATTTCTACCCAATCACCTTCAACCCTGTGTTTTCAATAAACTTCGGGACGAAGTTTCCAAAAGTAGGGGAGACTGTAACATCGCAAAATTTTCCCCAAAATTTTAATACATAAAAAGCCCTTATATATATATATATTTTATTACACCTTTATCATTAATATTATACAAATGTGCATAAGTCTTTATTTATCCTAACTCACAACTTATATACATACATAAATGTATATAAATAATAATAATAATAATATGATTCTAAATTCTTTTTTTTTTCACATACAAGATTTTTTTTTTTAAATAAAGCCTTGAGTCAAATAGTCAAAGTCCTAGTCAAAGTCTTAGTCAAACAGTCAAAGTCTTAGTCAAATAGTCAATTCATCATAAAACCTTACTTTATGGTGTTGACCAATTTTAATGGCTAATTGACTCCAAAACTAGTATAAAAACCCACCTATGACCCATTATACTTTGCACCTCTAAATCGATTGTTTCAATCCGATTAAACTTTCCCTCATACCTTTCTTCTATAGTCTATTACTTCTACAATTGAAGCTTTGATTATAAGCTCTTGTAATTGGCGAATTGGAAGCTTGATATTCTTTCTTTTTCGTTTTCTTCAATTTGGACTAGCTACGTTGTTGAGTCTTTGGGATTCGCCTCGCATACATTCACAACGCATTATTCTATTTTTTTTTACGAGACATAGCATTTTTCTAAGGTGAGTTTTACATAACCCCTTTTTCTATTTATCACCATTTTTGGGGTGAAACATGTTACAACATCATTTTATGCAATTCAATCATCAATGTGTCTATGTGTTTTCTATGTTGCATTATGTCTTGAGCATGATTAGAGTAAGCACCATTCTAGCATAATCATTAACTCCGTACAAGCCGGCGGTAAACATTGATAGATCTATTGGACTGACAATCCCACCCGGATACGTGCCTCCTACAAAGGTAGCGTGGGTGTTTGTTATCGTATAACATATTCAATTGGACCATGAGCGTATGGTATGTATCATATTATAACAGTCATCAGGGTTGATTATGCACTCGATTTATTTCTAGTATGTTCTCACATATGGACTAGATTGACATGACACATGAATTGCACATCATTTTTATTCAATTATCAAAAACCTATGTAATTCTCACCAACTTTTGTTGACCCAAAATATTTTCAACTTAACATGTTTCAGGTTCTACTTGCTTGAAGATTTGAATTAATGCTTGAAGATGTGTGCATAGTTTTATTCAATTTGATGTACGAATTCTTGTAGAACAATTGTATGTAATTTATTTAAATCATATAATGAAATTTATTATTTACCATGAGCTACTGAACAATCATCAATACGTGACATCCCGATGTTTCCGCCATCGGTTGGGGTGTTACAGGTGGTCCTCTTCATCTCCAACGAACACCTCCTTCTCTCCTCTTTACCACCAAGCCCTTATTTACTCTTTTAACCTGTAACCCATCTTTGATTCCTTAATACACCTAAGCTGATGATTATTTTGAAACAACCCACAAGTAACCGGCAATCTATACTGCTCCTATAACCCACCGTAACCTATTCCCATGACCGATTCCGGTATCGACCACTCATCCAATAATCCGTATAACCCGCATGAAGTCATTGTTCTGTGTTCATTATCTAACCCCAAAACCCTTCTAATTATCTCGTCATTCACATACACATCCATTGATGTGTATGTGAGATGTATCTTTTGTAACTTGGGAGGGGGAATTGGAGGGATGTTGTATCCGGTTAGTACACCGGTCAATCTCTGATTGTTTTTCCAATGATAATCCGGAGAGAGTCCGGTTATGGTTCCGATGTACCTCTGATCCATATAGAGAATCATGTGATGTTGGTATGAATTGTGCAATTATCATATAATTGTTAAGTTATATAGGTGTGCTCCAAGTCTTGTGGCCATTGAAAACCACAAAACTCTTCCGGAGTCAAAAACCTCTGGCGATAGGGTTAAAACCAAAAGATAACAAATAAAACGGCGCCACCCGACGGCGACTCCTCCATACATCCATCTATGTAGTCGGCGGCAACTCCTCCATACAACTTTCTAAGTAGCCGGAATCTGTCCGGATTTCTCACATTTTAGAGAGAGAAAGATTAAAGTCATGATGTAGAGAAAATGAAGAGAGTTGAGAGAGTAATATTAAGAGAGGCCCAACTGATCAGAAAGTAAATGGACAATTTTGCCCCTGACTTAACTGGGTTGAGATAACCCCGTTAAAAATCAACTGTTTTGGCGTATTTCATCAAACTACTGGATTGTTCAGGCAAATAGTTTCATTTTGAGCTGGACTGGCAAAACCCGTCAAATCACATGGACGGTTTTGGCTATTTACTCTATATATATTTATATGTATATACACTTGAAAGGTTTTTGGCGCTCACCACCTTTCTTAACAACATCCCTCAAGTTTTTTAGATTTACAAAATCCACCCCCACTTTTTTTAACAGCAAGGCGTGACACCGGACGCTGTATCGAAGGTTGACTACTTGTCCGCTGCCAGCCCCTTGGCTCTCCCAGATGAGTGGAAACCCGGCCTCCACCTGCCCGAAGGCACGATAGTGGATTAATAATCGGTAAAATCTCATTTCCCATCCAAGTCGAACCGACGCCACCCATATTCGCTCTTCACGTGGATGCCGCATAAAATAATGGAGAGAGTGGGAATCGAACCTGGGTCACAGGGAACACCAAGTCTTTCTCCAACCACTCCACCACTACCTTATTGGCCACCCCACTTTCTAGCTTACCAAAATAGGCACCTATACTTTTTAACTTCTCTTCGACCTCAAACTTTTGGCATGTAACCTATTCTACCCCCAAACTTTGCAATAATGTCAAAGGTGACCATCTTACTTTCTAGATATCACTTTGACCTCCTCAAGTTTCTAAAGTTTCGAGCTTACCTTAAAACTATATTTTTATGTTTTTATTTTACGGACGTGTCATTATAAATTGGAGTTCGTCTGCGCTGTGACGTAGTTTTTGTTTGAACATGAATCGGTTCAATTATAAAATGTTTTCTTTTATGTACATTTAGACCTAAACTCCACTACATGTTTAATTTCTTATGAACTTATGATAATCTAGAGAGTGACTAGAGATGTATGGGAAGATATTTTAAATCCAGTTCGATGAGGATAATTTCGTCAACGTAAACGATGTGATTATGTGGTCGTACCACATTCTACTTTTGAAATATTAATCGCTTGACGTTTGATGTGACTATTCAAGTGACTGCTTAATTATTATCACGTTACAGATATGATCTTGCTTTTAATCTACAAAAGATCAAGGAGAAGGGTCCATTGCCATGATGTCTAGCTCTTTTCCTTCACTTTGATTCTGATAGCCAGACAACTAGACAATAGTTAGCAGCTGAACCATGTCTTAAGATTACTACTAGACCAGTTTATTATAATCCTTTTTATATTTGAAGACGAATTTCTTTTAATCCTTCTATCCGTCGGACTTGAATCCAATACCTCAAATCCTAGGTGTTCCTAAAGGTTTTGTTTTTGCCAGTGAGTTATCCACTACAAGGAAGTCGACCTTTAGCGGCCACGCCTGCTGCCGCTAAAGGTATTTAGCGGCAGCAAGACCTTTAGCGGCTACGGCTGCCGCTAAAAGTCCTGCCATCTTTAGTCTGTCGCTAAAGGTTCTGTTGCCGCTAAAGGTGTAGCCGCTAAAAGTAATTATCTACGTGGCATTATCTTTTAACTTTATTATTTTTTTTTTCCACGTGGCATGCCACGTGGCATGCCACGTGGCAGATTTCTGTGCATCCTGGGTAAGACTTTTAGCGGCGACGCGTCGCCGCTAAAGGTCTATTTTTTTTTTTTTTTTTTTTTTTTTTTGCTATTCGTTTACTCCGCACACGCATAACCAAACTAAATAATAACAAAAATAATAAACCAACATCTACATATATATAAAATAAACGTAACAAAGTTAAACGAACATTCGTCAAAACATATCAAACAAAATAAACTAACATACCATCCTAATATTTGAATCAAGTCTACACCATCAAAACTAAACGAACATACCAAAGTTGCCTAAAAGTCTTCGTCTTGCTCTTCGTCTTCGGCTTCATCGTCGTGATCGTCATCGCCATTATTACCACTTACGCCTAGATTTCCAAGCCTTTGTTGGACCAATTGATTAGCCATTTGGAGCAATTGCGCTTGGAATTGAGGAGTCGCTATTATATCATTAATGTGCTCCTACAAAACATATATATACCAAATGGGTCAACTATCAACATTTAAACTACAAATATATACCAAATGGGTCAACTATCCTATTTACTAAACATATTTATACCAAATGGGTCAAATATTCTATTTACTAAACATATTTATACCAAACGGGTCAAATACTAACATTTAAACTACAAATATATACCAAATGGGTCAACTATCCTATTTACTAAACATATTTATACCAAATGGGTCAACTATCAACATTTAAACTACAAATATATACCAAATGGGTCAACTATCCTATTTACTAAACATATTTATACCAAATGGGTCAACTATCAACATTTAAACTACAAATATATACCAAATGGGTCAACTATCCTATTTACTAAACATATTTATACCAAATGGGTCAACTATCAACATTTAAACTACAAATATATACCAAATGGGTCAAATATTCTATTTACTAAACATATTTATACCAAACGGGTCAAATACTAACATTTAAACTACAAATATATACCAAATGGGTCAACTATCCTATTTACTAAACATATTTATACCAAATGGGTCACTTATAGTCCATAACAACGCCGCCTTCATTGTGAAGTGCGTGTTTGTCGCAGCGTCTTTAGCAAGTACGCCTGTCTGCCACAAATCCTTAAGCTCATCCACCAACGGCCTAAGGAAAACGTCCATGTCCTTCCCAGGGGATTTAGGGCCAGGAATCAACAAGGTCAACATAAATGTGGACTCTTTCATGCATAGCCACGGAGGCAGATTGTATGTGGTGAGTATAACCGGCCAAGTGCTATGAGTCGAGCTTTTGATGCTGTAAGGATTAAAACCGTCAGCTGCAAGCCCTAGGCGAACATTTCGGGGTTCACTCGAGAAGTTAGGGTACCTTAGATCAAAGTCCTTCCATGAAGATCCATCAACTGGATGACGCATAATACCATCTTCTGATCGTCCGGTACTGTGCCATATCATATCTTTTGCTGTGTGCCTTGAGCCATACAAGCGTCGTAGTCTGGGGGTCAAAGGAAAGTATCGTAACACCTTGTGAGGTACATTCTTGCCACTTGTGTCTTTCTTTACCCACCGACTCTCATTACAAACAGGACAGTTCTGCAGCGACTGATTTTCTTTCCAGAAGAGAGCACAGTCCCATTTACACACGTCTATCATCTCATATCCCAAACCAGTCTTCTTTAATATCTTTTTGGCTTTGTAATGCGAAGGGGGGACCTTGTTACCTGCTGGAAGTATAGACCCGAAAAACCCGAGAAGCTCATCAATCGAATTATTAGTCCATTTGTGCCTTACCTTCATATTCATAAGCTTTGATATAAAGTCAAGGGAGGAATAATCAGCACACCCAGGATATAGCTCTGATTCGACTTCATCTATCAGGGCTTCAAACTCATCACGAACATCACTACTCTCTGTATTCGAGCCCCCTTCATTAAGGTCAGTATACTCTTCCATACGATCCTCTTCCACTACCACACGCTCCGCTATAAGGTCTGCGATAACGTCATTCATATCGCTTCTTCCCCTAACCTCATTTACGACTACAGGAGACGGCGTAATTGGGTTTTCACCGTGATAGATCCACGGCGTGTAATATTCATCGAAACCATTTATACGAATATGATATGTCATTGTTAAGAAGCCTATGAAGATAGAATTATTACACTTTTTACACGGACATCTAATCGTTCCATCTGAGTTGACGAATGGTTTGGCATACTCAATGAAATTGTCAATTCCTTTTTGGTACTCAACATCCAAACGGTTCTTTATAAACATCCAGCTTTTATCGATCGACATGATGATGTGACTGAAACATAATTTGGGTTTGAGGCACGATAATTTAAATGAAACGTATTATTGACACCTAAAGGGTAGGCTGCTAAACCCACTTTTTGAATACCTTATCTCATATATGAATGTGTATTACATGATTGTTTGTTTGAGAAAAATTCGGCAGCATTTCCCCTTAGCCCCCAAGTATATAATATAAATATATACCCGAGGAGCAAAGAGGAAACGCCAACCGAATCTTTCAAAAACAAACAATCATGTAGTACACATTCACATCCTAAATGAGATAAAGTATTCAAAAAGCAGTCCCAAAATGGGGACTACCCGAAATTAATTACTAAATCAATTTCGGGCGGGTATTTCTAAGCTCACTATGTTTTAAATGGGGATTCATTTTCGGGCATGTCTTTCTAGTCTCAATATGTAATAACATACAAATATAAACACACATACACTCATACATACACTCATACACACATACATACATACATACTCATACATACATACATACATACTCATACATACATACATACATAGTCATACATACATACACGCATACATACATACTCATACATACATACATACTCATACATACATACACGGATACATACACTCATACATACATACATACATACATACTCATACATACATAAATGCATACTCATACATACACACACTCATACAAACATATACTCATACATACATACATACACTCATACATACACACACTCATACATACATACATACACACACTCATACAAACATACATACATACTCATACATACATACATACATACATACACGCATACATACATACATACATACATACATACATACATACACTCATACATACATATACTCATACATACATATACTCATACGTACATACATACATACACACATACATACATACATAAAAATTAAAAAAAAAACAGAAAAAAATAAAACAAAACAAAAAAATATATAAAAAACAGAAAAAATAAAAAAAATCATAAAAAAATAAAAAAAACAGAAAAAATAAAAAAAAACAGAAAAAATATATAAAACAAAACAATTAGCGGCGGCGACTAACCTTTAGCGGCTGCGATTAAACCTTTAGCGGCGACAAAGTTCAAGTTCTTCCCGTAGATCGGTCCTTTCCTACAAACATAAACAAATCATCAAATAATAATAAATTTTTTAACCTCAAAACAGAAAAAAAAAGAAAAAAAAAACTGAAACTAAAAAATACAAAATAAATTCAGAAAATAAAAGAAAATAATAGAAATTAAACAAAAAAAATTAAAAAAACTGAAAAAAAAAATAAAAACTGAAAAAAATAAAAAATAAAAACTGAAAATAAAAAAATACAAACATAAAATAAAAGAAAAAAAAACGAAAATAAACCAAAAAATAAAATAAAACTGAAAAAATAAAAAAAATAACCGAAAAAAATAAAAAACAAATAATAATAAATTACTTACAAGAGAGAGGGGAGAAGAAGGAGAAGGTGGTGGTAGCGGGGCTCGGCGGTGGTGGTGGGCCTGTGCTCCGGTGGTGGTGGTGGCGGGGCTCGGGAAGGTGGGGCTGTGCTCCGGTGAGTGAGACGAGAGAGGGATGGATGGGGTGGATGGTTGCGAGGGGGTGGGGGTGGATGCAGCGGCGGGGTTAGGTGGTTGGCGGCGGCGGTAGGTAGGGTTGGGAGGTAGATGAGCAGAGGTAGAGAGGAGGGAGTGACAAATGAGAGGGAAAGGAAATTCTTGGCGGTATAAGGCTGATTGTTTTTTAGACTTTTAGCGGCGACACTGTCGCCGCTAATGGTCTTCTTAGGTGGCCGTTGGATTAAATTTTAAGGGTCAGGATTGATTTTACACCTTTAGCGGCTACCCGCCTGGCCGTGGCCGCTAAAGGCGTAGCCGCTAAAGGTCAAATTTCTTGTAGTGATCAACCGCATTAGTTAACCACTATTATTAAACTAATTCAGAGATTGTGTTGCTAACCATTGCCAGCGCCAATTTAAGGACTCCGTATTTTGAAGCTATCGCTTTGTCCCTCCAATCCAATAAGGCCCCGAAATTTAAAAGATTTATTTAATATTTATGGTATATGTTTGTAATCAAGATGACAAACCTTTGGCTTAATACATTTATGGTTTGTAAGTTTTTTTTATTGTATTTATCGCACAAATAGTTTTAACTCTGCAATTACTGTCATCTTCACATTTTATGCTTCTATTTTTAGTTTAGGAAAAATGCCCCTATATATTTTAGTATTTGCTTTAGACCTCCACAAAAGTTGAACCGGCCCTAACCATTCCAAGCTAGGTGTACGAAAATGTTTTACGCTCAATAAGTTAACTAACTCAGAAATCCCGTATGCAGCTACTCATGTAAACTGGATAAAGTAGCAACAAACTTAACTCTTAAGTAAAAGTTCACTTGTTAATGCCCGACATTCATTGTTAACAATTTATAAGTCACTTTTATTATATTCTTAAATCATAAGTAAATCTTGTTAATTTGGCCTTTATGAATATGAAGCACAAGAAATAACACGGATATTTTGTAGGAACTCCACATGAATCTTTTTCTGATTTATCAAAAACAAAAGCCACAAATTACATGCATGGACCCTTGATCATTTGTTTATACCAACAATATATAACTTGTTACAAACTAACCTGACTCAAACTCAAACTCTAACGTTTTAAACTTGATCAAGATTAATCCCAACAAATTTATTACCAACAGTTAACCAAATCACGTCCAAAGAATACGATGACGGTTTCATTTATATTTTACAGCTCGTATCTAAGCTCGAGAATAATCATTGAACATCAAATAAAATCAAATGCAAAAGAAATTATGATCAAAAGTTGCAAGAGAAAACTAATCCTAAAAGTTGTATACAAATATATTCTGAATCTTCATATTTTCATCCATTATCGTTGTCATTTAAGATGGGAAAAAGCCAATGATGTTGTAGCCCAGTGATTGCAAGTTTGTAATGGAGATGGGAAGGTTTTACCCACATTTGTGGGATTCCTGTCCAGAGTCTCAGGTTTGGTTTCATTTTCCACCGAAAAAATAACTATTGGGATTGAAAGAAGAAACCCGTGCGGGGAAGGTTTTGATCCTGGACAAAGGTGGCTTTCTAGCCATGAGTTTACCGTTGAAACACAACATTTCAAAGAAAAAAATTAAGATGGGAAAAACCGTCAATCTTGTTTGGATACTTAAACTAATCCAACATTCTAACCTAAAACTAGAAGTCTAGAAGTGTACGTAGAAGATAACAAGAGATATTTCCATTCACAATCATGTGGTGTAAAGCACTTAAACCGTATGGTTCCTAAATTAACCACATGAGACTAAAGGTGCACACAAGGCCATCTTCAATAAATTTCAAAACGTTTTGAGCATGAAGCAAGTAAAAATAAATCGGTCCATATAATTTAAACCAACTCACAAAGCCCACAACATTAATTAAGTTTAGCCAATTAAACTTATTTTTATTGGGTCTAAACTTTTAAACAATTTATGCCTTCATCACGGTATTAAAAACAATAGTCCACATGTTTTAATATTCTTTAAAAGATATATACATAAGATATAAAAAAAAAATTAAAAACTTCGGGCCCTTGGGGTTGTTGGGCATAGGGCCGTCGCCTTCATTGCCCACCCCCATCACCAGCCATGGGTGCACAAATAGGATTCAAACTCTAAACCGACTCATTTAGTTAACGAAAAGTCAAAACCAGGTTGAGTTTCATACCGGTTCAGGTCTTTCTCAGTCTATTGACCGGTGTTTTGACCTTTTTTTACCTAGTCAGTTCGGGTTTAATCAGTTTCAAGGAGATCGGAGAATATAAACCTGTTAAAAACCTACAGGTTGTGCCGGTTCTAAACCAGTTTCTAAGTATACCGGTTTCGGTTTAGGCTCAGTCTCGGTTTCAACTTTCAACTCAATAACCTTTTTTTTTTCTTTTTTTTTTTTTCATCTGTACATGGGATCTTGCCCTTCATGGCAAATAACACTGCTACGTAAATTAATCTAAAACACAAAACCTTAATAAATTACATGCATATGGTTCCATTTGGAACAGAACGAACAACGAACACCACTTGTAGTTGCAACTTGCAAGTCCAACAAGGGACACTCTCTGCCGCCAAAAAGGGCTTATGTCATTATGTGCCGACATTTATGGTTTTTATTTCTCTCTTCGGCTTTTAGGGTCGCTGGACACACGTCGACTAACACATGATCTTACCAAGATACATGTCAGCAGCTTTTTCTCTATTTCTTTTTCATTTTTTTCCTTCTAGAGTGAGCCTCCACTGACTATGATAATAAATTGAAAAACCCCACACCACCAAACATATTGTTCATTTGACTAATTATTATTATTATTATTATTATTATTATTATTATTATTATTATTATTATTATTATTATTATTATTGAGTAAAAATCAAATATAAATACAAATAGGCTTAACCTACCAACCATGAGAAGTGAAGGAGGAAATTTTTTTTATTTTTTATTTTTAATTTTTTCCCCATCTTCTTAAACATGCTTTCTAGATAAATAATACAAAAAAAAAAAAAAACAATTGCAGCGTAATTACGTCATTAAAGTAATTACAGTAGTTTACACTAGAGTAGTTACGCAATTACTCTACAACAGTAATTACGTAATTACTCCACACGATTTTTTTTAAGATTTCAGTACTAAAGTACATGTTTAACAATATGAAAAAAAATTCAAAAAAAAAAAATAATATCATCCTTACTTCTCACGTTAAGGGTTATTTGTAGGATAAGAACCCATTTGTACAATAACATTCCTCTATTATTATTATTATTATTATTATTATTATTATTATTATTATTATTATTATTATTATTATTATTATTATACACACGTGTATATAAATGATTGTTAAATTTCTGACTCACATATGATATTATCTATATTTTTTCATTATTATTATAATTAACAAGATAAGACGATGGTATTATAAAAGTGAAATTACTACTGTTCTACTCGAAAATAATTGATAAAAGATAAAGGTTGACGCTTTTGGTTTATACGCGCATCTATAGAAATAAGTGCACAACTGGTGTTTTTTTGTGCATTTGTATATCTTAATATAGCTTTATTAAATATTTTTACAATGTGAAACGAATAAAACAAAGTTGCTGATAAAATCTTAATATAGCCTTATTAAATAGTTTTGTCTATTGTGAGGAAGCTTTAGAGATCTTTTGAGGTACAGACGAGATCTTTTGAGGAGCGAGGTAGATAGAGGGAGAGGTAAAAAAGGGCCAAGAAGGAAGAGAAGAAAGTGGTAACTGAGGTAAAGAATTGAACATTGTCTATAAGCAAATGTATGAACGTCTTGAAACAAAGGAATGGAAACATGATATATTCAACATTGCAAAAGTTAGAAAGAGATGTAGGCAAGATCTAGTATTAGTGTAGTTCATAAAGGGGAATGATGGATGTGTTTTAGTCAAGGAGTGTTATATTAAGTTGAGATGGCAAACTTATTTCTGAGGGCTTTTTAACAGCGAGAGGGCCCACCAGCAACTTTATGAAAACCTGCCTATTTAAGAAAATCAAAGGAATAATTGCTACTGTCGGCGTATCACACAAGGAGAGGTGAGTACAACATTTAGGAGGATGGAAAGGGCTAAGGCAGTTGGCCAAGATAACATACCAATTGATGTGTGGAAGTATTTAGGTGAGGAAGGAGTTCAATGGTTAACTAATCTATTTACTATTATATTCAAATATGGAAAAATGTTAAATCAATGGAGGACTAGTGTTGTAGTACCGCTATATAAGAACACCGAAGATACCCAATGTTGTGGGAATTATAAAGGGAATAAGTTGCTTAGCCACAAACCTACCCTAAAACGAGTATAAACGTCTCCAAACACCCCGAAACTCGTCCAAACAACATATATACTAGCCTAGGGACATCATGCACTAACAGACTCCCCCTTGGACCAGGCTAGTATACGCACAGAGACTTCAAAAGACATCGTTTATAACAAACACAACAACATTACAGACTCAAAAATTTAGAACAAACATAACAAAACATAACAAGACAAGCAGCATCTTCAGTCTTCTCTATCAGATCGACATCGTCCTGATCCTTGAAAGTCTTGACCAGTCGCATCCAGCATGAACTTTGTTGGCGTGACAAAAGCGAATCACCCTTTGATACTTCAATGCTTGATCGGCTTCGGCCTTCAAATGCTGAATGGGATACATGAACAGTGTCTCCACATCTTTCTCTGAACAGTTGATCAGCCACATCGGATCCCAAATTCTGATCTTCCTGCACGGTTTAGGCGAGTTGCTCAAGACAATCACTGCCTCAGTAGTCACTGCATCATAGTGCCAGTAGTAGAACTTTGAGGAGAAGTCTTGCTCAACCGGGACAATAGGAATCTTCGATACACAGTTTGGTGGCTTGATCTTATGTTCCCAAATATGACTTTTGGTGCGAGGATGAATCTTGTCAGTTTTGTATGACTTGGGATACTGAGGTTTAAGGGATCTCCATTCAGATTGGCTCTCTTTAGCTAGAAGGTTGTAGAAAGTATCTAGGCTGGATTCTTTCTCATAATATAGAGGAAAGTCTAGTCTGATCAGATCTCGGATATACCAGAAGGGGAGACTGAGGACATTCCGGCAAGGGCTGAAGTATAACAAACCTTCTTCCCATTTCACGCCCAACATCTTCGTTTTCTCTATATAAGCCCAACTGATAACATCTCCAGACATCTTAGACAGACGTTTCTTGAAGATAGAAGCTTGTACTGGTCCTTTCTTCTTCTTTTCCTCTTCAGCCGATGGAAACCAATTCGGATATTTCTGCCTGATCTTGTCGTGTCTCTCTTTTACCATATCAGGAACAGAAGTAGGATTAGACTTAAGCTTTTCTTCAGCCTCATGAACCATCTCCTCAGAAATATTAGGAATACCAGTGCCCGTATGATCAACCACATATTCTGGAGTTGGCACACTGGTTCCTTCTTCCAAATTTACCTCATTGTTATCTGGATGCATCTCTGGTGGTGGACTTTGACTTGCACCGGAAGATTCTCCGAGTGCGTGTCCATATACCTCTTTCATGTCATCAGAGGTCATCTCAGGAGGTATCTCGCCCTCCTCTAAGTCATATTCTGGCATAGCAGGTGGAGGAAGTAGGTTGCCTTCATCATCATAGGCAAAATAACAGTTCAAAGGCTCAACATACTCCATTGGTACTACGGCTTTCTTCATTGCATCCCGTGGCTGCTGAATCTTGGTTTTCATGTGACCAGGCTCCCCTGAGTAGAAGAACCTGCCGCGGGATCCTTGCCTTGTCTGTCATGGCTTTTCTTCGTACGTTTAGATCCAGATCCAGCTGATGATCCGCCACCACCTGTGGCTCCAGGATCACCACCATCACCGCCTTTACCAGCATCATCATTACCATCATCCGATTCATCATCATCGTCCTCATCATCATCTTCTTCATCATTACTATCTTCATCATCATCACCACCAGCACCAGTCGCAGCCTCTAATTTAGCACCACCAGTGAGTCTAGGTTGAGTTCCAGTTAACTCATTTAACCTAGCTCTCATTTCCGTGTTCTTTTTGTCAGTTCTGGTGATTCTACGCTCATTGTTCACATTTGTAAGTTGAAGCTCGCTGTTCTTGGCTTCGACACCTGCAAGTCTCTCCAAAGTGTTTTGGTTCGACTGTATCAGCTGCTGGTGAGATTCCATGAGCTGCCTGATTGATTCAATAACCTGCTGATTAGATAATGTAAGCGCATCGACTGTCGCTTGCAGCTCTTTGTTAGACTGGATTGTTTCCCCGATCAGCTCAAGCATTGCCGTTTCATTCTCTTCAATATTAGCATTCTTGGTTCTCAACTCAGCTATTTCACGCGTTTGAGTAGCAACTATAGCAGTTAACTCGCTGATTTTTCGCTGAAGTTGTTCATTTGTTGTAGATGCTGAAGAAGAAGAAGAGGTCTGATCAGTCGACCTAGAAGCCGGAGGTCGGACTTCTTGTCGCATCTTCCTAATCCGGTCACCAATTGGATTGGAAACAATCTGGGAACTTGTCGCTGCTTCGGTAACTGAGACTGGCTCAGTGAAGATTACCGAAGTAGGCATCGACATGGTGACTCTTGCAGGCATAGCTGCACTAACAGATGTGGGAACTGATGATGTTGCTGTTGTTGTTGTTGTTGTTGCTGTTGTTGTTGTTGTCATTGCTGCTGCTTGGGAGGATTGAGTGTCTTGAACCCCAAACGCTTCAGGAAGATTAAAACGTCTTTTTCTTGAAGTCTTCTCCATTTGCGGTTTTTGAGACATCGTCTTCTTTCCACGAACACTATCCTTCGTAGCAGTGGTCTTTTGTCTCTTTGGAGGAGGTGACGTGTCAAGCTCTGCATCTAAGTCTGCAATTAAATCGTCCTGTGCCACAACATAGGTGGGATCTTCAGCAATAGCTCTTATCGCAGCTGCACTAGCTTTCTCCTCTGATGCCTTTCTCTTTGCTCTTTGTTGTTTCTCAGCAAATGTCTCAAGGGAATCACTTTCAGTGTCATCAGAGTCATCTTCAGCATCAGTTATGTTGACTGGTGCGTCTTCATCAACATGTGCTTTACCTTTAGCAGATCGAGAGGATTCTTGTTCTGCTGCAGCATGACGTGCTTGTCGTGGTACACGTTAAATTTCCCAATTACAACTAATGTATAGTAGCAAGAAGGTATTGAACACAGGGAGTTTGTGGAAAATGTGTAAATTCTAGTTTTGTTGATTGACTACAATTAAACTACTTAAATAAAAAGTAAACAATTAAGATTTTGAGTGTTTTGATTTTAACTAAAATAATGACTAATTATTGATTCAAACTTAAAAGCGTTTCTTCAAATTATGGAATAATGATCATTCAAGGATCCGGTTTTTCTAAACACATGTGTGAATTTCCACTAGAAAGAGTTACATAGACATAACTCATGTAAAAGCAATTGTTGTGGTAAAAGGGAACAAAGTACTCGGATTATATTAACGCGAGGTTGTTTCCCGATGACCAATTAATCAATAACCAACCCCAATCCTTCCCGTGATATCTCGGTTGTTAGCAACACCAAGAACGAACGATAAAGACTAAAAATTAGCAATTTAACCAACATACTACAAACAATTGTTCATACACCATAATAATCAAGCAAAGTACCAAATTATTATTCTAGAAATATAGGAAAAACACACACAAAAGTTGTAGAAAAACCTTCACCACGAATGATCACCAATTGTTTAGCCTCGCATGACTTGGTGAATCATTATAACCTTCAAGTAATTGTTCATAGGAATCAAAAACACAAACTAAAGGATTAGAATTGTTCTCCAATGCTTTCTTACAGCCAAAATCGCCCAAAAACTGATATGAAACGTCCCAAGTGAGAAGTGATAATGATAAGTCTCCAATTATTGCACTTTAAAGAAGGAGTTACACAAGAGTGCAGGTGCCACCGTACCCCTACTGTCCCACCGTAGGGGTACGGTGGTCTAGAAAAGTTGACGGTGATTCAAGGCTGCCCAACGGTGGAAAACGTGTCCTGAAGCCACCGTAGGCCTACGCTCCCACCGTAGGGGTACGGTGGGCTTGGGCCAAAATTCCAAATTTCTTTTGTTTTGTTCCATCTTGTTTCAATGCCTTCCGGTCCATTTCCAAAGCCCGTTTTCCGTCATTTTGGCTCCTTTATCATACCTGCATCCATAATACTCGTAGTCACCCAACTTCAAGCAATATCATGATTAAATGTGATTAATATAGGCGTTTTAACAATATAAAGAGTTGTTCCTTGAACCACCCGTCACAGCACCGGAAGGTTCTGTGAAATCTAGAACATCCGGATCAAAATCATCCTCATTACCTTCAGTAGTGTCAGTGGTTCTGCCAGGAGCGTTTTTACCTAACTCGACTATCTCTCGCCCAATATCATCCCCTTCTTTAAACACCAACTTATGAATTCGAGCGTCATCTTCTGAATCGCTATCATCATGTCTCCACCTATTCCCTGGTGGTGACACATAATCATCTCTGCTCAAATGCCCATATACGCGCCTGCTCGAAGGATATTCAGACTTCGGTCTGTTCTTATAACTTCTCATCCTGTTCATCTCTTTCTCAGTTATATCTTCAATCAAAATGAATTCTATAGGATGCTTCATCAAGCCTGGAACTTGGCGATCGATAATCATCTGCAGAAAACGAGGATAGACGATGAATGAAGTCTTCGTCGTCTTCTGCAATATGATCTCTTTCAGATGATTTAGGATCATTTTGGAAAAGTTGAATGGCTTGTTGAGAGTCAAGGAGACTATCGCAGAAGCCAACATATCCCTGATAGCATCAAAAGTACCTCTCCTCGGACCAATACACTTCAAGACTACATGCGTGAGATACTTGAGTTCGGGCGGTGATGACCCGGTCGTCACGGGTCATACAAAACCTAAATAACCTAGGTAGCTAGGGTAAGTAGGGTATCGAATCCAAGGAGCATGTGGTTAGCGTCGCACTAGTTGTTTGTCAAAGTCACTTATGAAGATATAGTTTTGTTATGAAGCTTGCTAGTTTAGATTTTTCTTGATTTTATAGGAATGGTTGAATGATAACAATAATATTTAAACTAAGAACAATAATGAAGATAACAATCACTCCGGGTTCGGATATGTAAGTACTAGATTTCTAAAGTGAATATGACAGGTTTTTACTGCAAGAAACGCTAGGACAGAGAATCAAGACTTAGGCATCAACAAATAGCAACAAGGCCCTAAGTATGCTTCTTTATCTAGTTCACCAAATCCTATATCTCAAGTTAAGGCATAAATGACAGGATTCATCTCTATGGTTTACGCATACAGGAACATACACAAGATCCAACCCAACATCAAAATTTAATTGACGGAATTCATTCCTATGGCTCAAGCACAACATAAACATCCGCAAAGTTCAACCCAATATCAAGACAATAAACATAAAAATTATCTCTTACAGTAAATGTCACGAACACAATCATAATAACAACATACAAATCCAGAAACTTACAAACCTTCACCCGAAGTGAAGGGAAACTTAACCAATCATGGTTTTGGATGGACAAGCTTCAATCCGTTCACGAACATGTCACTTGTTGGTATGAACCGCACCCCTCTCTCTAAATAATCCTCTTGTGTGAACCCCCAATTGTGTTGACCTCTCCAATTTGGAACCGCCCCAAAATGATATGCGATCCCCCTTTTAAAGCTGTTGTCTTCGAAAGAATTAATAAAAATACCTTCCTTTTTTCGATTCCTTCTCAAAAATTGTCAAACTCCCTTCCAAAAATAATACTTGCATCGTTTTAGGATTCATTTTTATTTTTATATGCATTAAATCCAATGTTGACTTTTCTCATTTGCATTCTTTTCCTTTTTTTTTTGTCTTTTACGTTAGAAAATTATTATTATTATTATTATTATTATTATTATTACAACTCAATGTTCCCAACTCAGGTGTTTTTGGCTCAACCAAAGTTCCTCGTTTACACTTCAACGTCTATAAACACCTGCTCTCAAGTGTTCATGTCTCGATTAAAATTCTTTCGTTTTGAACTCCTTTTACACGAACACCTATAAAATATAAAATAAATAAATAAATAGTAAAAACAACCAAAAAGTAATAAAATATATACAATACTAAAATAAAAAAGTACATGCTTAAAACTAATAAAAATATTACCTAATCGACTCAAAAATATACAAAACTGACAAATAAATGTGATGCATTTAGCAACACATCACACCCCCACACTTACCTTTTGCTTGCCCTCAAGCAAATCTGCTCAAAACATTACCACGAACAAGTAACAAATACCTCAAACGCCCCCGCCATGCACTAGTTAGGGTCGAAAGTCATACCCCATTCACAGATCAGCATTAGATGTGTTAATTCAACAGGCAACCATGATGCACAATTTTGAAAACAGAACTCACCCAACTAAGTCTAACATATTGTCAGTTTTTATTTTCATGCAACACACCCCTCACAGTTGTTCACTCCCCTCGGTTTAATATATAGACTAGCGTGTAATGTGCTAGTATAAATCACTCAAAGCAAAACCGAATATGAAACTCTATACTCATAAGCTTGTAAGACAATCAAACCTTCACTTTAACACATAGACTTTGCACATATCAAAAGGACTTACAGGTTTTGGGCTTAGGCTAAAGGTGGTGGATGTTTAGGTTTATAAAGTGGCTAAAAAAACAAAAAAACTACTAACCCATGACAATCTTTTATTCATGTTGAACACAATAACTAAAACTACGGGTTATTTTCGAACCGTATTAAACAATACTAACATATGCTTTTTTTTCATCATTTTTTTTCTTTTTCTTTTTTTTTTTTTTTTTTGATAACAATATATATACTAAACACATAAATAGGAAACACATAGATCGTCAAATAAAGCTGATAACAAAGCGGGTCAGTCTAGACCAGGATTCGGGTAAACAAATGAAAAGGTGAAAGGCTCAAAATAGTCTACTAAGGGTGATATTTTTTTTTCCGGTTAGATGGGTAAACAAAGGTGTAAGACGAAAAAGGGATTCCTAATTTGCCTTTATCATATATGTGCATAAATCAAGTCCACAGTCTCAGCATGTATCAAATCAGACAAGTTATAAAACAGAGCAACATACGGCCTACACTCAACAAATGAATATATATCAGATCAACTAACAATCTAGTAGGCTCAAGATCTCACAAAAATGGGGAAAATAGTGTTACCGATGTGTGCATGCATTTATTACCGACAGCTTGTTACACCTAATCAAGCAAATTCTAAACATTTTCTCAAAAATACCTGCTGAAAACGATTCATATGTCTGTTCTAAAGAATTGGACCATGATTAAGGACCCACACACCACAAACAGAGACATAGTGAAAGCACTGAAACAGTCGCTTTCATTCCCGATCAGACCGCTTTTAGGACTTTTTTTTAGACTCAAACCTAACTAAAGCAAATGAAAATGAAAGTTTCCCCACCCCACACTTAAACGACACATTGTCCTCAATGTGAGCTAGGAATAAAATAAAGCAAATAATAAAATAAAATAAAATACAACAGTAAAAGGAACAGACTCCCCTGGATAAGCAATATGCGTATAAGTCCGTTCAATTCCTTCCAATGTCGGCCGTATAGCATTTCATTCGCAGCCGATAACAAACCTGGAACAAAGAGACACGAAAGAGAAAACAAAAAACAAAACAAACAAATCGGGATTCCTGCAAACATTAGTGATTTCCAAATTGTCCTCACCCAAATGGAGATTGAGTACGGGCGGGATAATCTATTTTTTCAATTCAAATCAAAACAAGCAATCCCATGACTCCAACAAAATAAAACTGATTCAAACACACTTAAAAATTAAAATAAAAAAAAAAAGTTAAATAAAACAAATAAATATACAAAATATACAACAATCATACCTGATTCTCATTCATGGTGGTCTCAAAGAACATTTGCCTACCGAGTTTCCAATGTATGCTCGGTAGTTTACATGTCGTGTCCAAAGTTGCTTGACTAGTATCGGCATGTAAAGATCATATGTTTTGCGAGTCCGCTTCAAAATAACTTGTCCAAAATCGTGCAAGCCAACCTTCCTAACCTTAGGCACCAAACTCACTAGCTCTTCTTGAGGAACCGTGTCTTCAGCAAGGTTTAAACATTCATTTTCTTGTGTAGGAAGACTTGGAACCTCTTCTTTAGCCATGGTGGATTCAATCTTTAAATCTTCAACCACATGAGGGATTGGTGCGGTATTCATCTCCACAACCTCCTCCTCAACTTGTGACAAAATCCACTCTTGTTTTGCTTGACATTTTTCATGAGGTGATAAGGCGATATAAGCCTTATCCTTTCTTCTTTCATAGCGTAGAATGTCGTACTTATAACTGAGCCATTTTAGCCGACATTCTCGTGATTGATGAGGTTTTGCTAATTCTTTTTCGACTTTAGAAAGTTGCACTTTAAACGTAATCTTGTCAAGTCTGCTTTGATCTGCCTGAAGTTGCCGCTTATGTTCGGCGTTCACTAGTGTTTGGTAGTGTTGAAAGGTTGGAGGAGGGGCAAGCTCTTCATAGTACAAGACCGGGGTGTTCTCCCATATTTCATAAGCAATTAAATACCTTCTTGTTGCCTCCTTTTTCAATGCAAGCTTTAGACAATATTCAAAAGTGTGGCGCGGATCCCCACAAACCGCACATGTATCGCGATATGCATACATGGTCAAAACTTGAGCTTCTTTTACCTACGAAAGAAAGATCTGCACAGACAACTAGAAAACCCAAAGTGAAATCTAATAAATTAAAAAAAAACTAAAAATAAAAACAAAGATTTTTTTTTTGAATTTTAAAACAACTAAATATACACACAAACAAACACGCAATGCAACACTAAACGCACTAGCTCCTCGGCAACGGCGCCATTTGATGACCCGGTCGTCACGGGTCATACAAAACCTAAATAACCTAGGTAGCTAGGGTAAGTAGGGTATCGAATCCAAGGAGCATGTGGTTAGCGTCGCACTAGTTGTTTGTCAAAGTCACTTATGAAGATATAGTTTTGTTATGAAGCTTGCTAGTTTAGATTTTTCTTGATTTTATAGGAATGGTTGAATGATAACAATAATATTTAAACTAAGAACAATAATGAAGATAACAATCACTCCCGGGTTCGGATATGTAAGTACTAGATTTCTAAAGTGAATTTGACAGGTTTTTACTGCAAGAAACGCTAGGACAGAGAATCAAGACTTAGGCAA
This sequence comes from Ambrosia x helenae, assembly GCA_030844895.1. Taxonomy (NCBI): domain Eukaryota; kingdom Viridiplantae; phylum Streptophyta; class Magnoliopsida; order Asterales; family Asteraceae; genus Ambrosia; species Ambrosia x helenae. Next base: position 100,221,906 of record CM061233.1, on the reverse strand, counting down.
CAACAAATAGCAACAAGGCCCTAAGTATGCTTCTTTATCTAGTTCACCAAATCCTATATCTCAAGTTAAGACATAAATGACAGGATTCATCTCTATGGTTTACGCATACAGGAACATACACAAGATCCAACCCAACATCAAAATTTAATTGACGGAATTCATTCCTATGGCTCAAGCACAACATAAACATCCGCAAAGTTCAACCCAATATCAAGACAATTAACATAAAAATTATCTCTTACAGTAAATGTCACGAACACAATCATAATAACAACATACAAATCCAGAAACTTACAAACCTTCACCCGGAAGTGAAGGGAAACTTAACCAATCATGGTTTTGGATGGACAAGCTTCAATCCGTTCACGAACATGTCACTTGTTGGTATGAACCGCACCCCTCTCTTTAAATAATCCTCTTGTGTGAACCCCCAATTGTGTTGACCTCTCCAAATTGGAACCGCCCCAAAATGATATGCGATTCCCCTTTTAAAGTTGTTGTCTTCGAAAGAATTAATAAAAATACCTTCCTTTTTTCGATTCCTTCCCAAAAATTGTCAAACTCCCTTCCAAAAATAATACTTGCATCGTTTTAGGATTCGTTTTTATTTTTATATGCATTAAATCCAATGTTGACTTTTCTCATTTGCATTCTTTTCCTTTTTTTTTTTTTGTCTTTTACGTTAGAAAATTATTATTATTATTATTATTATTATTATTACAACTCAATGTTCCCAACTCAGGTGTTTTTGGCTCAACCAAAGTTCCTCGTTTACACTTCAACGTCTATAAACACCTGCTCTCAAGTGTTCATGTCTCGATTAAAATTCTTTCGTTTTGAACTCCTTTTACACGAACACCTATAAAATATAAAATAAATAAATAAATAGTAAAAACAACCAAAAAGTAATAAAATATATACAATACTAAAATAAAAAAGTACATGCTTAAAACTAATAAAAATATTACCTAATCGACTCAAAAATATACAAAACTGACAAATAAATGTGATGCATTTAGCAACACATCAGGCGGTAGTAGTCCTTTCATGAGCATCTGCTGTTTCTTGACTATTCCCATGTATTTCATCCTCAGGAAACCGCCACGAATCAAGATGGCGTCAAACACTATAGGATCAGTATCAGCATCGCCAAACTGTAGCTCTTCTCGAATTATTTGTTCAGTAATAATAACCTCTTTCCCTTGTATCGAGCTTGTAATCACAATTGGTACGACTTTGTAGTCTACTTTGGCGTTCTGGTAAAACTCCAGCAAGATATCCTTATACGCTGCGTGTTGCTTGGTTATAGCATAATGAATTCTTGACCGCTTCAGAAAGTCGATAACGCCTTGGAAAGTTTTGCACTTCTCCATTGTAACAGGTCCGAGAAAAGCACAACAGTTGTGCTTGGGAGATGTTTTCCAAATCACCATCCTGAACATCAAAACAAGTTATAAGTATTACAAGCAGATCATATACGCATAAAACGGACAGAAATCAGACAAGTTTTTGACGAATTTTTGTCAACAGGTTGTTATATGCGATTACAGCATTGTAATCGCTTAACAGACACATGATTAGACCAATAATCACCCTAATCGCTATACTGTTCATGCGATTAGGGGATCACACCTTCCATTCGCTTAACTGTTCACACGATTAGAAAACCTAATCGCGTGAATAGTAGCTTCGGTCATCAAACTTTGTCAAATCTTGAAACGTGTTGATTCGAGTCCGGATTTTTGTCACATTGAAGCCTAGAACAACCCAATAACATAACCCCTAAGACTATTTCACTAATCAGATCAGAATCAAGGGTCAATTACATGGTTTTAAAAGCTAGGGTTCTTGAAACTTCAAATTTGGGGCTTTTGATTTTGAGGTGTTTTAGATCAAATTTTTTGTACAAACAGAATCCCCATCCCCCGAATAACATAACCTCAACATCATTTATTATCAAACAACAAGTGTTAATGCCTAAAGTTCATATGAACGAAACCTAGGGTTTCGGCATTTAAAGAACGGATTTAACCCCTTAAAACATGTTGTTATGATCTGAAATTATCAGGGAATGATACCTGTATTGTGTAGAACAATTATCTATGATCAGAATAACACGGGCAAGGGTTTGGTGACAATCGGGTAAAGAAGGAACGGGAACAACAGTGAGTGGTTTGAAATATTGTGAAGATAAAGTTTCTTAGTGTTGGTTTTTATACCCTGTTCTAATCGCTAGACTTAACTAGCGAATAGAATTCTATTCGTTTGAACCATCACACGAGCGGGCCTAATCGCCATAAAAATGCACGAATAGACATTCTATTCGCCTTTGATGTTCAAATGTGATATAAGTAACCAAAAGGCCTATTCGCATGTGCATAAGGGCGATTGAGTGGTAATCGCCTTAACTGATACACGAATGACCCATAATCGCTCGAACCTACACGCGATTAGGAGACCAATTATGCATACTTTTCACACAAATTACCAAATTGCCCCTGCAGCACCAACTCTCACAATTTTGACCCGTTAAGGTTCAAAACATGCGTTTTTCACCCCGTTTAAACACATGACTCAGATGACGACTCATATCTTTGAAAGGTTTTCAATTTCAACCCCTGTACTTAAGAGAAAGTACGTTTTGACCCGGCAAAAACACAATTTTCAACTATTTGATTTTCGGCGTTTTATTTTTGAAGAAGTAAGATTACAATGGATTAGGATTCCATCATCGGCAATCAAGAATGATTAAACAGATAAAACTAAGCATAAATAAAACGAAACCAGGAGATCAACTAACTGTACACTATCATATTTTTGTGAGTTTCATAAGTTAGGGAATCATATCAGTGTACGGACTTTACTAGAACCCTTATATATTCAGTTTTTAGTTTAAATTACCAATAAGCATCCTACAACAACTGCCGATATTGTTGTCCACCTAAACTCAAAATCAAGCTTTATCGCTAGGCACTTTAGATACGTTAAGGTAATATTAAGACTGATGTACAAGGTGTTCCCCGCCACACGACACATTCCCGTATCAAGTCATGCACAAAGCTTCCTCGTAACCGGTGAGTAAGTGGTTGTTATCCGTATTTTACAAGGAATGGACTCAGTGGTGATCAGGTCTGCAGAAACGCTGCAACAGAGAGACCAGTGAGATCCAAACCAGGGTTCAAGTCAAATACCGTATATTTGATTTTTCACGGTACGATACTTTAGGTATATTATTTGATACCTTAGAGCGAATTCTCTTTGAGAATAGGGTTTTGGCATTTCTGAATCTTTTTGCTCTTTTAGGATTCCCGGATGTCTCCTTATCAGAATTTATTCTATTGTTTTTTTTTCAGGAAACGACAGAGAGGTGTCTCAGTTGTAGGCTGCGAACCCAACGTACGACACATGTGCCACTCCTATTTATTCTGAGAGACGTCCAGTTCACCCCGGATGTACCAACCTCTTAAAGACCATGAAACCTCGGATTTTGGCATGCTATCAAACGAGATTTCGGTACCAAGACCATATGCCAACGCATGTTGATCCACACATGTTTCAATTGATTTAGGTTTATATCACCGTGCCGAACTTGGAAATGATTTTGAGCCTACCGACACATCATTGTAGAGGCTACTTATCAGTTCCAATATTTTTAAGATGATAAGAGTCCAGACAGTCCGACTGATTGGTTAATATCATCTTCCCTTTTTCACCAAAGAAACTCATTTTTGCATTTTTCAATCAATTTTTTTTATTTTGGGATTTTCTCTTTTTTTTTTTTTGAATTTTTGCATTTTCTGATGTTTTTGTATTTTTCTGAATTTTCTCCCCCTAAAAATCTAAAAATTTGCGAAAAGACAATATTTTGGATTTTTCTGATTTTTTAAAGAAAAATATTTACAAAAACGATTACCGATGAGGATCTAATCCTGCTTTACTTTAATGTCGCTTAAAATTAACAAGTACTCAAAACGAGGACCGTCAAAAGCTTTGGTGAATAAATCGGCACGTTGGTAATCCATGTGGATTTTGACCATATCGATAAGTTTCTTTTCATAGCAGTCGCGTATGAAATGATACTTAACCAAGATATGTTTCGCCTTGGAATGGTTAACTAAGTCTTTAGCAAGAGCTATAGCGGACTCATTGTCACAGTGAATGGGAGTATTAAGAAATTTCAAACCGTAGTCTCTCATTTGTTGTTGTATCCAAAGAACCTGGGAGCAGCAGCTCGATGCAGCTACATATTCCGACTCACAGGTGGATAGGGCTACCGAGGCCTGCTTCTTGCACTGCCACGAGACTAGTCTGGGTCTCAAAAACTGGCATCCAACCGATGTGGATTTTAAGTCTGTCTTGCATCCGCCATAGTCAGCATCACTAAAAGCGATGAGGTCAAACTTATCGTCATTAGGGTACCATAGACCTTTGGTCGGGCAACCCTTTAGATAACGTAAGATCCTCTTCACAGCAACCAGGTGGGACTGTTTCGGCCTTGAGTGGTATCTTGATAGTAGACATGTCGCGAACATTATATCAGGTCTTGATGCAGTGAGGTACATGATTGAGCCTATCATAGCTCAATAGAGAAAAGGATCAACGGTTTGTCCTTTCTCATCAGGACCAATCCTGTGATTGGTCTGAATTGGTGTGCCTACTGGAATAGAGACTTCCATCTGGAACCGACTCAAGATGTCAGCAACGTATTTTGTCTGGTGGATGAAGATCCCCGACTCTTGTTGTTCTACTTGTAGACCGAGGAAGAATTGCATCTCCCCCATCGAGCTCATCTCAAATTTATCCTGCATAAGCTATTCAAATTCCCTGCACATGACATCATTAGTAGACCCAAAAATAATATCATCAACATAAACCTGTACCAGAAGACGGTCACCACCCTTTTCCTTGGTGAATAAGGTGCAATCCACGAGTCCATGTTTGAACCTGTTGGATATTAGATAGTTGCTAAGCATTTGATACCATTCACGCGGAGCTTGATGGAGTCCGTACAACGCTTTGTTCAATTTGTAAACTTTTTCGCGATGAAGCGGATCCTCAAAACCCGGTGGCTGAGCAACATACACCTCTTCCTTCATGATACCATTCAGAAAAGCACTTTTCACGTCCATTTGATACACCTTAAACCGTTTGTACGAAGCGTAAGCTAAGAACATCCGGATAGCTTCATGGCGCGCAACTGGAGTGTATACTTCGTTGTAATCTATTCCTTCGATTTGATGGAAGCCGAGGACAACTAATCGAGCCTTGTTTCTGATAATCACCCCGCGGTCATCCCGTTTACACTTATAGACCCACTTTGTTCCAATTTTCTTCGAGCCTGGGGGTAAGTCAACTAAGTCCCACACCCCTAGCTTTTGGAACTGCTGAAGCTCGGCTTGCATTGCTTCAATCCATGGTTCTTCCCTCAGTGCCTCTTGCACGGTTCTTGGTTCTATTTGAGATACATATAGAGAGAAGGACCAGTCGTTCTGATGGCCTGCTTTCCTGATCTCCGAATAGAGTGCCAAGGTACCTGTATTGTCACTTGGACTAGCATTTCTGAGCTGACTACGCGTCATGACTCTGCTAGCCGGATCACCAATCACATTCTGCATCGGATGAGTGTCGTGAATCCGAGATTCCGGATGTGCCGGAACTAGATCATCCGAATGCAGATTAAGGTTTTCCAAACCTTGAGATAAATTTGTCTCTGCGGCGCTTGAACTGGAGGGAGCAGCGGGTTGCATATTAAAACCAGAGAGATCAATCCTAAGACCTATCCCTGGAGCTGCTGAAGAATAAGGACCAACTTGATTGTTTCCTGTCGGAATAACTGGAGCTGTAGTGGTAGATTTACCATGTCCAGCTTGTTCTTCAGTAAAATCGTCGTCTGAAGATGAAGATTCGAGAACCTCTGCTGACGCTTCCTGAAAGACTTCCTCAACTTCTGCTGTTGCGGTTTTACCAGGGGGGGACCCGTGGATGCAGAGGCATCAGATGGTGCTGGCGCAGGTGCATTCACCACGATCGGACGCATTAGCAGTGAGCTAGCTGCGTTTTCACATTCGTAATACATTTGCGCTACAACATCATCTACCAAATTATCCACGTTGAAAGAATCAAATAGACTCTTATAATCGAACAACCAATCAGGTCCAACACCAGGTGCATTGGCAGTATAGCGTTGAACATCGACATTAAGCCACTCTTCAACGCAATTGGTTCTTTTGTTGTACACTCTTTTATTGGGAGTGCTGTAACCAACAAAGAAACCTTCTTCTGCCTTTGCACCAAACTTCCCATCGGGATGTATCATGGTGCATGGAGCTCCGAAAGGTTCCAGAAACTCTAAGTTTGGTTTCCTCCGGTTCAGAAGCTCGTAAGAAGTCTTGCCAAGCTTCTTTACCGTTAGAACCCTATTTAGAGTGTAACACGCGCAGTGAACTGTCTCGTTCCAGAAGATCACACGCAAGTTCGACTTTGCAAGCATTGTTCTGGCTGCCTCAATAAGAGTCCGATTCTTTCTTTCTGCAACCCCATTTTCCTGAGGAGTGTACGGTGCTGTAAATTCATGATGAATACCCTTTTCTGCACATAACGACTCCATAGCATGATTCTTGAATTATGTCCCGTTATCACTTCTAATCCTACGGATTTTCAGCTGATATATATTTTCCAATTTCGTGAATTGATTCTTCAAGTATTCAATAGTTTCACTTTTGTGCTTCATACACACGACCCAAGAAAACCTAGAATAGTCATCCGTAACCACTAAGCAGTATAAGTCACCGTTCTTGCTCTTCCGATTGACTGGGCCAAACAGGTCCATGTGCAGTCGTTCGAGAGGTTTTTGTCACATATCTGCGAGACGCTCAGCAAGTTGTGGTCTATTTGTTTGACAAAGCTTATCTTCTCAAAGCTGACAATACCGTTACTCATACTGCCTTCTTTAGTAATATAACCCCCTTTATTACCAGCAAAAGCAACATACCCCCCGTTGATATTCTTTATGTCAAAAAGCAGGGATAAGTCGCCTGTCATGTGCCCTGAAGCTCCACTATCAACAATCCATAGGCTGCTGATAAGGCCCTGTGGAACTCCATGCACAAACATTCAAAGTTCAGTGGTTAAGGGGGACCCAAGCCTTCACGGTCTTGGGTCTACCATCTTCATCTAATTTCGGAAAATCAACCCATCTTCCGTTTGGAGTTGGCGTTGTTCCCGATGGTCCGGCAGTGTTATCACTTGCAGATGATTCTCCACTTTTGGTTGGTGACTTGGGTCTCCAAACCTGTTCTGGTTTCTTTGGCTTAGGCTTCTTCTTTGCTTTGGGGCTAGAAGATCCAGCCTTAGACTCCTTAGGAGGAACGGATTTAGGATCCACTTCAGATTTAACTGTACGTGGAACAGTTTTGGGTTTGCCCTGTGGTTTAGCTGCAGCCTTTGCTCGTGGCTTAGGCGCTGCTTCAACCTTTGTGGGAACAGTGCTCCCCCTCAGCTGTGGACCCCTGCCATAAACTGGCTTTTGGTTCATAGCAATCTTGTTTCGGTTGTCATAAACAAGCTGTTTTCCCTTTTGTTTTTCAGAAAGTTTATGGGAAGCAGGTTGCTTAGTTTTGCTAGAACTGGGAGAATCATCCACTTTGATCCTTTCTCGTCTCAATTCAGGGCACGCAGCAACTAAATGCCCACATTCCCCGCATTTATGATAGGATCTGTATTCTTCAAATATAGCAGATTCGGACTTGTTCTCCTTTTTGTTCTTTTTGCTAGATGAACTGGCAAATGAGTTTTTGTGCTTCAGATCCTCAAGGCATTTTCTTTGCACATCGACATGAGGATCGTCGTTTCTCTCATTTCCGGTAGATCTAACAAACTCAGTAACATGCTTCTTCGGACTTTTTCTCTAAGCATGACTTTGAGGATTAACGGTGTTTATCTTTTGATTTTTCTTGTTATATTCACTTGGCTGATTACCCTGGTCTTTTCTACCCTTACCCGTACCCTTACCCTTCTGATTATTCCAAGTTTCCTTTTCAACGGTAATGACAGATTTTTGCCAAATTTTAGCAATTAGACCAGGGGCGATACATTTGAGAGGGACTTCCTCATCAGCATATACCCTTCCAGACCCTTTAAGTTTGTAAAACATCTTAATCCTTCTGCCATCCTCGATTTGCACTTTCGGTACAAGTTCACTCAAAGCTTCAGTAGTAATGATATAGTTTTCAAGAAGAACATTTTGAGTTTTGACCGGTGCATACCTAGGAGGCTCATCAAGCTCATCATCCGACGAGTCTGTGTCGTACACACTAATATCATCAGCTTTCTCACCAAGATTGGCAGCTTCAGCAGGTGTAGCAGCTTTAGTAACATCAACAGGTTTAGCTGCTTCAGTTGCTTTGGCCGCCTCTGCAGCTTTTGCTTCTTCAGCTGTCACGTCCACAAGTTCCTCCTTCGGCAAGACATCAAAATTGTGATTTTCGAATCTCACCGGAGGTGGACACTGAGAATATTTGGGACTGGTGGAAATGCTTTCCTTTTCTGAGTGTTCAACTATGTGATCAAGAACATACTTGCAGTTTAGGTAACTTTCAAGTTTCTTCTTGATCTTCTCATAGTCACAGTTGACAATGGCCAATTGTTTCTTAGTGTCTTCTACCTCATTTATGTAATTATTGATAGCAATTTGCTTGTTAGCTAAGGTTTTCGACAGTTCAGAAACATCCTTCTTGTAATTTTCAATTGTACTTAGAAAATTTTTCTCTTTTTGTCTAAAGGAATCAATTGACCTTTGCAATGGACCAACATCAGCTTTTAAATTCAGATTCTCTTCAGATAATTCTTTAATTCTGAATTTTAGCTAATCACACTCTACACACTCTATCTTAGAGTTAGAGGAAGAACTTACCTTGTTTGACGATTCAGTAATGGCCATCAAAGCATAATGAGCTGCAGTCTTCTGAGCTCCAAAGAATTCGCCAAAGTTCTTCTCAGTACAGTCAGCATCCACAAGAAACGATCTTTTGCCGATCAGCGCATCTGCTTCAGCTAACAAATCTTCCAAATCTTCTCCCATATCAGAATCGCACTCAGAGTCACAGTCGGACACTTCAGCTTCAGAAATAATAGCGCCAGACTGACTTGAGCATTCTTCAACTTCAACTGGTGTTTCAGACGATTTTTGGGCAAAGCATGCTTCACCACCCTGAGGAGCTTCTTCTCCTGTGATTAGATGGTTCCAGTTGAAACCTTCTATCAGCTTGTATTACCAGGGCTTGTCCTTGATTGTTGTTTGCAGGAGGCCTCTGGTTCTGGTTCTGGTTATTTACTGGGACAATAGCTCGCTCATTATTTGGATTAGGTTGTGCCTGAGCTTGCTGCCTCTGATTCTGATTTGCTCTATTGTTGTTGAAGGGATTCTGATGTCCTTGTTGCTTCGGTCGGTCACATTCTCTTGCAAAGTGCCCTTTGGTGCCACCGTTGTAGCACGTGACCTTCGTTTTGTCAAACCCAAACTTTGTGTTGTGGTTTATCAGAACATCTCTCCTTCCTGTAATGTCCATATACTCCTTTGCCATTCTCACCACACTTGCGAAGTGCCACTGGATGTCTATCAGATCCATGTTGTCTTTATCGATCTGCGAGTAATCATCTTGTGTAAGATGAGGATTCCCGATCTGTCCAGCAACCAACCCACTATAGGAATTGACCAAGGTTGACAGTAGAGCCATGTGTTCTTGAGCTAACTCTACAGTCACCTTCTCTAAACCTGCGGTGTTCAGCTGCTCTGGGACTGGATTGGTCCGATAGCCACCTTGACTTGAAGTCGATGCACCTCCATATCCACCATAACTTGTAGTTGGAGCTCCACCAAAACCTGAAGGAGAAGGTCCACCAAAGTTTGCGGTTGCCTGCGCTGGTGCTGCAAGATGAGAAAAAGGGTTAACACCAAAATGGTTAGTATTAAAATTCAAAGGATACAGGTTTCCTTATCCGAAAGGATAGGTTGGAGGAGGAACATCAGCTGGGGGACCATAGTTGTCAAATGCATAAACTGGGTCCGGGTTAAACACAAAAGCAGTCTGTGGTTTGGATCCACCCACACTGGTGTCCTGAAGAGGGTTCCCGTAATAGATACTGGGATTCTGTGGAATGAGTGCCTTGTTTGCCCTCCTAATCTCCTCTATCTCCTTGTTCTCCAGCTCGGTAATGAACTCATTGATGGTGAGAGTCTGATAAGCATTGCTTGACTTCATGATGTCCAGCCATCGATGCCAACGAGGAGGTAGCGCCTCAGCAAATCTTTCTACAAGGTCTGCAGATGAGTACAAGACCCCGTACTGGTACATTTCAGACATCAAGTGGTAGTATCTTGCAGTCATGTCTCTTAGCGATTCGTTCCCAATAGCATTGAAATTCTCGAACTCCTTCTTGAGTTGATCCATTTTGACCTTTCGAGTCTTTAGATTTCCCTTATTTCGCTCAGCAAGTGCTAACCAAAGCATCTTTGACGTAGTGCACTGAGCGAATTGATGAAGTATATCCTTGGGAAGAGCTTGTTTCAATGCTGCCATCGCCTTCTTTTCGTAGTTATACTTCTTCCTCTGATCTTCATTCATATCTTCCAGTGAGATCGGAGTATTCGAATTCTCAACTATCGGCCTACTGTACCCTGTCTCTATTGCTGACCACACGAGACCATCGATACCCTCAACATACGTCTGAAATCTGCCCTTCCATCCATGGTAGTCGAACATGTATTGCAGTTTCGGTGCCCTATTCGAACTACCCGTCTCTAAGTCACTCATGAAAATGGAAGACAGATGATTCGTCTGTGAATTTGCAGCAGCCGCGAGTGCCCAAGGATTCGCATTCATTGCCTGTTGTTGAGCCGCTAGCGCCCACGGATAGATTCCGACAATATTCGCTTGCATTTGCGCTTGTTGCATCCGTTGCGCGTTACGCTCGGATGAGAATTGCCAAGGGTTCTTGGGTAGGTTTGTTTGATTGTTCATTTGTTGATTATATAGTTGCCTTGGTTGGTTCAGATGTCCCCACGGGTTTGCCATATGTTTAACTTCGTTAAAAGTCCGATACTTAGTCAAATTTTCAGTTTCAGGTCCTTATAGGCGATTGGGAACTCTAATTGTGTGTATATTAGCGATTAGGGTTTTGTAGGGGAGAGTACAGTTGTAATCACTAGTATTACACGCGATTAGGGTGTAATTGCTAGTGAACAGTTGAGCGATTACAGATTAAAGGGCGAGTGGGACCCTTTAGGAGATTAGGGACTATGCCACACAAGGAAATGGCGAATAGGCCCCTAATCGCGTGTAGGAGGGGCGAATGTAATTGAATTCGTGTCTCTTGACTGCTAATCGCCTATAGATAGGTGATTGGAAGAGGTTTGGAAGTTGAAATCGCCTGATCTGATCTATAACTTCACTTTTGCTCAAAAACCACTGTTTTTGCCTCAAAATCTTATCCAAAACGATGTGTTTAATCCCCAAATGATTGGAAAAGTTTCCAAAACAATTTTAGAACAAAACCTAATAAAAAACACACGTTTTCATCCATAAAAACACACTAAGAATTTGAAAATAAGGGTTTTTGTGAAAAACTCAAAGTTTCAAAGTTCAAAACAGGTTTTTGATTAAAAATCACAACTTTCACACAAAAACCTACCTGTTTTCACTCGTTTTTGTTATCAAAATGCTCGTGATAAGAGCCTCGGCTCTGATACCACTTGTAGGATCGACGAACGTGTCACCTGACAATCACGAGGGTTATATTCAAGGTGCGGAATCCCTTGAATATGTCTTAATAACAGAAACTAACTTGAAACAATGACAAACGAGCAATTACAACACACAAACGGGTCAAAAGATTAACGTTTATATCATTAAAACAGAGCACGAGTGTTACAATGATCAAACCGAGCAATCTCAGACCTGGGGAGGGTGTTTGGAGAGTGTGTGTGGCAAAAACTAATTATTAGGGCAATGATTGGGCCTATTTATACCTCCCGTACTCGTACAGGTCAGTATACGCGAGTAGGGGCCTATAAGACATGTTCCTATAGGCGATTGGGCCATAATCGCCTATAGGGAGTCCCTAATCGCGTGAACAGTGATGTGGTATAGGGTGTAATCGCCTATAACCATCCACTACTCGCCTATAGCCACAAACCTACCCTAAAACGCGTATAAACGTCTCCAAACACCCCGAAACTCGTCCAAACAACATATATACTAGCCTAGGGACATCATGCACTAACAGCATATGGTGTTCATGGACATGGAAAAGGCATATGATAGTGTACCACGTACTCTAATATGGGATAGTTTGGCAGGTAAATGGGTTCTAGGGAAGTACATAGATATAATTATTGATATGTACTATACGACTGAAACTAGTGTTCGGCACCGGTAGGAGATAGTGCTTGTAACAACCAATGGCGGAAACATCGATCGAGGTGTCACGTAGTGACAATTGTTCAAAATACAAATACAACCATAACATGAAAATTGTATCAAATCTTTACTAGGTCCAAAAGTCCTATATGTAGCATGTAAACAATCAACATGCAACATGTACGGAAATAATTTTGTCAACACATGATATGTTTGTGAGCATACCTAGTTTTGTATATATATAATATAAGTTGAAAAATTGTACAATTCGTATTATGTTACCAATGTGATTATGTAAACACGTAAGCAATACAAATGGAAAAGTCAAGCCTAAAATGTATGACGTTTATACCCCTAAAGGTAAATAGGAGCTTGCACATAACAATGACCACGAACCTTCTCAGCTGGGAGAAAGTCAACCTAGGCGGGTTGTCTATCCAAATAGCACTATCCACTATTAAGGTCGACTAGCTAAGTTAATGATTTTGCTAAGGAATCATGTGCTTTCTACGTATAATGTCTAAGCATAACGCATAAGTTATATACAAAGGTACAATGTATTGAATTGTATATGTAAACACTTTGAATTTGCATGTGAAAGTGTATTTTATATAAACGTACATGAATCACCCCAAAATATGGAAAAAGATAAAAATGGGATAGATAATATTAACAGTTTGCTAAGCAATAAATTCCACAATATGCGATAAGATAAAAGCAGAGAGAATCCCGAGGAATCCAACCTAAACGACATATGTAAAGTCTATGAATAATAAGACCTAAAACTCTAGATTTCTAGGATTACGCACTTAGGGTTTTCTAAATCTAACAGGGATTTATTGGGGTTTTGAAATAAATTGTGAATTTAAAATAATTGAAGTTGGAAAATATATGAATAAGTTTCTACGTATTTAATGTGGTTAGATTACAATTATATAAAAAACGAGAATAATATTGGTTTTATTTGTTATGTATTGAACGAATAATTAACAATTTTGAGTTATTGTGATTACTTGAATAAAAGAAAAAGAATTTAGAGAAAAAATTAAAGGTTATTTATATTAGAATTAAATAAATAATTTTTATAAGATTAGAAATTTATTTTAAATAAATAATCAAAAATTAATTATTGAAAATCTATTTAATTAGAATTTATATGTTGAAAAAGAGAACACATAAGTAAATAATGAATAAATGAAATAATTACAATAAGTTAAAGTTTTATGTATAGGGAATATCTATTTTTATAAAAATAGAAAATGAATTAAATGTATTTTTATTGCATTTTAATTAACTAATCACAATAACCTAAATAAAATATAAAACTATTTAGAAAAATTATAATTTTGTGAAAATATAATGTGTCTGATTAAAATAATTTTTATAAATTTTTTCCACTTTAAATTTAATTAAAACGGATTAAAAAAGTAGGAATTAGATTTTGAATTAAAAACAAATTTATATAAAGATTTTTGTTATTAACATATTTAAAACAAAATTTGTAGTTTAAATAATGATTAAGAATTAGAATATAGAATTATAAAGTTAGCTAGCAATAAAATGAAACTAGAAATCTAGAATTGTTCTTGTAAATTTTATAAAATTCTATTTAGGAATGTACGGATTTTTAAATTATTAATAATGAACTAAAATGAATTTAAAATAAATAACTTTAAATAAAAGAAAAACAAATAAAACATAAAGAAAAAAAAATCCAGCAAGGGACTCGAACCCATGGCCAAGGCTGGGTTAGTGATTATACAAGGGAGATAAACCAACTGTGCTAGCATGCTAGTTGGTAGTTCAGCTGTAAGAAAAATAACCCATAATTTATCATTTTAAGCCCTACATCCCCAATAAAAATCCAAACCGTACCCTAATTAACCAAATCCACAATTCGATCAAATTGACGATTTAAACAATTAATTGATAGAGGGCTATTGCTAATCAATTAAAAACGAGCTAAAAGAATACAAAACTTTACTGGAATGATGACAGAGTAAAGGAAAATTGGTGGTGATGTTGTGCGACGGTTTGATGAAGAAGAAATCATCCAAGACGGCTTGATTCGATGTAATTGATACTGGATAGGCATTCAGAGGGTCTTGAAAACTTGGTCTCGGTTGAAATTTAACACAATTGTTCCTCAATTGGTCGAATTGGAAATGATTAAGTTTAGTATGATTTGGGTTTAAATCGGGTTATAGAATTCCATTTAATTAGCCGAAAAGTTGAATAAAGAGACGCATTAAATCAAAACAAAAAGTGCATATTGTAATATAAGGAAGAATCTACGCGTTTAATTTCAAATCATAACCTAATTGTGGCCTGATTAAACGAGTCAGTGGTGGGTGTATGGGTTCGGCTCTTGCATGTAACACCCCAACCGGTGGCGAAATTATCGGGGTGCATGATAGTGACGATTGTTCAAAAACTGATGGTACTAAAGTGTAAATTTTATTACATTAAATGAAATAAGTTATTACATATTTTCTTATCGCCTTTATTAAAAACATTTAAAACCCCAAATATAGACTAAACATTCTAGGTGCCTTAGATTAGGAACCCTAGACTCTTTTATGTTTAGACATTCATTTTGGATACTTGAAACTCTAGGTTGAGTCTTCGAGATTCGCCTCACTTACACTCACGATGCTTAGAGGTTTATACAGCTTAGCGAATGTTAGTATACTTTCCCCTTTTTCATTTTCACACTTTTGGGGTGATTCATGTACGCTTATTTACTCACTCACTTAAACGCCATATTCACAAATGCAATTCATATATGTGCCTTACGTGTTTGCCTTATGTTTAATTGTGTGTACTTATGCCTTGTTGAAATCATTAACTCATGTTGAGCCGAACATAACAATGAATAGTACTATGATTTATATCCCTTGATTGATTTACCCTTGCGAGGGGAAGTTCTTGGTCATTGTAATGTGATTCTTGACACTTAAATTTTTTATTCTTGATTCTTGATTCTTTTAGGTTTGATTTTGAACATTCGTACAACTTTGTTACATAATAGCAAATAGTATAGCACATGAATTGCAAGCACTTTTGAATATATTATATACGTATGCAAACAGGGTATGCTCACCAATACAATTTATTTGTATTGACAAATATTATTTTCGTACAAGTTTCAGGTCAAATTAAGACCTGTCCTTTAAGCTTTTGGATTTAGAGTTTATACTTGGATTTTTTTTATTAGATTTGATAAGTTTTATTTAGAAACTTTGTATCATTAGTATTCTTGTGACACCCGGCAAACTCCGGTTAACAACTTTCGTTAAACTAGTAAGTCTACCTTAGCGAGTCATGCATATTACGTACTTAACTGGGTCAGTCGAGTCTTTACGATGATTCTGGGAGTCATCGGGAGTCGTTACGATGATCCGCGGGATCATCGGGAGTCGGTCCATAACCATGTGTACAAGGATTGGTGATTCGTGGAATCGCCGGGTTTAACGCACACACGCAAGTCTCGAGTCCTGGGAATTGGTGAACGGATGTAAACGTGTTAGTTATCGTGCATTATGTGTTTGTAATCATTATGTGACTTGTCGGTATGTGAATACGTGTTTATATGTGTTAAAATAGTGTTTAACGCGCCAAAAACCATCCTGGAACCATACTGGCGATTAGGAACCAGGAGGGCTCCTAATCGCCACTTATATAGGCGAATAGGAGGACTTACTGGCGATTAGAGCTTCTAATCGCCAGTATATAGGCGATTAGAAGCTCTACTCGCCTGAACTGCTTCCCTACTCGCCTGATCTGATGTGCACGAGTCAAAACACCTATAAATACAACCCTTGACTCCCCAAACACCATTTGTGCAACCCTAACTGATCCTAAGCCTCCCACACACCTTGAAACACCTCTGGAACGTGTTTTGCTTCAAAACTCACCATTTCCAAGCTTACACACCTTTCTTTGATAAAATCCAAGGTGTGTTCTTCATCCCAAACCTTTGTAATGTTATTGTTTTGGTTCCCTAAAAGTCCAGACCTTGTTTTGATAAGAATGTGTCTTTAAAAACCTTTGAAATGAGTTCTAAAACAAGTCTACACCATAATACTTGCTATATGTGAAGTATTGATGCATATGATGATTTTTGGTGATTATAACATGAATGTTTCCATGAATTTGATGTACTTCTGATGTGTAGGAGTTGTTAGGATGATTATCTATGAGTCTAAGCTATTGTTATAGTGTTTAGATGAAAGTATGCATTTTGACCCATTTGGGTGATTCTTGAAGAATTAGGATGTTATGATATGATTCATTGCTTGTTTATGGTTAGGAATCATGCTAGAATGATGTTATAACATAGGGATGATGAATTGCAAGTTGTAGGAGGTGTAATCTGATCTTTACTACTTAAGGAAAGATTTCATAGTTAATGAAACCTAGTACTCTGCCATTTTAGGAAATAATCGCACCGAGGCCGTTAGAGCATAGATAAATTGGGGGTTTTTGCTTGGAATGGGTTGGCAAATGGTTTAGGTTTGATTTTGGGTGTTTTTACATGTTTCGGATCTGATTTGGAAGGTTTAACGCGCGAAAACGCGCGACAGCAGAGCTACAGGCGAATAGAACACCAATCGCCTGATGTATCAGGCGATTACAACCTATTCGCTAATCGCCTGATACAACAGGCGAGTAGCCCCTATTCCCCATTTTTACTAGCGATTACAATTCTATTCACTAGTTTGACTCTCCTAATCACTAGTTGACTTTTCCTAATCACATGTAAGTTTCCTAATCGCGTGTACTGCTGTCGTAAGCGTATTTTGACATCCCGGAACATGATTTGACACCTAGGAACATGATAGGAACCCCGGGATACACCCAATGGCTTAGTAACACGTGTTCGGACCTGTTTATGCGTTAACTAGACATTATGCTAGACTAGGTGAACTCTTGCGCGTATTAAGTGTTTAATTGCATATGTTGCATGATGTCTTGTATTTATCTAACACGTGGGATGTCGGGTCACCAATGGGATGTCGGTTCTTGTCTGATATGGTCGGTTTAACAGTCAAATGTGTTTTCAAACGTTTATGGTTATGGTCTGGACATTCGGAGACTAGTTAACCTACGGGTTATTAGTCCGGGTACTTACATACATCTTATGATAGGTCGCCGCTATTTAGGGCTATCATAGCATACTGATTTAACTATTTTCAAGTAACACGATCTAAGGTGAGTTCACGGCCCCACACTTTACTAGTTTTATTTTCGGGGTGAGAAACATGCTTATACGTTTTGATCACACATTTGCATGTTATACATTATAAACACACGTTTTCATGTTATACTATGGCTCACACTTTACTACTATACGGTTCATCTAAGTCCCTTAAAAAACCACTAATACGGGGATGTAGCGGGGAAATGTGGATAGCGCTATTGGGCCTGACAAACCCCACTCGACGGCTGGAGGCCGGGCGGGTGCATATTGTCTCAATCACACTAGGCTTACCGAAGATGAGGTAGTCTGTAAACAAGGGTATCACACAGTCAGCAATGGTTTCACCCGTATGAGTAACACACTTGACGCCTAGCTAGTGTACGAACAAGCATAGTATGAACAGTAACAAAACAGTAACGGTAACAGTTTTTAAAAGGATTAATGAAATGATTATTGAAAAAGAAAAACCTGTGAACTCACCAGCATTATATGTTGACATTTTTGGCATGTTTTCTCAGGTCGCTAAGGTAGCGGTTAATGGACTAGGCGCACGGAGTCTGGCACGACGTATAGAAGTCTTGTTGCATAGTAAACAATGTTTTTGTAAACTGTAATATGTCTTTTGGTTGTAAACAAGAAATGCTTATGCTGCTGGTTTATGGCTCAAAGCATAATGTTTTGGTTGTTTCATGGAATGTCTTACGTATTTTCTTCCATTTAGTTGTCGTTTATAGTGACCGTTGACTTGGATCCTGGTGTGTCACGCGCCTCGCGGTAAAACCCCGCATGTGGAAATTTGAGGGTGTGACAATTCTCATCTCAATGTAATAAATTATTAAATTCAATGTATCAATATTTACACTTTAGTACCATGAGCTATTGAACAATCGTCACTATCGTGCATCCCGATGATTCCGCCATCGGTTGGGATGTTACATTGCAGAAGTCAAACAGGTTAGGGGAAAAGGTTAATGGGTTGGTTTGGGTGTTCATGGGCCGATGGCAACGTGGCCTGGGATTGGATTTTAAAAGGTTTGGCTTGTAAAGGAAATGAGTATTTTGGGTTTGTGATTTGGCTAATTATAATATCTAAAAAAACCAAACTTTTATAAATAAATTTAATTCTTTAATATTAATCTGAATTTTTTATTTATTTATATAATTATAAGAATATTTTTTTTAAATAAAAATGTATTAATTAAATAATTTCTTATTTAACTAATAATTATTTATAGCTTTTCAATATTTATGAAAATAAATGGAGTTTTTGAATATGATTTTGTATAATTTGGAACAAATATTAAAGAAAAAAAATCATAAAAACAACAATAACAATAATAATAATAATTATAATAATACTAATGACAAATAATAAATAAAAATGAAATTTTATTGTATAATTAGAAAAAATAGAAAGAAAGAAAAAAATTATACAAGAGAAATATCATGGTGCTACACCGATCCCTTCCTTATGGAGGTAGGATGAGTTGTCTAGGTCGATTCAGGAAAAGGTCTCGTGGTACATGTTCTTTGCTTAGATATTCTGTTAGTGACGGATATTAAACACAGCTTAAATGCGAGGGTAAAGGAGTGGTGATCAGCTTTAGAGGACATGGGTTTAAGGATTAACCGTTATAAGACTGGGTACCCTTTCTTTAATTTCAGTGATGCAAGAGACAACGACAAATCTAGGATCACAATTGAGGGTTAAGTCGTCCCGCAAGCAAAAAGTTTTAAGTATTTAGGATCATTTGTGTAGAAAGGTGGGAAAATAGATAGATAGAGACGTAGCCCACCGCATCCAGGCTGGATGGTGTAGGTGGAGACCTGCGACTAAGGTGTTATGCGATAAGTGTAACATCCCAACCGATGGCGGAAACATCAAGGTGCCACATAGTGACCATTGTTCAAAAGCTCATGGTACTAAAGTGTAAATATTTAAATCAAGATTAAGTGTCAAACATCACATTCCAAAATATTACATCAAGTCTCAAGAAACAAAGCATAAGTTTTGTTCATATTGTTTAAGTCCAAGCCTACGCGATAATCATCAAGCATTCCCTAAAACATGTAAGAAATAATTTTGTCAACATAAAACATATTGGTGAGCATACTCAATTTTGTATATGTATAATATAAGTTTTATGAAAAAGGTCTACAATTCATGTGTCACGTCTTATTCAAGGCAAATATGGAAAATACGTAAGTACACAATGCGGGTCAAAATCAAACCTTTTATTATGACAAAGAATAAAGAATTAACATTGACATAGGACTTCCCACACACATAGGTACTTTTAACTAGGCGGGTTGTCAATCCAAATAGCGCTATCCATTGTTAGAGTCGGCATGTACGGAGTTCATGATTTTGTAATGATTGCAAGTATACTACGTCTATGTTTAAGCATAAAGTACAAGAATTCAAGCATAACACGTATATGACTTGTATGTAAAACGTTTATGAATAAGTGTATGCATATGTTTATGTTTATGAATATGTGTACATGAATCACCCAAAACTGTAAAAAATGAAAAAGGGGATAAGTATACTCATAGTTTGTATAAGCGATAACAATCCACCTTAAGTTGTCGTGAGCTAAAGAATGGGTATTCCAAAGAATTCTACCTATATTGTATAAGAATACTAATTAATGGAATGTCTTAAAAGTCTAAGGTATCTAGGGTCTAAGGCATTAGGGCTTGCTAGGTTGATTTGCGGAATCAATGTTTTAGTGAAGAATTGAGATAATATTAAATTTGTATCTCAAAAGTATATGACTAAAGTTTATGAATCTGATTAGGAATCTAAATATTACCAATTGAATATTTAGATAAATATATGTTTCGAATCATAAAAAACAAACGATATAGTTAATTAGTTAAACTACAATTGTAAATAATTACAATAATTATAATGAATTGTATAAATAATTTATAAGTCTCACCAATGCATCCAACAAATGATAATTATGAACTTTAGACATAGTAAAATATCCATTTTATAAAAAAATATTTATAAAACAGATTTTATAAATTATATATAATTAAATGATTTATTATGTATAATTAAACATAAATAAGACTAAAAAAATACAAGATATGATCCAAAAATAATATTTTTGTGAAAATGAGTACTTTCTGATGAGAAATAGTGAAAATATTTTTTTCATAATTTTTCTCAATTTGTTTGTATTTAAAACTGATTTATTAAACTTAAATCATGTTTAAATGATTAAAAATAGGAAAATTAATACAAATTAATCATTTCTTGTCAAATAAACTAAAACCAAATTTATGATGTTTAAAATTAATTTCCCAAAAATTTTTAGGATTAAAATATTTAAAAATGAATTTTTAATCAATTAAATATGATTAAAACAGTTTAAATTAATAAAAATATGAAAATAAAATACTTTCCAGAAAGTAAAAGTTTCAGAATTTTATTTATGAGGTCTAGAATCTACACCAAAATTTTGATAATTTTTTTGATGAAAAAATGGATTTATTATGTATTTTAAGATTTAAACATATTATATGTTTTTTTATAATCACTTAAAACGAAATAAAAAATATCAAAAATGTGGCCTGGGTCGGAATCAAACCCAGGGTCTACCGTTTAACATACACACACTTCTACCATAATAATATTTAGACACAAGTTAAAACTTCATCTTCTTCCCCAAATCATTCATAAACCCTAACTCTATACCCCTAATACAATTGACTCGATTCGATATGATATCACTCTAGAATCATGGGGCTTTCATAGAGGACTAACAAAAGAATAAAACGACACATAAAATTGGAACTTACGAAGCTTAAAAAACGCAAAAGGGCTGCAAAAGCCGAACCCAAGGCCGAAAAATTAGAGAGAGGTTTTTAGACGATTTCTTGTGGTTTAAAAGTGGGTTTAGATCAATAATAGGTGCAGAAATCGAATAGGATTATTTGTTTATGTGATTGTTGCAAAAAAAACGGTTAATAACTGTGCTTAAAACCTTCTGTCGTTTCATAATTTAAATCGTTTATACATTTCAATAAAACGCGTTAAAACCAGAATTAATGATTGGAATTGATGGGGAAAGGTGGAGAAACGTATATCGATCAATACAAATGATAAAAAATAGAATAATCAATGTTTTTGAATGTTGCCGGATAAAACTCCGGTGGCCGGAATAATGGCCGGAAAAATGTAAAGGAATGGAAGGCCGGTTTTTATTTTTGAACTTTTAAAACTTGTCAGAATCAGTCCCTAAGGTTTTATTCTTGTATAATGTTATTAGTACATGTATGTTAGATGTCCCTAGCCTAGTATAGGTGTTTATTTGACGTTTTGTATGTGTTTGGATGTGTTTAGAATGATAAAGGGCATTTTTGTATACATACACACGACTAGGTCCTGATGGCACGACTAGCCTTGCTAGTCGTGTGGGAATCAAGACGACTAGCATGCTAGTCGCCCCACCTAGTTGTGTGGCAGATCCCTACTCACCCCGAGGGCCCTGGACGACTAGGAGCAGGTATAAATACTTGCATTGATTGCCCTAATCATTTCAGTTGTCATTTCACACCTTCCAAAGTCAGAGGTCATAGGTTTTCAGGTCTGGTGATTGTATTGTACACGCGTGCTCTATTATTAATACGATTACAACCTTTAAACCATCTTGTGTGTGTTTTTGATAACTCGTTCTTGTGTTTGTTGGCGTTTTTGTTATCCAAACGTCGTCTAGAGGATTCCGCACTCTAGTTGAACCAGCTCGTGATAGTCGAGTTGTCCAACAATGATCCAACAAAAACGCCAGCAAACACAAGAACGAGTTATCAAAAACACACGCAAGATGGTTTAAAGGTTATAATTGTATTAATAATAGAGCGCGAGTGTACAATACAATCACCAGTCCTTAAAACCTATGACCTCTGACTTTGGAATATGTGAAATGACAACTGAAATGATTAGGGCAATCATTGCAAGTATTCACACCTGCTCCTAGTCGTCCACGGCCCTCGGGGCGACTAGGGATCTACCACACGACTAGGTGGGGCGACTAGCTTGCTAGTTGTCTTGATTCCCACACGACTAGCAAGGCTAGTCATGCCATTAGGATCTAGTCGTGTGTATGTATACAAAAATGCCCTTTATCATTCTAAACACATCCAAGCACATACCAAACGTCAAATAAACACCTATACTAGGCTAAGGACTTGTAACATACATGTACTAACATATAAATTATGTTAAAACTTGATCATTTCACCATAAAACTACATAAACTTAACACTTTATAAATTTTGAACAAATCAAAAGCAATCTTTTAAGTTTTTATATAAGAAATCGAATGCAGCATGTTTATAAAACAAAATTTTATGGTTTAATATAACTCAAAATTTATTAATTTGAGAGTAAACGAAAGGTACAAGGACTTAATTTGTAAATGCGAAAATACAAGGATTAAAGTTGAAACTACAAAATAGACGAGGGACTAAAATTGATAACCTTCTAAGATATGAGGGTGACTGATGTCACAATAAGAGGTTCCCAACAAAATTAAAGGGGGGATTTTTTTTTTGGCTTATAGTTAGGCTAACTGTGTTAAATGGGACAAAGCGTTAGGCCATAAAGAAGATACAAACACGTAAATGGAGGTAGCATAAATGAGGATACTTAGGTGAATGTGTGGGCACACAAGGTTAAACATGATAAGAAATGAGGTTTTTAAGGAGAGGCTAGGAGTAGCTAGTATTTTGGATAAGATCAAGGATGAAAGATTGAGATGGTTTGGGAATGTGAGAAGGAGGAAATCAACAACGCCAGTTAGAGTAGTGAATACAATCACTGTGGATGGTAGAGGAGTAGAGGGGACCCAAATTAACATGGGATGAGCGTATTAGGTAGGATTTGATAGAGTTGTATCTCTCTGAGAACATGATCTAGGATAGGTGGGTATGGAGCCGTAGGACTAAGGTTAATGACTTTTTGGGAAGGTACTCATGTGCTTAATTTAGTTGTTGATTAGGGGCCTCGATACCCATATGCTTTTAAGGATTTTTTGCATGTGATTATAACTATGCATGTCTATATGTTGGTGTATCATATTATACATGAGCTTTTTTACTATGTTATTCTTTCACCACCCTCGATAGCTTTTTATGTCTATTTAGTTAGTTTTGTTTCTGTGAAAGCGGTCTCTTTTTTCTTAGGGATTGAGGTAAGGTTTGCCTACATCTCACCATCCCCAGACTCTACATTCCAAATCTTGACAACCGTATATGTTAACGAATTGCATCATATTTTATTCTATTAGTATAATACACCGATTTTTCAACTACGAAAAGCATGTGTTTTCTTAAACATAATTTTTTTTTATTAATTATATTTATCAACTCATATAATACAGAAGATTTTAACCTACTTTACTAATTAAAAGCATACTTTGATGCACTGGACAACTGAACCAAATCTTTAGTGATTTGATATGTCATTTGACTATTGTGGATAGAAAAAAAGAGGTAAAGCAAGAAAAGGCGCTTATCCTTCTCAAGGATAAGTGTTTTTATTAATCAATATCCGTTAATTCTATAAAGCTAAAATATAGTGAATACTTTTATTTTTGTAAATTACTTTCATATATATATATATATATATATTGTTTTATGTGACATGTACGAACTTAATAACCTTTTACCTTCATAATTATGTTAGACATATTTGTGCTCGTTGTTTGCTCACGTATATAAAATCCTGTCTCAGCGTTTATCGTACTTAGCCCGTTAAATTGTGTCATGTGCCTAATAGCATTTATATCTCATTCTTTATATCAGCCATTTCCTTAAAGTGGTGGGTGTTGTCATAGATAGTACCATAACAACCTCCATTTCTTAGATACATCAGATTTGTTAAATAGTACTGTAACACTATCCTAAAATACCATATTTGCTGAAGACACTACCTTAACACCTTTTAAAAAAAAATACACAATATATTAACAATATAATTTATCTAACTAAAATGCATTAAAATAAATAAAAAAACTTACATTAATTAAAAAAAACAAAAAGTACAAACTATAAAAAACAATACGATAATGTAAAATAATTAGAAAATTGCAAGGCCAATTATATATGGTAGTTATTTAACGCTTCCGATCAAGTATGACTTCCAACATCGAATTGATGATTTCGTTGTGTGGTTTCATAAACATCCAACGTCTCGATCATAAATGTTTGCCTCACGTTTATCCTTCAAAGTCGCATGTTGATTGCCAATAACATTGTAGCTTCTTCACTTTGTTTCATTTTAATTTCCACTAACTTACTAATCTTGTCTTCTCTGATCTATATCCACCGAGTTCGTCAACCTAACTATTCTTGCTAGACATCTCGGCCCCTTTCTTTTTTTTTCTCTTGGTGGTGCGTTGTCTTCATTGAGGTCGCGTTTATCCTTTAATGGTTTGCTTTTTTTTTTCAAAACAAAGCTATGTTGTTAACATGTGTTAACTCGCTCTTACATGTTGTAACATACCTGTTACAACAAAGTCACATTCTTTAGAGAATATATATATATATATATATATATATATATATATAATCGACACTTTTTGAATTTTTTGGTCAAAACTCTTAAAAACATGTAGGTCTTACATTTATACGAAGTACTTACAATAGATCACCAATGAAAAGATAAGAGCTAGTAATTTTAATAAAACATTAAATATTCTTAAGGAAGTCAGATTTCAACAATCATAAGGTTAATATATTGGTTAATGGTCAGCAACAACAGTCCTGGCTAAAAAGGTGTTTTATCACAATCATAATTTAACCTACATAAGCAGTCCACGTCACAAAACTTTTACTTATTAACACTCCACGTCAGCAAAATTTGATTATTTTGCAATATAAGTCGTCCACGTTAGTAATTACTAACTGAGTTAACTTTTAGTTAGTAAGGGATCACTTAGAGAATTTTTGTTAAAAGATGTGACTGTCATAAAACGTTTCTTAGTTTGAGACTGTTGCCGGACAATATGTCAAAGTTAGAGATTCTTATATTACAAGAACTATTTGTTCAACCTTATATTTTGGCTGATACTATATAAGATAATAATGGTTCAACCTCATCAATTGAATAAGGGAAGGAAACTTTATATAGGCAAACAATTAACAAACCCTTCTATAGTTAAGGAGGTTTACAAATATAAATATAAGAGATACACAAATAAATATAAATATTTTACAAATTATTAGCTAATGCCCATACTAAGGTTATTCATGCTTTCTTTTCATGACGATTCTATGGTTTATTTACGAGCGATGAATGATAAAATCTATATCTATATATATTAATATTCCAAAGCTTAAAATCCTACATGTCACTCAAGACGCCAATCTTCCCTTGAGTGTGACATGTGGCACTAAGTAATTAAAAAAAAACATCATCATCCCATATAAAATTTTATCCTCATCCCAAACCTAAAATCCCACTCTTCTCCTCACCTCCCTCCTCTCACTTTCTCCACAAACTCTAGAACAACATCGCCGCCACCGATCTGTGTTCGGACCTACAAACTACAACGAACCACACCTTTTAGCTCAATTCCTCCACCCCAAAATATTCACCCAGGGTTTTGTTTTTCCTTTCCACCCATCAAATGTAAACGACGACCAGAGCGTCGCCATCTCAAACAAAGAGGTGATGAAAAATCCTAACCTTCTTTTTGATAAATTTCATTATTTATATGTCTGCATGGGTTTGTTATTTGATGCGGTAGATGATATAAAAAATAAAACGTGGTCCGAATTCCCTCTTCATTATTCAGTGTATTGCACCTGTAGTTTATGGAATTATGATTCGTATATGATAAGACTAGCTTGTTTATAGTATATGATAAGACTAGCTTCTTTATATTTCCTTTTGTTCCTTCAAAAAATATTTGTTATAACCTTTAGTACCATGCTTCATAGCATGCTTTTTGACACTGATTTTTTAGGGTTATTGTCATTATTTGAAGCTCAACAGTTACTGAGTCAATGGAAGAGAACGGTGTTGTGAATGGATCAGATAATGTTGTGAAGAAGAAGAAAAGTATGGTCATTGATTTGATCAGAAGGTTAGTGGTTAGGGTGTTTTTTTTTTTTTTTTTTTTTGATTTGTTGATTTTGATGAATTGTTGTTAGTAGGTTAGTGAAAAATCTGGGTTTTAATAGTTTGAAACACTTCTTATAATATGTCATGTATCTTTTACCGATCCGGCTAGGTTTTTAGTGTTTCTTCATGATGTTGAAGTATTATGTTTTAGCATTGGAATTATAGATTATTTTAGGTTAGGTATTGAATATTGATATTAGGTTATGCATTTTTTTAGCCTATACAATAGGTGTTAATATTAGAGTTATACTTTGTTTTTAGGTTAGGTATTGAATAATGATATTAGAGTTATGCATTTTTTAGCTTTTATGATATGTTTTAATATTAGAGTTATACATTGTTTTAGGTTATGTATCAATATTAGTATGTTAGAGTTGTATATTTTTTTAGCTTTTAGGATATGTGTTAATATTGTAGTTACATTGGAGTTATACATTTTTTAGGTTAGGTTTAAGCATTAGAGTTGTACATTATTTTAGGTTAGGTATTAATATTAGAGTTATACATTGTTTTATGTTAGATGTTAACATTAGAATTATACATTGTTTAAGGTTAAGTGTTAACAATGAAGTTATACACTATTTTAGGTTAGGTGTTAACATTAGAGTTATATTGTTAATTGTTTTAGGTTAGGTGCTACCTAAAGATTTCCCGCATGTAATTGTAAAACGCATCAGTCTATTTCATATCTAAAACTGATGTGTCATATTAGACTTCTCAACCCTAGGACACTACCATGGTATAATCTAGTATTCTAATATAACATAGGGATGTGTTCGAAGAAAATCATGTAGTCGATCAAGGTCAAGCCTTTTCTAGAGATCAAAGACATGACAAATGTTAGGTGGCTAGAGTTGTCATACATGGTGTAGTTATAAAATTTTAACCTCATTTGTAACATGCATGTAATGTAAACCGTGTTCTTGGTGTACATTGATGGCGAGTTAGCAACTTGCCGATCCCTGTCTCTGTTTATCAAATAAAAAAATAAATGGTTGTTTGCTGTTAAAAAAAAACGTGTTTGGCGGCAGCCAGGTAGACATGTTGTGTAGTAGGCGTGTAAGAATTCAACTTCAAGTCAGTCAAAAGTCAAAACCCAAAACCTTTGACAAGGGTTGGAAATCAATTATGTCGGTCTACAACTTGGTTTCTTGAACATAGAGTTTTAAAAAAATGACACGTGGTCTCCACTCATTAGCTGGCCCATAGAGTGTTCGATCGAGCACGTTCTATGCACGTGACCACTGAGTGTGTAATCTATATAAACCCCTCATTATCCACACATGAAACACCCACAACAAAACAGTGACCAAACCCAGCATCCTCTAATTAACTTCTGCCGACAAATATTATCAAGATTCTAACCGTCAATGGCCGTTATTGTTCCCACACTTATATTGTTACTCACTTTAACCGGTATGTCATCTTCTTTCTATAGTTTTTTTTTTTTTTTTTTACAAATGGGTGTCATCATTAGCGGAACCGGATTTTATTCGGTTCCACCTGGTCCGTTTTTTAGATGCTCGAAGTAGTTAGATGTCTATTATTCTATTATAACCTGAAGTTCGCTTTTTTTTTTTTTTTGATGGTGAGTAAGTGTGTTATCATTTCATTAAAACAAAGACAACCAATTACAAGTGATACGTAGGTAAACGGGCCACAAATTCGCTTTGTGTTAGATAAATAGTGATAGTCAATGATCTATAGATCAAGTGGTGTAAACACTTGGTTATCCTTAGGAGATTCATAGGAGATTCAAGTTTAATCCCCACCTACATCAAATAGTGGGGCATTTAGTATGCAATAATGGTGACAAATCCACCGAGGAGGGTTCGATTCGGAGGGTCACCCCGGTTTTAATCCAGCTGTTACTTCAGCGAGGCAACTCGTGTGAAGATAGTACGGTTTCCGGGAGAAGCCACCAAGGCCGATGATCCTACACGGGGTCCGATAGAACATTGGCAGCTTTGACGGGCTGTCGGTTCAAAACACACCGACGAAGTGACAATGAGTCATTCACAACAATAGTCACCTTCCATTTAAAAAAAAAAAAAAAAAAAAAAAATAGTGATAACTTGTCATGGATACCAATAGAACTAAAAACCAAAATAACGTGTAAATAATAACTTTTTTTTGAAAGGGTGTAAATAATAACTGAAGCGCTTAATCAAAGTTCATATTTTTTTCTTAACTTGGTTTTTAAGCAACACGTAATAACTAGTTAAAAAAATAACTAATATATTTAATTGAATTCCATACTTATTTTTTATTTTCACTTGTTTTTCAAAACTAACACACACTAAACAGTTAAAAGGAATATTACCGAAGTCAATGTTCGAATGTGTGATATGCATAAGTGGAAGTTTGGGAGTTTACGGTTTGTTTGTAGGGAATAAGAGAGGGAGTTTTGAAAGTTAGTTATTAGAACATAAACTTTCATATATGTACTACCGGTGTGAGTATCAACCGGTGTGTTCCTAAAGCATACATATAACTAACTATAACTACCATATTAACCGATTCTATAATATTATCCGACTTATGATATCCTACTTTAAACATATGTACAGAAATGTTTTAACATAAGTATAAATCAAGATTATCATTTCTTATTCTAACATTCAATAGTTAATTTTTTTCCTTAAATTATTCAAATTTAACACTTACAAAATGATTTTGTAAGTTAAAAAAATATTTAAAAAAAAAAATAGAGGGGGTTGTGCAACAGTAACATCATGTATATTATGGTGTCATTTTTCTTATAATGTGTAATGTTTCTGCAGGATTATTTATTGGCACAAATACTCTTGGAGTAGGTATAAATTACGGACAAATAGCAAACAATCTCCCACCACCATCACACGTAACAACCATGCTAAAATCCTTAAACATAAGCAAAGTTAAACTCTACGATGCCGATCCAAAGGTCCTAGGTTCTTTCGCGAATTCCGACGTCGAATTCACCATCGATTGGGTAACGAATACCTGCCAAGAATGCAAGATCCTCAAGAAGCCCAAATATGGATCCAACAAAAGGTACAACCATATCTTTCACAAACAAAGATCACATGTATAACCGTTGGTAACGAAATATTAGGAGGGCAAGATAGTCAATTACCACAGTATTTATACCCAGCCATGCAATCCATGTATCAAGCCTTAGTTAACCTTGGTTTACACAAACAAGTTTATATAACCACAGCTCATTCACTTCAAATATTAGCAACATCTTTCCCTCCATCCCAAGGGCATTTAGGGAAGATTTGGTACAATATTTACAACCTATTCTTGCATTTCATGCACAAACAAGTTCACCATTTTTGATCAATGTGTACCCTTATTTTGCATACAAGAATGACCCCAATAATGTACCTTTGGAGTACGTATTGTTTGAACCGAATGCCGGGCTATTGATCCCAACACAAATTTGAATTATGATAACATGTTGTATGCTCAAATTGATGCGGTTTATTCGGCTATAAGAGCATTGAATTCTGGTAGTATTCAAGTGCAAATATCCGAGACAGGATGGCCTTCGAAGGGGGACGAGGATGAGTTTGGAGCTACGGTTGAAAACGCGGGGATTTACCATAAGAATTTGATTCAAAGGATGCAAAAGCGACAAGGGACGCCTGCGAACCCATCACAGCCTATAGACTGTTACGTTTTTGCCCTTTTTAATGAGAATTTGAAGCCTGGCCCGACTTCAGAGAGGAACTATGGATTGTATTATCCGGATGGTACTCCGGTTTATAATCTTGGTGTCCAACGCGATCTTCCTCGTTTGCAGTTTTCGGCTTCTGGGAAAAATGTAAGAAAATGTTGTTCTTCCCCTCGTGTTACTTCGGGTTAGATATATAAGTTATCTAGTATTAATTGTGTTTTTTTTTCTTAACTTGTGTTTTTGTAGGGCTTCTCTATGTTCAATCTTCTATTGTTGCTTGTTGGATTATTGATCATTGCTTAAAGAAGGAAATTTGAGTAGTCTTTAGAGGTAATACCATGAACTATACTTCTTTCAAACTCTTTGTTTCATGGGCCATATTTGTCATGTGCATGCTTGTTAATCATCATAGTTTGTCATATTACAAAACCCTCAAAAAATTCTACGAAAATCTAAGCACAATGTGCATATATAGACAGAAGCATACGAGTTCAGAGTTTAGGGTTCAGGGTTTAGGATTTAGAAGCTGTTAGGAATATCTAACTCGAACTAGATGTATCATGTTGCTACCACTTTAGAAGTAGAAAGTTAATTTCATCTAAAGATGTACCCTTTCATGGTCTTTTTTTTCGACATCATATCCACGTTTTGGATCGGCTTTATGCTCATCATGTGGTGTAACGATGTTGATACCTCAATGTCCTTTCTCCCTTTCTTGTAAAGATTATTTATTGCATGTTCACCTCTTCAGTCCAATTTGGGTTTCTTTCAATTAAAAATTTATAAGACTGTTTCCTTTTCTCAAACTTTTGAACATAAAAGCCTTTTGATGTCACTAATTAATGGATAAGTGTTCCAGTCATGGTCCACCTTTCTACACCTAGTTATTCACTTTGTGTTATGGCTTTATATGATATTAAAAAACCTTGTAAGATATAATGTATTATTAATCAACTATATATACACTGTCTACTGCAATGAGCATGTTGTCATTTACCAACTTTTTGAATACGATGGTTAAGATCGATGAATCTAGCGATTGTTTACGCATATCATTTTACAGGTAGATTAACAGTTGGATAAGTCTTCTCGTTCACCATCATGATCATCCACCTTTTGTGACTGACAATGGTTTCAGGCCGGAGATAGACCAATCTTCTATATCGTAAATGTTGTCAACTAGTGATTAATTTATTTAAACAAGATCAATTTCTTCATAAACATAGGAAATTCTTCAAAAGAAATTAGTTAACTTTATTGTTTTTGGTTCTTAGATTTTAGTTTCTTTAATATGTTAGATTTAGTATTGTACTCTGTATATAAATTTTCAATCCTCATTTGTATTGTGTATTGTATTTTGTTAGCAGCAATGGTAACAAAAATTATTATAAAAAATAAGATAATTTTAAAGTGTTTTGATGATTAATGATTTGTATTATTTTGTATTTTTATTTTAATGGTTGTGCTTTAATTATTAATGATTAATTTGCTTTAAATCTGTAACAAACTAAACTTAAACTCCTTTGAAGAATTTTCATGTTAGTTTAAAAAAATAACAATTATTTAATTAATTAATTAAAACAAACTTGCAAGTAAGGATGCTTTTATCCAATGAGAAATCTATATACATGGATCTAGAGTACCAAGAGAAGCACATGTCAAACATACCATTCTTAGGACCAATTTTGAGTTCTAGGATTTTCATGGAGTAGAAATTGGTAAAAACTAAAAGATCTAGATCTTAAACATATCAGGGTTGGGGTGTTATCCGATTTTGGCACGGGTACCCCATCACTCCTACGGTAATACCGTCATTACTGGCAGGGTAGTGGGTTTGGATAGGTTTCACGAGTTCTTGTTACTTTGTCAAATTCAACTTTAACCCCCCCCCCCCCCCCCCCTCAACGGTTACTATGAAAATAAATAAAGTTACCAATTTAACTCTCTATATAAACCATTTTACCATCTTTATTCAAACCACACCATCATATTTAAACCATTTCTTTTACCATTTCATTAAATTTCTCCACATTTTATCTTTAAATGACGGTCGTGATCTGTTTTTGCTTGAACCAACGTGATCTTCATTCCGTCGCCGTGCAAATTGTCCACCTACAAACCCCCGACTACAAACAACCCATCAACTACAAACCCACTGTAACACCCTGAAAACCTATTTCGTATAATTACGTTTTTAAACGTGTTTTACTTGTAAAGAAATGAATCAAATAAGAAACAAACGTTTTATTAATAAATAAAATGGGATCTAGATAGTAAAATGAGGATTATGTTTTCTAGTAGAAAAATAACATTTTGGATCATGTCTAACGGGAGTCATTGCACCAGATGTTATGACACGAGTCGATTATATTACGTAAACAACTAACCGTGTTAGGTGAGTTAGCTAATCTACTAAGGGAAAAACATTGGAAACTTAACTAGGTTAGTGGTTAATGGAGGGACCAAAGGTGTGAATGTGCCAAAGTACACAAATTAATAAAAAAAAAAAAAAAAGAGAAGGTATCAATTCCCATCTCCTGGAGATCGACCAACACACCAAGAAACACACACATAACCCTAAAACTCAAATTCAAGCTCATATAAGTCTAATAAACACCAAGGTACCTCTTTATTTTGGTTAAATTTGATGTTATATTTGTGCTTGATCATGGTGAAAATCAAGGGTTTTGATAAAACGTGAAATTGTTAGTTAATAGAGGTTGCTCTAGCTTGAGGGAAGCTCAAGCATGTCTAATTTGGTTAAGAATACCATTTCACATGTGTGATTATTATGTTTTATGTGATTTTTATGTATGTGAAAAATAGGTTTCTACCTCTAGGTGGAAACCACATATAGCTGAAAATCTTGATAATTTTTAGAAGTGAATACAATGGAAAATTAGGGCAAAAAGTCTAAATAATATATTATGAAGTCAACTAGACAAATGGCTAGACTAATCTTGAATTTAAAAAACTAAATAAAATTGGTGGGTGCACACTAAGTGTTTGATGAAATGCCAATTTGATGAAACTAGTAAATTAAGGGATTTAGGAACATGTGAAAGTTAACACTTATAAGAGATGTTAACGAAATAATAAACTAAGTTAATGAAATTTTCTATATAAGAAAATAGTTCTGTAGGAGCTAGGATTAAGATTGAATACATGATGCGATGGATAGTAAAAGAATTCCATATTATGTATTCTAACAAAACAAAGTTTGACATATCCCTAAGTTAGGTACAAGAACTAAGGAGCAAACGGGTCAAACGGATGCAAGCTCAATGCATAAGAAAGCAAGAAAGGATACAAGGTAAGTATTACTTACAGTATAGGGCCCTAAATGGTGATATCCATGAAATGGGCAAATCTTGTGAAATTAAAGTAAACATATTTTATGACAAAATGATGAAGTGATATGTGGTGGCCAAATGGTGAAATTCATCGCCCGGGTCAATGGATAAGGTTATGTGGGATTACAAATTAACTTGATGATAAATGACCCTATGGTGTAAATCCTAATGGGTCACATGGGTAAAAACGGCGTAGGCCTTATTTAGGCGACAAACCTGACATTATAATATCTAGGTCGCCTAAGGAGTAAGTTTTAGAGTAGGACGAATGGCCCAATCGGGTCATCCAAGTCAAATGGTGAAGTAACTAACACCATGTGACCTCGATATTTTAATGCTTGTCTTTATGGAGTGAAATACCTACAGGAAAGCATAAGGGAGAGGAGACATGTTGCTTTAACTTAATAAGTGGAACTTCCAGGTTACGGTAACGAGCCCTAACCTTGACCCCGCCAGGTATGTGAACAAGTTACCAAGTTGAACTAAAATACCCATTGGATAATGGGTTGAGTGTGTTGGATCAAACGGGTCGTATGGATGGTTTGGTATATTGACCCCAATGAAATTGTTGATAAATCCTAGAAAAGACATATACGACCTTAATGTAAATTTGGTTAATTGAGAAATTCTCATAATGGGTCAATTTGGTTAACATAACTAATTTGATGCCAAGAATTAGTGTAAGCAATAGACCAACTTAACCTTAGGTAAGGTTTGGGGATTTATAATAAAATGATTACATTTTGAGTAAATAAATTGACAAAGATGTTGGAGACTTGAGCTTATTTTGCTCTAGGATCCAAATCGGTCAAATGGTACCCAAGAACGTAACTATATGGATTTATAATATAAAAGTAAATTAATGGAAACCAATTATTGAAATCTGGGCTAAATTGATATATGGAATCATCACATTAAGATTTTTGGGAATTTGCTTAGATAAACTCTGATCTTTCAAACAAGTCAATTCATTGGAAATACCGAACCAGCATCGGACAAACCACATTTGTGATTTGTGCTTCATAAGAATTTAGTCAATTTCAAACTTAAGAAAGTACTTAGATATACCAAGAATGATTCCTTGATGAATGGATTAAATGACGGTAAAGTCGGGCTTGGGTAAAGGTTAGGAATTGGAATAGGATATGAGAATAACTAGGTCCTAAGTGTAAGGACCTTAACTTAGACAAAAATGAGTGAAAAATCTAGAAATGTTGAAAATTTGGCTAAGGCATGAAGTGCTACAGCTGCTGATGTGCCGAGAAATTAACATGTTTTACATACTTAATTATCTCCCTTTTTGTACCTTTTTATGCTTTATCTTTTATAAAACATTATTAAATCGTTCCTTTGAGATAAATGCAGGTTCTTAGAAGGAAAAGGCAAAAAGGAAGAGAAAAGGCACGTTTTGACTGGAGAACAAGCTTCTAGGGGACAAAAGGGCATATGGTACAACAACCTTGTCTCCCACATGCAAGTTTTGGAGCCCAAGGCAGGAAAACAACACGAAAGATAAGGAATTGAAGACTTTCGAAGCTGTTTCAGATACAGCACGGTCGCGCTTTGACCGTGCATGGCCGTGCAACTGTTCCGGGTCAACAAGTCAACATTTCCAAGTCAAGAGAGGCCAAATTCAGAGTATGAAGATGTGCACGGGCATGCCCCACTCATTGGCACGGGCGTGCTTTACTGAAACGTGTTCCCCAAGGCTTAAACCGACCAAAACTAACAAGACTGTTAATTGTACCAGTAAGCACGGCCGTGCCCAGGACCTTGGCACGGGCGTGCCAACCACCTCAGGGGACAATTCTGCAAAAAGGACTCTGCAGCAGTACGCGTTGTCGAGCATGGGCGTGCCAGAAAGTTGTCAAGGGCGTGCTGAAACTGTTTTGCCTATAAATAGAGGCATCCGCCCCTTATTTTGAACCATCCCTTCATCCATCCCTTCACTCATCCATTCCACTAGAGTTCAAACACTCTCCAGCCACCTTGAGGGTTTTGCAAGTCACCTTTGGAGCTTGGGATCACTCCATAAAGGCTTGAAGATTGAGAGTAGAGAGAGAGAGTTCACTAAAAATCATCCAAACCGCCCTCTTTAATCCACATCACATTCACCACCATGTATTCCACCATTGATTGTGTGATTGCTGTAGAGCCAATGTTGGGCTAGATTACTTGAGTGTTGCTAGGGTTAAGACTTATCTTGGTATGAATTATATAGTAGTTTTTATTTAATTAGTGGTGTTGTGTTCTTGTTAAATTCTTTTACTTAGAGTCTTGTTTGGTTAACTAAATAACTAATTAACTAGTCTTTGGTCTTGTGGGTGTCTTGATGAGAAATGGGAAGGACTCATAAGTGTACCCATGGTGTGTAAAACCCATGCACTTGTGAACTTTAAACCCATAAGTGAGAAGGATTCATGAGTGTACCCATGGTGTGTAAAAACCCATGCACTTGTGAACTTAAAACTCACGACTTATCAAGATCTCACTTAGGGTCGGTACGGTCTTTATACCTGGTCCTAGCGATAAGTTGGGTCTCAGTTTTGCGACTTAGCTTCATTGTCTATGTGATAGCTTTGGCGCAAGCTAAGATTTGATGAACCCGCGTTGAGAGAGAACGGTCTTTATTTTCTCTCATCTTTATACTGCCGCACAGTTACTGATAGACTACTCACTTATTAAAATAGTTATTTGGGTCAAGTAAAGGATGCACGTGTGCGGGAAAAGTCACGACTCCTTTATGATATCAAGTGGCTTCTTGTTCGGTCATGCTCCGGCCACTGACAAGTAGTCCATAGAGGTTTTAAATATTTAGATGTCTTTATTGCAATACTGGGAGGTGGATTCTTCAGGGTTGGATGCATACAGTCTTGAGTAGTCCGTCTATCATTGTTGAGCGGTGAGCTTACCAGACCAGGGAGACCCTCATTTTCCAAACAAGAACACAACTTGTATTGCGATAACAAACACCACTAGAGAATGCTGTAGCAACTCCAAGTTCAGTAAAAGTGTGCACTTGTTCACACCACTTAATTAAATAACCACTATTAATCTGTCCCAAGATAAAGTTGGATCCCGAAGCAGCACTTTGTTTGGTATTGATTTTTATTCTGATCTCCCTTGCTTTCTTTCTTTCTTTATTTTATCTTTATTTATATTAAAGCAACTTAGGGCTGAGTAGGGGAAGTCGTGTCTTTGGGTTCGATACTCGGTACTTGCTATAGACTATACTGTGCTCGATAGGTCCACTTGCCTATCGTGTGGGTTTAAAGTAGTCAGCAGCAATCGTTTTACTTTTATAAATTTAAAACTTAGATTAGTGTTTTAATTAAAAGGTTTTGCTTAATTACCCTTTTTATCGAGTCTTGACACTTCTTTCGAGAAAGTGTTGGTTTTAAAAAGGACATTTAAAAAAGGCCTAATCCACACGACATCAGCTGCAGCAACATTTCTATGAAAAATGGGCCTTGGCGCCACGCAGTGAGTTTAGTCTTCCCCACCATGTGGCGCGAGGCTACATCAGAGTGGTGTTTTTGTTTGTTTGTTTCACTTTCGATATGTAACAACATTCCTAATCCTTATAATGTGTAATTAACAACATTTCTAACCATTATAATGTGTAATGGTGGCAGGTAAATATATAAAGGATGACCAGAATGAGGATCAAGAAGCGAGGAGAACCGAACACGCCCGAACACCTTTTTATGCTTCCGCTCTAGATTATCATTTGAAACATAAATCTTATTAAAGGTTTTTAACATTTTGAATATCTAAACCGTTGGGTAATTATCAAACGGGTTAAGGTCATTAGGTTAGGTTTTCATATCTATCAAATTTTTAAACGGTCTTGATTTTTGAGTCCTAATCTCGCAAGCTTTATGTCTAAATTGAGTGATTAAAGGTTTTTAACATTTTGAATATCTAAACCGTTGGGTAATTATCAAACGGGTTAAGGTCATTAGGTTAGGTTTTCATATCTATCAAAGTTTTAAACGGTCCTTGATTTTTGAGTCCTAATCTCGCAAGCTTTATGTCTAAATTGAGTGATTACCGGTTGGGGTCATACACCCACCGACTTCAAAACCTCTAACGTTTCAATTTTATCATCCACAAAATCCTAAAGATTCGACTGTCGAAAACTTGAATTATGCTTATGAGTATACCATGGCTTTACTACACCTAGGTGTTATACGAATTGGAGACGTTGATAGAATGCTAGCGTATAACACTCCTACAATGCAAAACACTCAACAGTGCCATATATTCCAAGTTAGGTTGAAAGGTACGAAATTGATCATGGGGCCCAATACGTAATGGATTTGGAGGAAGAAATGCTTTTTCCCTCATCCGCAAGCTCTGGATATCAATACGAGAGATTGGGCGAGTGTGATGGTGATTGTGATTACTCGTCGCCCGATTCCCTCTTTGTTTATTGATTTATGTAATAATGTGTGTAAATGTCTAATTACTTATTTATTCACTTTAATTTTAGGTATGTATTACTTATAATTTTATGTATGAAGTAATTTTAGTTTTAGTTATGTATTAGTTTTAATTTTAGTTATAGATTACTTTTAATAATGTATTCTATTACTATTAATTTAAATGTCTATTTTATTTAAAAAAAACAAAAGATAAAAAACATTTTGGGGAATTTCAAGATAGGGTTGTTTTTAAATTGGTGTTTTAGGATACTGCATCAGTGAAGTGATATGACAGTGCAGAATTGTTGAAAATCAAGGTATTTCGAGGTGCCCCCTAGTTAGACAGATGTATTTTCGAGATATATAATACAATGCTGATGAGAAAAGGCACAATGCCAATAACAAGACACAATGTTCCTACAAAAATTCTAAAATCTAAAAGCGAAAACCTAAAACTTAAGACCATAGAGTTTGATGAGACGATTCCAATGAGAATAAACTCAATCAAAGTTTGTTTGATACCCTCTGTACGACATCTTATTATTATGAGATTATGTATTTAAACATTTAGCTTAATTATATTTTATTTTTTAGTAAACGATGAATTGGTAGAAGTAGAAAAGGTTGAAAATTGTGAGAAAAAAAAAAGAAAAAGAAAATAGAGCAAGCAAAGTATGCAGAAAGGGATGAGAACATATTTTGTTAGTATCTATAAGTTAGAAATCTATATATTATACATGCTGAAATAAAATATATATTAAATAGAGTAATAAAGGTTTAGTGATTGGAAAATAATACTATCTTATTTGATGTTGTTGGATAATAGCTGTAACAAAGGATATAAAATCAAGAACCGTTGTGAGTTTTTTAAAGGATTTTAATTAACTTTTTAAAAAATTTAATCAACTAATTTGGGTGAATTTAGGGGTGTTCAGAATTCGATTCAGATTCGAAAAAATCAAAATTCGACTTAGTTTGATTCGATTACCAAGAATTCAATTTGATAATTAAGAATTCGAATTCGAGTCCAGTAAATCGAATACGAATTTATGCTTTTAAATTCGATTCAAAATTCAAATAAAAGCCGTACAAAACTCTAACAAACTATTTTTATTATTCTCGTATTTGTCATATTGTTGTTTATCAATTTTGTAGATTTGTATTTAGATTTTACAAATAATGAGTTTGTATTAGTTTTAAAAATAAAAGTAAAATAATTTATTATTTATGGTGAATTTGAACTAAATCTAATTCGATTTGAATTCGAGTTTCTTATTCGAATCGATTAAATTGAATTTTAAACGAGTACGAATCGAATACGAATTCTGGTAAAAATATTAAAAATTCAAGAAATTCGATTCGAATAATTCAAAAATCCGTTATTCGATTCGTTGAACACCCCTAGGTAAATTGAGAAAAGAGGGAAATACATTTCACTCTGCTTACTAAATTGTGGCACACGACACCATGAGTTACTTGTTATGGGTATAAAAGATTAACTAGGTTATGTACCTGTGACACCCGGCAAATTCTGGTTAACAGCGTTGTTTAGATGAAAGTCTACCTTAGCGAGTCACGCGTATATTGTACTTAACTGGGTTAGTTAAGTCGGGATATGGTTCGGGAACTATTGGTTAGTCTAGAAGATCATTGGATGTTGGTCTAGAGGTTCGTTAGATGTCGGTCCTTAATCAAGTGTACAAACGGTGACGATTTGTAGGATCGTCAGGGCATACGGAACGTACGAGTCTCGAGTCCCGGGAATTGGTGAACGAGTGTAAATATGTGTATTTACTTGTGTTATGTGTTTACAATCATTATGTGACTTGTCGGTACGTGAATATGCATTAACATATGTTAAAACGGGGTTTAACGCGCAAAACACACAAGACCAAACCCTATAGGCGAGTAGGAGGTCTACTCCCCTATAGGGGAGGCGAGTAGGGAGCCCTTAAGGGCGAGTAGGCCCTACTCGTGTGTAACTAAGGGCGAGTAGGCCCTAATCACATGAACTTTCAGGCGATTACAAGCCCTAATCGCCTGAAACTGCTGCATACTCGCTAGTAACGGGCTGGACGACTAGAAACGCCTATAAATACAATGCTTAACCTCCTAAACTTCCTAATATCAACCCTAGTCGTCCCATAACCGCCCCAAACACATAAACAACCTCTGGAAGGCGATTTTGATCAAAAACACAAGGTTTCAAGGTCTAACCATCATTCTTTCATAATCCTAAGGTTTGATTCTCATCCATAACACTTTGTAAACGTTTTTAATCAATCCCTAATGGTCCAGACCTGTTCATAAACGAAAAAGCTTTCTGAAAATCGTCAATAAGGGTTGTTAATCGGATTATAACTAATATGCATGCATTATGAGTATGTATGATTAGAAAGTTAGGGTTTTTATGATTCATGATGATGGATTGATGTGTTATTATGTTAGGTCAGAACTGATATTGATATTATGATGCTAGAAATCTCAGTAATCGGTTATTAGTGTTATGATTACGCGTGTTTGTATGATGTTGCATGCTATGTGAATTGGTGTTTGGATTACTTGGTTGCATGCAGGACTGATTATACGAGGTTGAACGAAGGTTTTGGGTTAAACATGTTTAGGATAGTGTTTGGGATGATATTGGGTAGTTACACACGTTCTGGATCTGATTTGGAGCGTTAAACGCGCGAAAAACCGGAACAGCAAGGTTACAGGCGAGTAGCATTCCTAATCGCCTATGTTATAGGCGAGTAGGATGCTAATCGCCTATAACACAGGCGAGTAGAGGTCTAATCACTAGTAAGTTCAGGTGATTAGCCCTAATCACTAGTAAGTTCAGGGGAATAGCCCTAATCACTAGTAAGTTCAGGGGAATAGCCCTAATCACTAGTAAGTTCAGGGGAATAGCCCCTAATCGCCTATAATAGGGGCGAATAGGACTTCTAATCGCTAGTTGACTTTCCTAAATGCTAGTTGACTTTTCCTAATCGCGTGTACTGCTGCTGTAAGTGTAAATTAGCATTCCGAGACCCGATTTAACATGTAGTAACATGCTAGGAACCCCGTAACATGTCTAATAACTTGGTAACATATATTTGGATGTATTTCGGTGATACGTGAACTATGTGCTATAACTTGTTGTGCGTTAACGTAGGTTAAGTGTACTTGCGTTATTGTACGTTTTGGAGCGTAAACATAACACGGGAAGTCTCGGGTCACCAATGGGATGTCGAGTCTTGTACTTTGGGTCGGTTAAACAGTCACGGTGTTTTCAAACGAACTTGGTTATGGTCTGGACATCTAGGGACTAATTAACCTGCGGGTTATTAGTCTAAGTACTTGTAACTGTCGTATGTTAGGTCGCCGCTTTACGGGACTAGCATAGCAGCTGAGTTTACTCGGGTTAAGGAGTAACGGAACTTAAGGTGAGTTTACGGCCCCTCTTTTAAACTGGTTTTATACTTTCGGGGGAGAAAACATGTGTAAAACGATTATTTGGTAACTACTGTCATACTATGGGTTTCTATTGTGTACTACACGATCTTTGGAAGTCCCGGGGGGAACCATGAATGTGCGGGTTTGCACAACGGGGAAATGTGAATAGCGCTATTGGGAGTGACCAACCCCGCTCGTCGACTTGGAGGGTCGGCGGGTGCATATTGTCTCAAACAGGAACAACAGGAACAACAGGAACTACATCGGGCATACTTTTGGTATTCGCGTTAGTAATGGTTTTCCAATCGTGGTAGTAACAAAACGTACGCCTAGCTAGCGTATACTGGTTTTCTATTTGTTATAGTATGGACAGGTGGACTTGGTACTTGGATACAAAACCTGTAAACTCACCAGCATTTTTGTGCTGACGTAAACTTTTACATGTTTTCTCAGGTCGCTAAGGTAGCACGAATGGAACTAGGGCGCACGCGTCTGCACGGCGTCTAGCTAGAGTTGCATGATTTACAAACATTGAACATTGGTTTATTATTGAATAATTGTTTTGAATAAGCTTCCGCTGTAAACGGGGATTTTAAACTATGTTTTGAAATTGCATTTATATTCATTTAGACTTGTTTATTGTGATCGTTGGTTTGGATCCTGGTTTGTCATGCGCCTCGCGGTAAAACTCCGCAAGTGGATTTTGAGGGTGTGACAGATTGGTATCAGAGCCAGGTTATAGTGAACTAGGACTGC
Organism: Ambrosia x helenae; assembly: GCA_030844895.1. Taxonomy (NCBI): domain Eukaryota; kingdom Viridiplantae; phylum Streptophyta; class Magnoliopsida; order Asterales; family Asteraceae; genus Ambrosia; species Ambrosia x helenae. Next base: position 100,179,507 of record CM061233.1, on the reverse strand, counting down.
ATGTAGGGTCTAGTCTATAGCCGAGTCGCACACACTAGACGATCACATGGTACTAAACGTTATAGTGGTTTACGTATGGTCTTGTCGGGGTGTCTCTAAATCGTTGGTCTTTCTATGTTACATCATCCGTTCTATCTTAGGTTGGGTTACTTGCTTTCTAGGCAGTGTAGTCTATTGGAGTAACTCGTGTGCTCTTGAGATTTGTCCAAGGCTCGGACATCTCCCTTTCGCACTCCAATAGAAACACTTGTCATAAACTACCGTAGTATTACGGTGTGTAGCTAAGAGTCTATGTTCGGTGATTTGAACTTTGAACTAGGAGAACACTGGGAGGACCATGTAGAGCGTTTTATCATTTTGGGTGCACACAAAATCATAAACCGAAATGTATGGAAGCCCTGGTGAGCTCTGGTTTGAGGGGATAGTCCTGGATTGGATCTAGCTTTGATCTTGTGAACATTAGTGGTTATCCTTATCTGCGAAACTAAATTTTCTCGTTCTTTCTGCCAGAATCATGTCTGGAGTGCGAGGAGGACGTGGAGGTGGTCGCAATGGTGGACGTGGTGGTGGTCGCGGTGGTGCTGGTGGTCGTGGAGGTGTTAACCTATCGCAGGATGATCTGAACAACTTACTCCAAGCTGCCTTTCAGTTAGGGCACAACGGTGGTGGTAAGTTGTTTTATCCGTTTTCTTTGCATCATTGGTGAACCTTGTTTACGTTATTCGTAGTTCTCATACGTTTCATTTCAGGTGGTCCTGTTGACCCACCCCCACCCATGTGCACCTACAAGATGTTCCGGGACTGCAAGCCCCAGGAATTCTCTGGCACTGAGGGTGCGGTTAGCTTGCTTAGGTGGTTGGAGAAAGTGGAGTCGGTATTTCTGATGTGTAACTGTCTCCCAGAAGATCGGGTGAAGTATTCGGCTGCGTTATTTCAGGACGTGGCATTGACTTGGTGGAATGGTATCACCCAGAACATGGGTATTGGGGAGGCATATGCTATGCCATGGGAGAACTTTGTGCAGTTGCTGAAGCGGGAGTATTGCCCGAGGGAAGAGGTACAGAAGCTGGAGCATGAGGTGTGGAACCTCAAGATGACTGGATCGGAAATCGAGAAGTATACTGTGAGGAGGAATGAGTTGGCAGTGCTGTGTCCCGATCTGCACGTGCCAGAGTATCGTAAGATTGAACACTATGTATCAGGGTTAGTACCGGAAATTGCAGGGTTAGTGGCTGCTGGAAATCATCCTACTTATGCGGAGGTAGTTCGATCGGCCCATAGGATGACCAACTTAAAGGTGAATGAGGGATTTTGCCTGCGAAAGGTTCGACTGTTAAGGCCCCAGAGAACAACAAGCGCAAGTGGGAGAACGACGGGAAAGGATCTGGGTCTACACATCAGGGTAAAAGGTTTGATAATGGGGGTTCATCTTCTTCGGGTAACAAGCAGGGTGGTTATGCGGGAAAACTGCCCAAATGCAACAAGTGTGGACGCCATCACCAAGGGAACTGCGATAGTAACCGTTGTCATCGCTGCCAGCGAACAGGGCATTATGCTAAGGATTGTCGGGCTACACTTCCATCGACTCAGGCTCCGACTAACAGTTCAGCTCCGACTACTCAGGGACTACAGGGAAACAAGGATGCTACAACTGTGGTGACACTGGGCATTACAAGAAGGATTGCCCAAAACTGAAGCAGGGTGGGAACAACGGGAATGGGAACAACGGGGGCGGCGGCAGAAATGCACGTGCCTTCGTCATTGGAGCTGCTGAGGCTAGGCAGGACCCTGACACAGTCACCGGTACGTTTCTTCTCAATAATCGTTCTGTTAGCGTGTTATTTGATTCTGGTGCCGACAAGAGTTTTGTATCCAAGGATGTTAGTCGACTGCTAGATGTAGTACTGATCGCGTGTCGAAGTGCTAATCAAAAACTAAATAAAAACTACTCCTTAGCTACAACTGACTGCAGTATAGGAAGTAGGGTTGTCGAACCTCAGGGAGTTTGTGGAAAGTGCTAAGTTACTAATTTCTAATTGAATTAAGATTAACTAAACTAATTTTTATGAAGTTAAATGTAAAAATGCTGCAGTGCTGCAAAACGGATTGATGATTGATTTTTTTAGAAAAGACAATAATATGGAAAAACGGTCACTCCGGGTTTCTGATTCGGTAATTATCAACTGAATTATGTTAATACCCTATCTAGGAAATCACATAGACATGACTTTGTTTAAGTTGTTCAACCCAATTCAGCTATCATAACATTAATTGCAAAGTTAAATTAATCCTAGTGCAAGAAAACCAAGATACGATAACATAATGCAATAATATTAATCAACCAAACCGTCTAGATCAGTCAAACAAACAATTAGACGCAAAGACCGTTAAGGTGTTCACAAAATCTAATCCAAATAATAAGTATCAAACATAAAAACAATTGATAAAATACCAAATCTTTCACCCGGAGAAACCGCAAGAAGATTAGCCTTGCATCTTCATGATTTTCGCTTCAAGAATTGTTGTTAATCGTACAAGCATTAACCGGGATGATTGGATCTCTTCAAGATACTCAAAAACCTCCTTTGAAGCTCTAAAAATCGTTCCTCTTGTTGCCTACACGAATTAGGGTTTGTGTTGTGTGTTATCCCCTTGAAAAATGCCAAAAATCTAATAAAAACTCAAAATTTTCGTCAGACAAGTCCCCCACGCCCCCTGGGGAGATCCCCCAGGGTGCTCGGCGCGTGTTTTTTCAGCATATGGGCTTCATCTTTGGGCTTGGCCTATTTCTTTCACTTGGGCTTCATTTTTCTTGGTCCATTTAGCTTAATTCTTCAACTAAAGATCATCCTTGGCCCAATTCTTCATAACTCTTCAAAATAAATTTATTTTATCTTCAACTCTCGAGCCCGGATGTTCGGTTCCTGATATTATTTCTTCAAGTCACGTCCTTTTTTCGCCGAACATCTAAAATCAATAAAAATTACATAAAAAATAACTAAAAATACTAAAAATATATACAACCTATAAAATTACCAAATACTCAAAACCATGCTATAAACTCCCTAAAATACTAAATAAATGACTCGAAAAACTATTAAAATGCTAAGGAAAAATGCATGTGTTTTACAACACATCAAACTCCCCACACTTACCTTTTGCTTGTCCTCAAGCAAATCTGCTCAAAACATTACCACGAACAAGTAACAAATACCTCAAACGCCCCCGCCATGCACTAGTTAGGGTCCAAAGTCATACCCCATTCATAGATCATCATTAGATGTGTTAATTCAACAGGCAACCATGATGCACAATTTTAAAAACAGAACTCACCCAACTAAGTCTAACGTGCTTCCGGTTTTTATTCTCATGCAACACACCCCTCACAATTTTTCACTCCACTCGGTTTAATATCTGGACTAGCATGTAATGCGCTAGTATTATTCACTCAAAACCAAACATGTAACTCTGTTATCATAGGCTTGTATAACAATCACACCTCAACTGTAGACAATGCACATATCTAAAGGACTTACGGGTTTTGGGCTTCGGGTAAAGGTAGGATAGATTTGGCTAACAATTGGTTTAAAAACAAGGGTTTCAACACACTTGAATGACCATCCTTATTCACTAATCGCCATAATACAATAATCACACAACTTTGGGCATATTTGACCCATAACACATACTTCTATTTTCTTTTTCACTTTCTTTTTTTTTCATATATATTTTTTTTTCTCTTTTTTCTCTTTTTTTTTCTTTTTTTTTTTTCACAACTTAAACATAACTCAATCACTTGAACAAAACATAAACACAATGGATGTCATCAATTTATTACACAAAGGTAAACAGGTCAATTTGGATAATAGGTTTAATCAAATGAAAGGGTATAGGCTCAACATGGGCTACTAAGGGTGATTTTAGGTAAACGGGTCAACACATAACAAATAAATGGGTATCAAAAGAAAAGGGAAAACCTAAATTGCCTTTATCATCTATGTGCATATTTAGCCTACAACCTCAGCATGTATCAAATCACACAAGTTCTGCAACAGAGAAACATCTGGCCTACACTCAACAAATGAAAATATATATGAATCAATCTATCATCTAGTAGGCTCAAGATCTCACCAAAGTGTGGAAATGGGTTACCGATGTGTGCATGTATTTATTACCGACAGCTCGTTACACTTAATCGGGCAAATTCTAAACATTTTCTCTAAAATACCTGCTGAAAACGATTCATATGTCTGTTCTAAAGAACTGGACCATGATTAAGGACCCACACACCACAAGCAGAGACATAATGAAAGCATTGAAACAGTCGCTTTCATGCCCGATCAGACCGCTTTTAGGACATTTTTTAATTTTTAATTTTTTAATTTTTTTAATGACTCAAAACTAAATAAAAAAAAAGAAGTTTCCTCACCCCCACACTTGAATGACACATTGTCCTCAATGTGAGCTAGGAATAAAATAAAGCAGAATTAAAAATAAAATACAACAGTAGTAAAAGGAACAGACTCCCCTGGATAAGCAGTACTCGCATATGAGTCTTGTTCGGTTCCTCCAAATCTGGTCGTATAGCATTTCATTCGCGACCGATAAACAAACCTGAAACAAAGAAACAAGAGAAAAAAAAAACAAACAAATCGGGATACTTGCAATCATTAGTGGTTTTCAGATCGTCCCCGCTCGAATGGAGATTGAGTACAAGCAGGGCAATCTATTCTTGCAATTCAAATCATATCAAGCAATCCCATGACTCCAACAAAAATAAAACTGACTCAAACACACTCAAAATAAAAATAAGAAAAAAAAATAAATAAATATACAAAATATACAATAACCATACCTGATGTTCATTCATGGTGGTCTCAAAGAACATTTGCCTACCGAATTTCCAATGTATGTTCGGTAGTTGACATGTCGAGTCTTCATCTTCTTTCTTATCTTTGACATGTTTGTAAGATCACTGCTAGGCCACTTCTCTATATTTTGTCCAATGTCTTCAATGCTCACCTTCCTCTTTTGCCCACTCAAGCCATTATCTTCAACTTTGTCTATTTTGCTCATAAATATAGAAGGATGGTTAGGGTACACCAAGGTTATCCGTTCACTGGTTCTTCAGCAGGTGTGTCTACAAGTGGTTGTACGTACGAAGTCACGTCTACTTTAAGGCTTGTAGCTTCCTCTTCTAAGGCTTCCTCCATCACATCCTGCTCCACATGTGCCTCTTCAACTTTTTCAGCCACATCAACATTAACCATATCCGGTTCAACAGTCAAATCTTCAAGTTCCAAATCTACTGCCAGTTGACCAACTTGCTTAAACAATTCCTCAACGGTGTGGTCCCGAACTTCATTATCCTTCCGAATTCTCTTAAAATCTTCTCGGATCGCCTTTACATCTTCCTGGACAGCATTTATGGCCTCTAAGATCTCACTCAGCTGATCATTGCTTTCCTCTTCATTGTTTTGTTGCTGCTGATAACTGTAGTCAACACTCTGGGCTCCATTCACAATCGAATCAGTATTCATGTAATAATATGCAGTTTGTTCCCTAGATTGATAAATGTTTGGCTTGTAGTATCTTTGCTCACAGTTCTGATATTGTGGCCAATAATAAGAGGATGATAAGTATGAGTCTTCATCTTTTTCTAGCCCAAAGATAATACGATCTTTTCGTGCATTATATGCTGCAACTCTCTGACGGGCAATTGGACAATCTTGCATCACATGATATGGGCTCTCGCAACACCCACATGCATCATAATCCACCCAATTCATCATGAATTCAATTTTCCTACAAAAACTAACATACCCAGCGTAATACTGAACAAAATGGAGAAAAATACAAGACAAGAGAAAAAGAATTTTTTTTTTTGTTTTTTTTTGTTTTTTGTTTTTTTTTTTAATTTAAAAAAAATAATAATTAAACTAAAAACACTTAGCGCACGAACTCCCCGGCAACGGCGCCATTTTGATCGCGTGTCGAAGTGCTAATCAAAAACTAAATAAAAACTACTCCTTAGCTACAACTGACTGCAGTATAGGAAGTAGGGTTGTCGAACCTCAGGGAGTTTGTGGAAAGTGCTAAGTTACTAATTTCTAATTGAATTAAGATTAACTAAACTAATTTTTATGAAGTTAAATGTAAAAATGCTGCAGTGCTGCAAAACGGATTGATGATTGATTTTTTTAGAAAAGACAATAATATGGAAAAACGGTCACTCCGGGTTTCTGATTCGGTAATTATCAACTGAATTATGTTAATACCCTATCTAGGAAATCACATAGACATGACTTTGTTTAAGTTGTTCAACCCAATTCAGCTATCATAACATTAATTGCAAAGTTAAATTAATCCTAGTGCAAGAAAACCAAGATACGATAACATAATGCAATAATATTAATCAACCAAACCGTCTAGATCAGTCAAACAAACAATTAGACGCAAAGACCGTTAAGGTGTTCACAAAATCTAATCCAAATAATAAGTATCAAACATAAAAACAATTGATAAAATACCAAATCTTTCACCCGGAGAAACCGCAAGAAGATTAGCCTTGCATCTTCATGATTTTCGCTTCAAGAATTGTTGTTAATCGTACAAGCATTAACCGGGATGATTGGATCTCTTCAAGATACTCAAAAACCTCCTTTGAAGCTCTAAAAATCGTTCCTCTTGTTGCCTACACGAATTAGGGTTTGTGTTGTGTGTTATCCCCTTGAAAAATGCCAAAAATCTAATAAAAACTCAAAATTTTCGTCAGACAAGTCCCCCACGCCCCCTGGGGAGATCCCCCAGGGTGCTCGGCGCGTGTTTTTTCAGCATATGGGCTTCATCTTTGGGCTTGGCCTATTTCTTTCACTTGGGCTTCATTTTTCTTGGTCCATTTAGCTTAATTCTTCAACTAAAGATCATCCTTGGCCCAATTCTTCATAACTCTTCAAAATAAATTTATTTTATCTTCAACTCTCGAGCCCGGATGTTCGGTTCCTGATATTATTTCTTCAAGTCACGTCCTTTTTCGCCGAACATCTAAAATCAATAAAAATACATAAATAATAACTAAAAATACTAAAAATATATACAACCTATAAAATTACCAAATACTCAAAACCATGCTATAAACTCCCTAAAATACTAAATAAATGACTCGAAAAACTATTAAAATGCTAAGGAAAAATGCATGTGTTTTACAACACATCAAGTACCCGTACCATTAGAGACCAAGTATATTATTGAGTTAGCTGACGGTAAAACGATTGAAGCTACTAGTATCCTTCGGGAGTGTCAATTAGAGTTGTCGGGTTTATCGTTCCCCATCGACCTTATGCTGGTACCTTTGGGTAGTTTTGACGTTGTGGTAGGAATGGATTGGTTATCTTTGTATCGCGCGAGATTGTCTGTTACGATAAGGTTATTCGGATTCCTCTCCCTGATGGAGAATTCCTTTCTGTGTACGGTATCAAGGGTGGTGTTCCGCTAAACATCATCTCTAGCATGAAAGCCCTTAAGTGTCTTCGAAAGGGTTATCCAGCCGTTTTGGCGCTTTTATCTGTTTCCACTAGTGATGAGAAGAAGATTGACGACATTCCGGTGGTACGCGAGTTTTCTGATGTTTTTTCCCGATGATTTATCTGGTCTTCCTCCTCATCGTCAAGTCGAGTTCGGTATTGATCTTGTACCAGGGGCTGCTCCTATTGCTCGGGCCCCCTATCGTCTTGCACCTCCCGAGATGCAGGAATTGTCCAGTCAGTTACAGGAACTCTTGGACAAGGGTTTCATCCGGCCAAGTTCTTCCCCTTGGGGAGCCCCGATTTTATTTGTTAAGAAGAAGGATGGGAGTTTCCGATTATGCGTAGACTACAGAGAACTGAACAAATTGACCATCAAGAACCGTTATCCTCTTCCACGTATTGATGATCTATTCGACCAGCTTCAGGGTTCTAGTTATTATTCCAAGATCGATTTGAGGTCCGTTATCACCAGCTGCGCGTCAGGGAGGCTGACGTTGCGAAGACTGCTTTTCGAACACGTTATGGCCATTTCGAATTCTTGGTCATGCCTTTCGGTCTCACGAACGCACCAGCGGTTTTCATGGACTTGATGAACCGCGTCTGTAAACCATATCTGGATAAATTCGTCATTGTATTTATTGATGACATTCTGATCTACTCGAAGAACGAGACCGAACACGGGGAACATCTGCGGTTAGTTTTGGAACTCTTGCGACGGGAACAACTTTACGCCAAGTTCTCAAAGTGTGACTTTTGGTTACGCGAAGTTCAATTCCTAGGACATGTGGTCAATGAACTAGGGATTCATGTCGATCCAGCTAAGATCGAAGCGATCAAGGACTGGGGAGCACCAAAGACGCCAACTGAGGTGCGGCAATTCCTAGGCCTTGCGGGCTATTATCGTCGTTTCATTCAGGGGTTCTCGAAGATTGCCCAACCCCTCACCACTCTCACTCAGAAGGATAGGAAGTTCGACTGGGGTGAATCACAAGAGTCAGCGTTTGAAGAACTGAAGTCTAAACTGTGTTCTGCTCCTATTTTGTCTTTACCTGAGGGTCCTAATGATTTTGTTGTTTACTGTGACGCTTCCATTCATGGACTCGGTTGCGTGTTGATGCAACGCGAGAAAGTGATTGCGTATGCTTCTCGTCAACTCAAAGTGCATGAGAAGAACTACACCACTCATGATTTGGAGTTGGGTGCCGTGGTATTCGCGTTGAAAATTTGGAGACATTACTTGTACGGTACCAAATGCACCATCTACACCGATCACAAGAGTCTCCAACACATTTTCGACCAACAACACTTGAACATACGGCAGCGTCGCTGGATCGAACTTTTGAACGACTATGATTGTGCTATTAAGTACCATCCTGGCAAGGCGAATGTTGTAGCAGACGCCTTGAGCAGGAAGGAATCTACTAAACCTCGTCGTGTTCGGGCGTTGCAGCTCACCATTCATTCGTCGTTACCTGATCAACTCCGTTCTGCCCAATTGGAAGCTTTGAAGGAGGAAAACCTTAAAGCTGAAACTATGCACGGTGCCGACAAGCACCTAGAGCGAAGGCCTGATGGCCTGCACTATTTCGCAGAACGTATATGGGTTCCTTTGTTCGGGGGACTACGGGAGCTTGTCCTTGATGAGGCTCATAAGTCCCGGTATTCTATTCATCCTGGTTCGGATAAGATGTACCAAGATCTAAGGGTGCTTTACTGGTGGCCAAACATGAGGTCGGACATAGCCTCATACGTGAGCAAATGCTTGACCTGTGCTAAGGTCAAGGTGGAATACCAGAAACCGTCGGGTCTCCTGCAACAACCTGAAATTCCGGAATGGAAATGGGAACGGATTACTATGGATTTTGTCACACAACTTCCTAAATCACCAAGCGGGAACGACAAGATATGGGTGATTGTCGATCGGTTGACGAAATCAGCCCATTTTCTTGCTATTAAGGAGACCGACACCATGGATCGTTTGGCTCGTCTCTACTTGAAAGAAGTTGTTTCTAAGCACGGGGTACCAGTTTCTATTATCTCGGATCGTGACTCCCATTTTACTTCTCACTTCTGGAAGTCTTTGCCCAAGGCTTTGGGTACCCAACTAGACATGAGTACGGCTTACCATCCACAGACTGACGGTCAGAGTGAGCGTACGATTCAAACTTTAGAAGACATGCTGCGGGCATGTGTGATCGATTTTGGCAAGGGTTGGGAAGCTCATCTGCCGTTGGTAGAATTCTCGTACAACAACAGTTATCACACGAGCATCAAGGCTGCTCCGTTCGAAGCACTGTACGGACGGAAATGTCGTTCTCCTCTTTGTTGGGCTGAAGTGGGTGAGAGTCAACTCACTGGGCCTGAACTAGTGTACGAAACTTCGGAAAAGATCGTACAGATTCGTAATCGGTTGGCGGCGGCACGGGACCGGCAAAAGAGTTATGCTGATCAGCGTCGCAAACCACTGGAATTCCAAGTCAATGACAAGGTACTTCTAAAAGTCTCACCGTGGAAGGGCGTCATACGCTTTGGGAAGCGTGGCAAACTCAATCCGCGATATGTCGGCCCATTTACGATCCTGGAACGGATTGGGCCGGTGGCATATCGACTTGATCTACCGACGGAGCTCGGTAACGTACATAACGTCTTTCACGTGTCAAACTTGAAGAAGTGTCTGGCTGACGAGTCTCTCATCGTTCCACTAGAAGAGATCAAGGTTGATGATCGTCTTCGGATTGTGGAAGAACCTGTGGAGATCCTTGATTACAAGATTCGTAGCCTGCGTCACAGCAAGATTCGTATCGTTAAGGTTCGGTGGAACTCGGACCGGGGACCGGAATATACATGGGAACGGGAGGATCAGATGAAGTCTAAGTATCCTCATCTTTTTCCTAAGGAAGCGTTCGAGTCGAGACATGTCTCTTCGGCAGCTGAATGAATCTCGGGTCGAGATTCCTTTTAACGTGGGGATGATGTGACAACTCGGGTAAATCTCTCTTTTGGGTTCTATCTTTTTGTTTGTTTCCTTCGTTATTTCTTTTGTTCTTTTGGTACTTGTACAATTTTCGGGACGAAAATTCTTTTAACGTGGGGATGATGTGACACCCGGCAAATTCTGGTTAACAGCGTTGTTTAGATGAAAGTCTACCTTAGCGAGTCACGCGTATATTGTACTTAACTGGGTTAGTTAAGTCGGGATATGGTTCGGGAACTATTGGTTAGTCTAGAAGATCATTGGATGTTGGTCTAGAGGTTCGTTAGATGTCGGTCCTTAATCAAGTGTACAAACGGTGACGATTTGTAGGATCGTCAGGGCATACGGAACGTACGAGTCTCGAGTCCCGGGAATTGGTGAACGAGTGTAAATATGTGTATTTACTTGTGTTATGTGTTTACAATCATTATGTGACTTGTCGGTACGTGAATATGCATTAACATATGTTAAAACGGGGTTTAACGCGCAAAACACACAAGACCAAACCCTATAGGCGAGTAGGAGGTCTACTCCCCTATAGGGGAGGCGAGTAGGGAGCCCTTAAGGGCGAGTAGGCCCTACTCGTGTGTAACTAAGGGCGAGTAGGCCCTAATCACATGAACTTTCAGGCGATTACAAGCCCTAATCGCCTGAAACTGCTGCATACTCGCTAGTAACGGGCTGGACGACTAGAAACGCCTATAAATACAATGCTTAACCTCCTAAACTTCCTAATATCAACCCTAGTCGTCCCATAACCGCCCCAAACACATAAACAACCTCTGGAAGGCGATTTTGATCAAAAACACAAGGTTTCAAGGTCTAACCATCATTCTTTCATAATCCTAAGGTTTGATTCTCATCCATAACACTTTGTAAACGTTTTTAATCAATCCCTAATGGTCCAGACCTGTTCATAAACGAAAAAGCTTTCTGAAAATCGTCAATAAGGGTTGTTAATCGGATTATAACTAATATGCATGCATTATGAGTATGTATGATTAGAAAGTTAGGGTTTTTATGATTCATGATGATGGATTGATGTGTTATTATGTTAGGTCAGAACTGATATTGATATTATGATGCTAGAAATCTCAGTAATCGGTTATTAGTGTTATGATTACGCGTGTTTGTATGATGTTGCATGCTATGTGAATTGGTGTTTGGATTACTTGGTTGCATGCAGGACTGATTATACGAGGTTGAACGAAGGGTTTTGGGTTAAACATGTTTAGGATAGTGTTTGGGATGATATTGGGTAGTTACACACGTTCTGGATCTGATTTGGAGCGTTAAACGCGCGAAAAACCGGAACAGCAAGGTTACAGGCGAGTAGCATTCCTAATCGCCTATGTTATAGGCGAGTAGGATGCTAATCGCCTATAACACAGGCGAGTAGAGGTCTAATCACTAGTAAGTTCAGGTGATTAGCCCTAATCACTAGTAAGTTCAGGGGAATAGCCCTAATCACTAGTAAGTTCAGGGGAATAGCCCTAATCACTAGTAAGTTCAGGGGAATAGCCCCTAATCGCCTATAATAGGGGCGAATAGGACTTCTAATCGCTAGTTGACTTTCCTAAATGCTAGTTGACTTTTCCTAATCGCGTGTACTGCTGCTGTAAGTGTAAATTAGCATTCCGAGACCCGATTTAACATGTAGTAACATGCTAGGAACCCCGTAACATGTCTAATAACTTGGTAACATATATTTGGATGTATTTCGGTGATACGTGAACTATGTGCTATAACTTGTTGTGCGTTAACGTAGGTTAAGTGTACTTGCGTTATTGTACGTTTTGGAGCGTAAACATAACACGGGAAGTCTCGGGTCACCAATGGGATGTCGAGTCTTGTACTTTGGGTCGGTTAAACAGTCACGGTGTTTTCAAACGAACTTGGTTATGGTCTGGACATCTAGGGACTAATTAACCTGCGGGTTATTAGTCTAAGTACTTGTAACTGTCGTATGTTAGGTCGCCGCTTTACGGGACTAGCATAGCAGCTGAGTTTACTCGGGTTAAGGAGTAACGGAACTTAAGGTGAGTTTACGGCCCCTCTTTTAAACTGGTTTTATACTTTCGGGGGAGAAAACATGTGTAAAACGATTATTTGGTAACTACTGTCATACTATGGGTTTCTATTGTGTACTACACGATCTTTGGAAGTCCCGGGGGGAACCATGAATGTGCGGGTTTGCACAACGGGGAAATGTGAATAGCGCTATTGGGAGTGACCAACCCCGCTCGTCGACTTGGAGGGTCGGCGGGTGCATATTGTCTCAAACAGGAACAACAGGAACAACAGGAACTACATCGGGCATACTTTTGGTATTCGCGTTAGTAATGGTTTTCCAATCGTGGTAGTAACAAAACGTACGCCTAGCTAGCGTATACTGGTTTTCTATTTGTTATAGTATGGACAGGTGGACTTGGTACTTGGATACAAAACCTGTAAACTCACCAGCATTTTTGTGCTGACGTAAACTTTTACATGTTTTCTCAGGTCGCTAAGGTAGCACGAATGGAACTAGGGCGCACGCGTCTGCACGGCGTCTAGCTAGAGTTGCATGATTTACAAACATTGAACATTGGTTTATTATTGAATAATTGTTTTGAATAAGCTTCCGCTGTAAACGGGGATTTTAAACTATGTTTTGAAATTGCATTTATATTCATTTAGACTTGTTTATTGTGATCGTTGGTTTGGATCCTGGTTTGTCATGCGCCTCGCGGTAAAACTCCGCAAGTGGATTTTGAGGGTGTGACAGTACCCGTGTGATACACGGGTTGAACAATTTAAATTATATATATTATAAATATAATTAAGAAAAATTAGTTTAATATTTTATTTAAAATAAAAAAAGTTGCCTTTACAACCGAAAAAATATTAAATATTCATCAGTCCCTAAATGATTTATTGTAAAAAACATTTTTATTCACAAAAAAACTTTTTTCAAACATTCCAAAATGTATCTTCCATACCGTGGCTATTACCTTATAAGACTGCAGGTACAACAAAACAAAAAAAAAATCAAAAAAGTAATAAAGGTAAATCTGTTTAGGCTAGGATATAAAAAATGAAATTAATTTAAAAGCATCTCCTCACCCGTTAAACCATCCCAATCGAGTATTGTTCATTTGGAATTTTTAATAAAGGTTACTTTTGTTAGTTTATAAGCATTTTCAAATTATGTCTAACAATTTATTTCTAATTTTGTATTATATTAATTGATTTACAAAAAACATAGAATATATATATATTAAACTGAATTCCAGTAATTATACTAATAATTATAGTTGTAACAAATAAAAACTAAATAAGTAATAATTATAAATAAAGAAACAAATTAGAATAAATGTATTGTTTAAAATAATAAAATGGGAGGCTTTGTGATGGAGTTCTATATACTCCATGTGCTGTCTTTTATTACTATAGATAGAAATCGATTAATGTTGATTGATTTCTTTTATTTATTTGTTTTGAACAACATGAAAGTCTCACAAAAAAGCTTGATTAATGTTGGAGTTCTATATACTTAATTTGTTTATTTGACTTTTGAATTTTAAGTATTAAAATTAATATGTATTTGTTGAGCATAGTTTAACTTCTAAAACAATGACCAAAATTAAAAAAAAAAAAAAAAAAAAAAAAAAAAAAAAAAAAAAAAAAAACCTAATAATCATTTGTCAAATATTGTAACAAAATTAATTTTAAACTTAGAATAACAGATCAAATATTGTAAAAAGAATCATGTGTTTTCTTTTATTAATGATTTCAGTTACAACTATGATTATTAATGTAATTAATAAAATTCAATTTAATAAATTTATAATATGCTTTTGCAAATCAATTATTATATTTAAATTTGAATTTATTGTATTAAATAATAAAATGAGAGAATTCATGAGGGAGTGTCATGTGTCCCTCATGTGTTTTATTTTATTAATGATATATATATATATATATATATATATTATTAATCAATTATTATAATTAAATTTGAATTTATTGTATTAATTAAATAATAAAATGAGAGAATTCATGAGGAAGTGTCATGTGTCCATCATGTGTTTTCTTTTATTATATAGTGTAGAAGTGTAGAAGTGTAGATGTAGATGTAGATGTAGATGTAGATGTAGAAGTGTAGATGTAGATAAGTTACAACTATGATTATTAATCAATTATTATAATTAAATTTGAATTTATTGTATTAATTAAATAATAAAATGAGAGAATTAATGAGGGAGTGTCATGTGTCCCTCATGTGTTTTCTTTTATTATATAGTGTAGAAGTGTAGATAACCGAAATATGTATTGTAAAAGTTTTAACCAGCAATAAATTATAAAAATGTTTATATTAGGTAATCAATCGTATAAATAAAAATTAAATAATATAATAGTAATAATTGTTAAAACTTAGTCATGATGTTTTGAATTGTTTTAACTATAAAACAACAAACATAGCAATTAAAAAACACAAAGCAATATATTTTAAATTTAAAACTTAAATCACTATGTCAAAAAAAAAAAAAAATTAAATAGTATGTTTAAAGTGCTAATTTCATCAAATTCAATTTCATCAAATGTCTAAAGATGCACCTATTCGTGATCTTTTTCGACATCCACGTTTTGTATCACCTTTTCGGCTCAGCATGGGGTGTAACAATGTTGATGTTTCAATGTCCCTTTCTCTTTTTCTTGCACATATTATACATATCATGTTTAACTCTTAGGTCCAATTTGGGTTTCTATCAATTTAAAATTGATAAAGACTGTTTCCTTTTCTCAAACTTTTGAGCATGAGCCTTTGACTTCACTAGCAGAAACCAGACAAGGATTTGATACCTTGGTTGTTCACTTATGCCTTATGGGAGTCATGGTATGTTCTTGGTAGAAAACTAATCCAAACTCTACACAAAATAGTGTGTTTAAATGTGCCCCTCTTATAAACATACCTCATGTCATCATATGAGAAATATATAATAGTTTTTTAAAGGTGGGCCGTTCTCTCAATTTATGACAAATGAACGACATGTTTGGCAAGGAGCTTTTAGGAGCTTCAAGCTACAAGTTTTTAAGAAAAAGCTCATACTCAATAAAAAGCCTTGTTTGGTTGAAGAGCTGTAAGCTTTTAGATTAGGAGAAAAAGCTCTACAGTGAAAAGCTACTACTACTACTAGCTTTTAAGAAAAAGCTCTACTAGGTACAAGCTTTTAATTAGTAAATGACACAAATACCCATTCTATTTTAAAAACAAAATAAAAACCTTTCTTACAAGCTTTTAATTATGCCTATTTTAGTCATTTTATACATTTTATTAAAAGTTCTAGCTACTCTGCCAAACACCAAAATATATTTAAAAAGCTTCTAGCTACCAGCTTACAGCTAACAGGTACCAGCTTCCAGCTACCAGCCTCCAGCTAGTTTTGCCAAACATACCCGAAACGTCACAAATGAAACGTCGACTAAGAAATTTGAGCCGTCTTGGTGTCAGCCGTTTGAATCTAAACCAGACGTTTAAGTGATAAGCTCCATGGGTTAGATGTCACGCTTTATCAAAAAAATTGACACTTGTTAAAATATTATTTGTCTAGACATGGGTCCATCACCAATTGAAATGGCTACACCTTAGCCTCTTTTTGTGTGAAGCTCATGTGGGTTAGCCGTTATAATATCATTGTTCATTGGGAAAATCACGTTAATAAACATTGACCTACTAGTTTTACCAAAATAAACAAAATTACAGTCTAACATTTAGGGATTTCACAAAAACTAGAGAATTAGAAGCTGCCATGTGTTAAACTGGCTAATATATAGCCGTCACCTTCAACCAATTATATTATTCCAGCTAAGACATTACGGCTTAGCTTATTTACCCCTAAGTTCTACCTGGCTAAACACCCTCACCCCTAAACTGTAGCCATCTATTTATCCCTAAGTTCTAGCCATGTCTACGTCTCACCCCTAAATTGAAGTCGTGTTAATAATTTTCCTCCACCCTAAGCTAGTGTCGTTTATAGTCGTCTACATCTCACCCCTAAATTGAAGCCGTTAATTGTTAGATCTAAAAATTGTTTGGATGGAAAGGGCTAGAACTTAGGGAATTTGGAATGTGAGTTCTATGGTTTAGGGAAGTATAAAAGGTTAAGGAGAGTCGAGCCGTGAAGGCCATAAAAAACACACGTCTAAAACCTATTTGAAATAACGGCTAAAAATTTGACGACTTGAGACATAATAAGCCGGTTCAGTATAATGTCAGAATGTCTGTATTTTGTCAATGAAATGGGCCCATCTTTAGACGTGTTTTCAGATTATTGGTGTAAAAAAGTGTTGGTCCCATCATTATAACCTGTCTACATTTTAGCCTTCTCCCTAGATTTTAGACGTTTATAATGCTTATTTTCGTAAAACCAATGTTTATTTGTGTGATTTTCCGTTGTTCATTTCCACTTTGTCAAAGCTTATTTTAGTGAATTTAAAAAAAAAAAAAAAAAAAAAACCACAAAGATAATCTTCATGGGAGTTGTTTATACTATTTTAGAACAAGAAAGTCAGCAATCGAAGGCCCTTAAAGATAATCCAATATCCACATTTATAAAGGCGAATGGTCAGCAATCAGTGTGCTTATGGTCGCCTTTCTGGCTCAGCTTAGGGGTGTAACGATGTTGATGCCTCAACTCTCTCTTTGGTCCAATGGGTTTCTTTCAAGTTTAAATTTTCTTTTTCTAGTTTTCTATTAAATAAAGTTGCATAAATAAGCTTTTGTTTTAACCTGTCCCAGTTATGTCCTCGAGGGTTAAAAACCAGATATCATAATAACCGGTTTAGGTATGGATCTGGATTTTGAAGAAAAAATGATCATTTTTTTGGTTTTGGTTCTAAGTTTTTTTTGGTATTAATCGGTTTGGGCCCGGGTATGACTTGGTTAGAACCGGTATCAATATATATTTAAGGTATTAAACTGATTAATGCCCTACGGTTAGGATTAGATATTAATACCGGCACGGGAGGCCCAAAGGATTTTGGTGCCCTTACCAAGCCGTTCAAAAATATGCCTTACTGAAGTAAAAAATTTAAACTAATCTCCTTTTTAAACTACGATTAAAGTTATCGCAATAAACGTGGCAATTAGCGAAATCAAAGTATTAGAATAAGTAAAATTACATACCATAATAGGCTAATATCTACCTGACGATTGGTGAGATTACATACTGAAATCAGTTCTATAATTAACAATTAAGACTATTATGGCTCAATTGGGCTTATTAAACAAAACCTTCAATTCTAAATTTCTAACAATAACATTTAAAGGAGGAAGGGGCACAAGCCCCATGTAGCCTGAGGTGTACCAATCACATCGTGTCACGTCATTTTAACCTCAAACTAGCCTAAAGTAGCATAAACACCGGAAACGTCAAGCCCAAAGTAGTCTGGAACCAAGAACCCATCATTTTATCATACCCACCAATCACACACACCCCATGAAATGGTCCCCACCCAAAAGCCCCACTTTTTCTTCTTCTTTCTTCGGCATTCTCTCTCTTCTCTCTTTGGCTTGTAGAAACCAAAATTTGAAGCCTAGAATCCAAGCCCCATTACCTCGGCTGGTGTAGCTGATTAGGCTTCCAAGCCCAATGCCTCAAGCCGCTTGTGCCCCGTGGTGCCTAACAACAAGGCCGACCCTGAGCATGGGTCGGGTGGTCACCGGCTCAGGGCCCAACCTTCAAATGGGCCTGAACGTTTTTTTAAAAAATATACATATATATATATATATATATTAAATTCTATATTTAGGATATATATTTGTGTTTTATACATTAAAGTCTTGTTAGTGGAGTTGGAAAAACCATGCTAATTTAATGTTGTTTAATGTAGAGTTCTTAAGTTCAATCCTTGGCTCTAAGGGGGGAAGGGGCGCCTATAGGGTTTGCTTTTCACTTAACTGATTTTAACCAATCCTGTCTTGCCACATCACTTCACTGATTTACTTAACTGAACCACTTTTTTGAAGGCAGCACTTCACTGATTCTTTAATTTATATTTTCATTTAAATTCAAAAAAGTAACCATTTTTAATTGTCAGGCGGTAATTAATTTTCTTACCGTTACTAAAATTTAAAACCGTTGGAACCTTCAAGAATTCTTACCGTTAGATTTTGGTCTATAAAAACTCCATAACTTCAATACCAAAATCACACCAAAACCGGTTATACTTTCATCGTATCGTTAAAATGGTCCCGTGGAATGTAAATGAGGAGATCGTGTTAACGAGGGCATACTTGATAGTGAGAAACACATGGGTTCATGCTGTCGATTTCCAGAGAATTTCGTTTTGCAACCTGGTGTCGGTGATATTCAATGAAATAACCGGTACAAATGACCGCCCCAAGGATTCGCTCGCTAGTAAGTGGATTGCTCTCTGGTCCAGGTGTATCTGATGGAATGCCCTCTATGAAGCCACGATGGAGAGACACCCTAATCTTCAAGAAGACATTGCAATCCAAGTCACGCGCGACGAATATTACAATGCACACGGGACTAACTTCAACCATGTTGCGCCATTTGTTTAATAATTAATGTTTAATGTTGTTTAATGATTATTGTTTAATGTTGTTTAATTTTTAATAAAAGTTAACCGTTAAAAAAATAACACTCAAAATACAAACATAAGTAACCTAATTAAAACATTAATTAAACATAAACATAAACCTAATTAAAATACAACTTAAACAAAGCTAAAAAAGAAAGAATACGCAATTGACTCAGGTGAAGAAACGTCACGATCACTATCACGCCCGTCCGACCTCTCGTAGTGATATTGATATCCCTCACTTTCGGGTGTCGGGCAATACATTTCTTCATCCGAATTATTTACGTATTCGGCCCCAGGATCATCTTCATCCGGGGGGTTTTGTACCGGGACCGGTGGGTTTCGCACTAAAGGGGGATTGACACGCTCTGGCACTCGTACAGCTTCTCCAAGTCGTATTGTTCCAAGTTGTACTAGAGCCATTACGTAATCATACGCGTAAACCAATTCTCCGGTGGTCAAATCGTCGGGATCTTGTGGCTCGTAAAATTCAAATGTGAGGTGTGTAGTTGGTTGATGTGTTGTTGGTTGTGTTGGTGTGTGTGTGTAGTCGGTTGTGTTATTGGTGTGTGGGTGTGTGGTCGGTTTATGTGTTGCGGGGCGGGTTGATCGTCGTCGTCGACAACGATACGTATTCGGAAACATACTACCACCACCCATATTAAAAGATGTAGTTGTGTAAAAAACGGTCAAAATTTTATGTGAATGTATAATTTATTTATATAGGGGTAAAAGATAAAACGGTCAAAATGTAAACGGTCAAAAAATAAAAACGGTCAAAAAACAACGATCAAAGGGAAAAAACGTGGCAAGTTTTTTATTGGTCAAGAAAAAGATCGTTTCTTTGTACCAGCACGGTAACAAGAACCAGAAATTGGTTCACGGGAACCCTACCAGCACGGGTGGAGGCGGTGTTATCGTGCTGGTAGTGGGGTACCCGTGCCCAATTCTGGTGGCGCCCCGTCCCCCCCTAACACCATATTCATTTTTTTTATTATTCATTCCTCTTTACAAAATTTTGAGCCCAAAATTTTTTTTTTCGCTCGAGACCCAAAAATTTTTAGAATTTTCGAAAACGGCCCTACCTAACAATTGCCTAATTAGAGCTTAACATTCAACAATACACTCCAATTTTAGGGCTTAACAAAACGCCTACTTCTAACAATTAGCAATTATACAATTAGGGTTAAATTCTAGGAAGTTTTTTAAAACAAAAAAAATAGCTACAAAACGGTTTAGTTAATTCAGTTATTAAAAAACCTAGTTTGATTAAGAGGTTAATCCTCAGTTAACCGCCAACTTTGAAAGTATGTGGTACGTAAATTCAAGGTAACTTCAATATTGACGATTCGTGATAGTTAATAAACTAGATTATACCCCGGGAGCATCTTGGGTTGAGAAATTTAATATAATACATACATATGAAATAGACTGATGTATAACTCTAATATTAATATCTAACCTAAAACAAATTAACAATGTACAACTCCAATGTTAACACCTAACCTAAAAGAATGTAGAACTTTAATGTAACTCTAATATTAACACATATCCTAAAGATTAAACAAATGTACAACTCTAACATACTAATATTGATACCTAACTTAAAACAACGTATAACTCTATTAACCTATTCGACTCTGGTTGAAAAAAAAATTCATATTTACTGATTTAAACATAATTAGTGACTTGTCTATAAATGATTAATGATTTACCCAAACACTTTGTATTTTTTTTCCTGTATGAACAAAATCCCACAAAAAAAAATTATCCGTTTTTTATATAGCATTATGGTACTCGTTGGAAAAAATAATAAATCGCTCGTTAATTTGGTGTAATTTTTTTCTTTAAAAAATCTCGTATATTAAAGATATTAACGTTTAAAAATTATGGGAGGAAACATAAGGGTGAAAAATCCAATTTTGTTTTTAAATTATTTTTTTCCTAAAATATCTCAATGCCACATGGGATGACACATAGCACACTCAAGGAAGAGAATGTCTCTTTGAGTGTCATATCATTAAAATGGTTTTGGTTTATTATATGTATAGATTAAACGAACATATAACAACATTTTCTAACATCTATATCTATATCTATATATATATATATATATATATATATTGCAAAGTAATAATCCTACATGTCATAATATTATGTAATCTCTCATTTGAGAGATGCCACATAGGATGTGATGTGGCAACTTTAGACTAATTAAAAAAAAGGAATAAATATGGTTTAACCTAATCTATTAAATATCTAATCTACTAAATGTAAATATTAAACCTTTATTATTTTCTCTCTCATGTTTCCTCCCATAACTTTTAAACGTTAATATATTTTTATATACGAGATTTTTTAAAGAAAAAAATTACACCAAATTAACGAGCGTTTTATTATCTTTCCAACGAGTATCATAGTGCTATATAAAAACGAGAAAAATCGACTATTTTTTGTAAACCGACAGGCATTGTGTCAGGTTTGGGATTAGTTTAAAAAAAATTATGGGTTTTGGTCGGGCCTGGGATTAGGTGATACCCGACCCAATTACCCGAAACCACATACCCAAATACCCGAACTATATACCCGATCATATACCCATGAATTTTTTAACGCATCACATAACCCTTAGACTAATGCATTCGATATTTCAATAAATAACTTTTTTCCTTATTTCATGTTAGTTATTTTTAGAATGATCGATTACAAACTTCCGAATTCATTTGACATTATATAATATTTTGTAATGGTACTAGATTTATACCCCAGTGTAGAGATTTGTTTTTTTTTATATTTGAATATGATAACTTATGGCAGAGATTTGTTTAAAATAAATAATAATAATAATATTCATTAATCATATATTGACAAGTCATTAATTATGTTGTCATATTAAATATTTTATTATGTCATATTAGATATTTCAACCCGGGACGCTCCTGGGATAAAAACTAGTAAGATATATTATAAAAAAGTATAAGGACCAGTTTAATGCCGTTCAAATTAGGGAATTTGGTTATGTACACACATACATATATAACCAAATTAAAACATATATATAGATAGATTAACAAAATCATCATAATCAAACTATAAAAATAAAAAAAAATAAAAAAAAGAGTTGGAAGAAATAAAAGTTGAATCATTAGTGTTTCAATTGACTCGATTCTTTCTAATATTTTTTGGCTTTTTTTTTGTTAATTGATTGTTCTACTCACCCTAATTTCTATATTATTAACGAAATGTGAGTCCACTACTCTTACCTATTTCCATGAAGTTAGATTTTGAATGTTGAAAACGTTGTTTACTTGTGTGTATCATAGTGGATTTTGCTAACTTTTCAAATATGGCGTTTATCATAACTTTGCATTATTCAATGAATATAATTATTATTTCACATAAATTATAAGTTAACTTAACAATTGGATAAGAGTTCTCTTTCACCACCATCCACCTTTTAAGACCATCATCAATTTCAAAAGGATTTAGTTGCATAATCCAATCAAGTTTGAACGTGACTATGCTCGAACTCAATTTTATTATTATTATTATTATTATTATTATTATTATTATTATTATTATTATTATTATTATTATTATTATATGCATATTTATGTTAGCAGTGGGATTTGTTCGCACTATACGGCGAGAATTCAATCTGTATTAATTCGTGAAGGTATCTTCATTCTCTATATCAACCGAGAGGGAAAAAAGGAGTCATGATATATCCAAAAGGATACCAAAACTTCTTTTACATCGATCGAATACCATAAAATTAAATACGGGTTGCGGTTCTAATATTGTTCAGTCATAATCAGTTAACTTTTTTATTTATTATATCTATCATTGTGTGACCTTTGTATTTTTATCTTATATTTATTTATTTGTAACTTGAAATAATATTTGGTTCTAAGCAATGTTGTAAAAATTGCCACAAGTATGGAGACTAGTCGACGATTAATCATTGATCGTCCTTCTACATACTGGTTAATTTTCAGTTAATCCGTCAAAAAAACGCTAGTCGCTCAAGCCGATCCATGCAAGTGCTAGTCGGACCAAATTGCCCCTAGTCGGCCAAATTACAGTCCTATTTCTGGCCAACGGTCAAGTTACCTCAATTCAAACCAAAATCGGAACTATCTAAAGTCGTTAGTGATGACGTCCATGATTTTGAACCCCATTGAAGAATAAAATGAGGCAAATTTTGGGGTAGATTTTCTGGTTTGTGTTGATAAGTGATGAGAGAGAGGTGACGTCGTATTATGAGCGGTGGGGTAGATTAGGTTTTATTAAGTTTGTTATTTTTATATTTAACCCCCTCCATGATCAATATATTACATTTTACTCCCGCACTTAAAACTTTATGCATTTTACTAATAAATTTATGCATAAAAAATATAAAATTAACATCGTATATAAATTTGTAAACTTATACATATAATGTTCAGTTCAATCGTTAGTCGATACCCCACTGACCCACTAATTCTAAGTTTGTACATATAACTAAACGTAAAGATGGTAAACCGGGGTTTGGCGGATTTTTCCGCCTTCTTGAACACATGCAAAGCACTCACCTCAAGACAGAAAACCGAAGGCTATCCATGAAGGAGGCTATCTCGAAGGATTTGAATCTTTTTTTTGGATGTTGGGGAAGTACTCAGGGTAGAAGATAAATGGTTATGTGGGAGGTGCATGGTGATGCATGCTCTCAGTAGGGGATGCAAGCATGACGATGAGGTTGTATCGTTCGTCATGGTCTCGGGAGATGTCGAAGATTTCAATGTTGGGATATGGAAGCCATGTCAAGCGGTAGACGACACAAACCCACGTCACCCAACCGGGATGGTTGGGGATGTTTCCCTCCTCGAGCGTGTTTTTTCCCTCCCTATTCAAACTGTTAAAAGCATTCCCCCCAGTTGTCGTCTGATGTTTGCTCAAGTGTTAACAGGTGCCTTACGCAAAGCGGTTGTGTCGCCAGGCTCGGTTGAGAGTTGGGTCCAATTTCTATTGCTTCCGCGGTTAACCATGTGGGTGGTCAGACCGTCCTTCAGGCAAGAGCGAAGATCATGGAACAGGAAATCTCTGCAGTGTAGTAGCATCATGCAAGCACTTGCAGTATGGAAAGATGGGTCTGGGTTTGCGGTCTTGGTCTCTTCCCTCTTGGATAGCGTGGGGGAGGTTGTGGTACCTAGGGCAGAAGTCAGAAGGGAAGAGGACAATGAAAGGGAACCTAATATAAAGCAATGTCTTCGAAAAGTCAGGGATGGGCATTTCACGACGGCGGTTAAGGTTTTGTGCTCCAGTGGGGTTGCCCCTCTATGTGAATCGACCATGCAAGCCCTCATTGATAAACACCTTGTGATGCCCCTCCATCCTTTCCTTCTAGCCCTATTGTCTCGCCCTCTCTATCTATAGATGGGGATTGTGTGCTCAGATGTATCTGATCTTTCCCTAAAGGGACGTCTTGCGGCAGGGACGAGATACGGGCCCAACACCTGTTGGATGCAATTGGTGGCGAAGGCTTGGTGACTTCCCCGGGTTTGCTCGCAGCCATTACTGAAGTCGTCAACTTATTGCTTGGGGGGCCTGCCCTAAGACACTTGCCGAGTTTGTTGCCTTGGCCCCCTCACCCCCTTATTGAAGCCCGATAATGGAATTCGGCCTATTACTGTGGGGGGCGGCATTTGGCGAAGGTTGGTTTCTAAGGTGGCAATAAAGAAGGTTGGGAAAGACATTGCCCCAGTACCTGGGGGACTTTCAATTTGGAATAGGGGTACCAAATGGGGCAGAGGCGGTGCTTCACAGTGCCAACAGGTTCCTCAACTCTTTTCATGCGGATGGGTCCTTGGCTCTGCTTACAATAGACTTCTCTAATGCCTTCAACATGGTCGACCGCACAGCCTTTCCCTAAGAGGTTCACCAGCGGTGCCCGTCTATCTATCCGTGGGTCCAGTTCCTTTACGCCCAACCTGCTAGGCTGTATGTGGGTAATGATTGTATTGGGGCTACCACCTGAGTGCAGTAAGGAGATCCTTTGGGCCCCCTTCTCTTTGCTCTTTCCTTACACCCCCTTATCATGCGGGTTCTGGAACACTGTAACCTCCCGTTTCATGCTTTGTATTTGGATGATGGGACGATTATAGGCAACGCAGCTGAGGTTGCTAAAGCTTTAGACATTATCAACGTGCATGGGCCATCTCTGGGGCTTCATATCAATATTAAGAAAACATAGGTCTTTTGGTCGACGTGTGACAGGCTGAAAGTTCAGAACGGGCTTTTCCCAAGAGGGATTGGTAGACCAGAGATGGGGGTTAAGCTCCTTGTTGAGGCTGTTAGCAGAGATCCTATCTTTATTGGGGAGTTGGCAGGGCGGCGGGCTACGGTTGCGGATGACCTTATGAAACTCCTGCCCCGCCTTAGGGATCCCCAAAGTGAACTCCTGCTGCTCAGGTCATGAATGTGGGTCACTAAGTTACTTTTTGGGTTACGAACTTGTCAACCCCACTTGATGGTGGATGTGGTATCCCTTTTTAATGATGGCCTTTAGGAGGCTATTGAAGATATAGTTGTGTGTGGTGGCCCCTTCTTTGGGGACCTCTAGTGGCGCTTGGCATCCTTGCCGATGCGTTTAGGAGGTTTGGGCCTCCTTTCAGCTTGAGATGTTGAGGTTTATGCCTTTATGGCGTCTAAAGCTCAGTCTTGGAAACTTCAGGATCATATCCTTCGAAATAGTGGGATCAACGGTTAGACCCCGACTATCAACAGGGGCTCGAACACTTAAATGTCTATTTCCGGACTTTGATATTGGCGGTTTTTCTAATAAGGACACCGCCCCCTCAAAGCCACAAAAAACTTTGGCGAATGCTTTGTTTAGCAAAACTGCTCAAAGCCTGGGAGAAGTTTTTGAGTTGTCCTCCCGCTAGAAGGCGGTGATTGAATGCCTAAAGGGTCCTCATGCTCAGGATTTTTGACTGTTATCCCGATTGAGGGTTTGGGTCAATGCATGTCCGCAATGGAGTACAGGGCTATACTCAAGTACCGGTTGATGATCCCTATGTATCCGGAAGATGAGACATGCCCCATCTGCCGTAAAGCTTGCATGGGTAAATATGGGGAGCACGCAATTCATTGCAAAGAGCTCCCTAGGTTCAAATATCGGCATGACTGGGTGAGAGAAGTTTTGTGGGACATCCTGAGAAGAGCTGGGATTTCCGCCAAAAATGAGGCCCCTGTAAATTTTCTCACAGACCCTGTGGAAGGGAGATCTACCCTGCGACCAGCAAATCTGCTTGTCTTTGGTTGGGAGATAGGGAAACATGGTTTGTAGCTGGGCAAACATCGAGAAAGGCGGAATCGAAGAAAATAGATAAGCATGCTAAAGCTTGTGCAGAGAACCAACATGTCTTTATCCCTTTGGCCTTTAATACCTTTGGCTCCCTAGCGCCAGAAGCTATTCGTTTCTTGACCAGGGTCCAACGGGTCGTCCACAGCAATAGTTCATCTCCAGGGGGCAAGGATTTGTCTTTGGTAGACTATGGTTCGCTATTCAAAAATGGGTGACGGCGCAGCTTGTTGCCCATCTACCTTCTATTGTGATGTAATTTTCGTATTTTGTTTTAATGAAAGGCTTAGTTTAAATTAAAAAAAAAAGTTAAGTAATCAAAATTTTGTTTATTTATTAACAGAAAAATAGATGTAAAAAATAACAAATACTTTATATGTGAAAAAAAAAAAAAAAAAAAAAAAAAACATTGACTTGATATGTTGCATTTTCGTGATTATGTATGTGTAGCAAAGAAAACAAAGTAACAAATAAAAAGCTGAAGAAAGTTCGTTCCATCTCCATGGCCCAAGGCCCAATGGACCAATAATCTGATGAACAATCGAAAATAGATTAAAAAAAAGAATCAAGTTGTACATGTATACTTGGATTAGTTACATTATCACACACAAATCGGTTTTGAATTAAATTTACACCATCTATTTTTTTTTTAAAAGCTAAGGAATTCAAGTTAATAGAGAATAATAAAATTATTAAAAAAAATTAAGACGTTAAAAGCATATATTATTTTTAGTTGGTGAAAAAACTAAATGAATGTCATATGGCAAAATCTATATGGTAGATAATTAATGCTGAAGATGTGTTTAACTTTAAGGGGCATGAAGAGATTGAGTTTCTAAAGTTTGTTGCATCTTTAAGGCCAAACATTACTTTGACTACTTTATTTATATATTGTGTTAGGTTGTGTCTGGTTAACGGTTAAATTGTTGGGCCCGAACACAAAGTATTCATTCTATTTGTGTGTCGAAGTCTCAAAGACAATAACCCTAGCGAGGACACGTAAAATATCATGTAATTTGAATTAAGGGTGTAAATGATGCGTAACGGCTCGAGAGTTACTCGGAATTAGATCGGGAAAAAAGCTCAAACGAGCCAAACCTTAACAAGCCCAAGCACGAGTTTGAAAAATGACTCGTTTTGTTATCGAGCCCGAGCTCGAGCTTTTCATACAAAGACCGTTTAGGCTCACGAGCCCAAACTAATTAACATTGGCAAGCTGAGCTCTAGTCGAACTTTTAGCTCCTTTGAAAATGTTCTAAAATTATTTTGAGCGGAGCTCGAGCTTTTGGATTTTACATTCGAGTTGAGCTCGAGCTCAAAGTATTAGGCTCGGCCCAGTAAAGCTCAGGCTCGTCTCGGCTCGTTTACACCCCTAATTTGAATGGGTTGGTGGGTTGTAACTTGTAAGTGAGTTGTAATCAAGTTGTAAACGAGCTGACATGTTGCCCTTGTAAAATATTTTTTATTCTAATTTTAATGGGATAAGAGGGTTCGCGCAAGTTAAACGTGTCAACTAGAGCATGACTTGCTTAAGCAAAAAGGGAGAGTTAAATATGTCAACCTAAACGCAACTTGTTTATTACGCGGAGTTAGAAATGACATCCTAAAACCTAACTATTGTCATGTATTAGTAGGGATTGCAAGGCAGTGATTGTTTGGCCAAAAGCTTTTGCTCATGCTCTCAGAGTTCAAACAAAAGAATGCTAAAAGAAAGTCTGATTCATCCAAAGCAAATCAATGTAACATAAAAAAAATTTCTTATAATTTCCAGCTGAATTTAAGTTACATAGTGTTACTATTTTTCATAAAAGACCCAACAGAATATTACAAAAGAATTCCTACAATCTTTACCTTTCTTTTCTGACAAATAAGTGCAGGTTCAAGCTTTGCTAAAAACCTTCTTATGTATGCTGTATGCATACTAATTCCCCGAAAAAAGCGGGCTTTTTTCCGGCTTTTTCTTTGCAGGACTACTCGTTTCTTGATGCATACCGAATCGTTTAGGAGACGTAGAACTGCTTCTTGGTGACAAACACATTTCCTCCATAGCACGCGCTTGTAGCTCCAATGGGTAATCCCGAACACATCCGATACGGGGCCCGGCTCCAGTGGTCCACCGACAACTAAGTTGCTTAGCCAACTGAAATGATTTGTTTCCTTTGTGTGAGTTTATCCTCTTCATGATCTTCTCCTGTGGAACCTCTGCGTCGTAAGCTTCGTCTGCTTCACCGTAATCGAATAGATTCCTTTTGGAAACCATAAGTTCAATGTCAGAGAAAAACTCCTCTGCTGTATCGTAATCAGTGCTGCTATCGCTGTCGTACTCAGGCTCGGGTTCTTGTTCGGGTTTGGGTTCAGATTCTTTAGCTTTATGCTGGAAAGCCAGAATAATCTTTTCATTTTTCGGGATTTCGAGCGTAGTTATCTTTGTCGTTAATTCTGTTGTCAAATGCAGGCTTTTAGCCTTTCGATCCTTTTTAGAGTTCTTTCGATGGTAGCTTTTTGTGTTTGTTTCTAATGTGTTTCCAAATATAACAGGTTCTGAAACACTGTTTCGCATCCCGAATCCCGCCACTTCAAAGGAACTTCTTCCCCATCAACTGGGCTTTTCTGCAAGATTATGACACACAAAAGCTTTTTTTTAGTACAAGTTGTAGTTTTGACACATCCCGAAACTTTGACCATGAATCTTGATAACAGAATATTTTAGATATGGGAATATAGACGGCCAAGATGACAGCAGGGGCGCAGCTTCATAGGGGCGGGAGGGGGCGCCCGACCCCCTGAAATTTTCGCTCAGGAGTTCCGATTATATGGTATCCGTATAGATTTTTTTTGGTATATACGGTTTCGACCCCCGTAACCAGTGACTTCTGACCCCCCGGGTGACTCCCCCCCCCCCCCCCCCAGGTTTTCGCTCAAGCTTCGCCACTGGATGACGGGACAGGTAAACCAGTGAATCTTTAGGGTGGTATTGATCCATCAAAAAAATGTCTTTTAAATTTACAAAATGATTGACATTTGAAATATTAATTATGGTTGCAAAAACTATTATTCAAATTTCATCTGTTGACAGTACACAATAAAATACAACCCACCTTGACCCATCTTATTTACTATAACCTTTTAAGTATTTTACCTTGACAGCATGGAGATCGACGTTGTTTTGCTCAAGGAACGACATGAAAGCATCAAAGTTTTCTTCCGTCGGGAGGTAATGTCCACTATGAGGCCAAACAGCCTGTCAATTTTTAGAGATAACATTAGTCTCTGCATTAGTATATTCTATGGTAAACCTTAAAAATGATTACATATACACATGACATACCTCTAGAATACCGTCTCTAATCACCACTCGACCGGCAGATATTGTGGCTCCACCGGCTAGAAAACTTGAATGTTGAAATTTGCCTTTTTGTTTTGTCCCGATATATAAAACCATGGATGTGCTAAGCACGAATATCCACTTGGTGTCTTCCGGTCCACCAGTTGTATCAATCACAGTCTCACTCAGTTTGTACATGAACTTCCCGTGCTCCACTGTAACTTCATATGCCTCCCTTTCTGTCTGTAAAACAAAAGATATACGTTGTAAGTATCATATTTGACCCGTTAACTTATAATGCGCAGATTTGGGTTATGTTTAGTCTCCAACAGTCCAACGGATCGGAATTCGCCCAAGGCGTATTTGTAAAATAGATAAAACCTTAGAAATTATATTGTGCAAAAACTCAATTTATTATTAATAATGTATACTTTTTTAAATCATATGTGGCACACCAAGTACTTTTAAAAAAAAGTTCAAGAATTTGGATAATAAGTCTTCAAGGGCATACCGAACCGACCCAAATGAATTCAACCATTACCCGTTCCACGCGCATTTTGCACGTCTAATACTTACAGGACCAAGATACTTGATGCATTGTTGAAGAAGCTTTGTTCTTGGCATCTTTCAAGATTCACCTCTTTCCCTTCCCCTATGTCGAGCCTGAGATAATAATAATAATATCATGCAATATGCATTCAGACATTTTGATACACTCAGACTTCATAGCAATTCTTTTTAGATCTTTTCTTGAGGTTTGTTGAATCTTACCAATAGAAAAAGGGTTGTCTACTCTCACAGTTAAGCCATTTGGCATAATAAAATTGAAGATTATGACCATAGCGATGTCGAGGATCAATCTATTTCAATAAAAAAAAAAAGGAAAGACGCAAATTATGAATCATCATCAATAAATGTGTGACTATGATCGACAAGTTTATGATAACAAAGTAGCGTGAAGACTTACCGCCTCAAGCCAATGTTGTAAAGCAAGTTTACGAGCCTTTTCATTTTTCGACAAACCTTTTCCCACCTGACATTTGAGAAATGAAAAGTGTTATCTATAACGGATCAAACAGAGTAACTAGAAAATAGTTAGCTGAAAAGATAAATGATCAAGTGGTCGAATGTTTCCAAAGTGTATTTATAATGCATAAAACCATCTTGATCATTTTTTTTTTCAATATAAGATTGTTTGTAACGATTTTAAACAGACAAGTTAAAAATAATAATAATAATACGTTTTGGAGAGCCCGATCCGACCTCTTCCGTATCTCAAATGACACGTCTTGACTTGTTGCCACCCACCCATTTTGTTAGTGTAATTAGGATATGGGTCTACTTTTTGAAAAAATGTGTACCTTAGCAGCTCGGGTTCTTGCTCTTGACCAACGTGAAACAACAGTTTCTGGTTTCTCAACTTCAAAGAATGATACGGAGCTGCATTTCAGCTGCGCAAAATCCAACAGCTTCCACCTAAACAAATAAAAAAATCTAGTGTTAAGGATGTTTTAATCCCCACACAAACAATTAAACAAGTAAAACGACGAGTGCTAACCATCTTTGCTCAACCAAAACTGCACAGTCAGCTAGCTGTCTTCTGGTTCTAAAACTTTTATATGTTTTCTGCAGCTTAACCGCAGCCAGATCACGGTTCATGAGTGGCTTAGCCGATGGTGACTCAGGTCCTTGTGTTTTCGGCTCAGACACTAAAGATTCAACCCTCTTTATTTTAGGTTGTGGCAATGGCTTAGCCGATGGTGGCTCGGGTCCGTGTCTCTTGAGCTCCCTTCCGTTAAAGCTTAACGACCCGCGAATCATCATACTGGATTTAAAAGATCTAACCTTTGCAAGCTTAGGAGAATGATGATCATCAAAACTTAAAGATCTTAACAATGTCCTCACATTGTTTTCTTTAAAACTTAATGATTTGGACATTATGGATTCGATGTGATCATCTAGATCATTCATATTTGCTAATGGCAATGAAAAAGACAACCCCATTAACAGATAAGTAACCTTTTCTTCAACCTGGTAAATGAAAGAAAGAAAGTTAGAGAAGAAAACATGAGTTACAAAGTGATTATTGTGACTTAAGATACACAACAAGATCAAACAAAGTTGTTAAATAATGGATATGGACAATAATCAGTTGTCTTACAGCAAACTAAAGGTTTTTGACTATAATGTCACAATAAAAAAAAAAATTAAACAGTTATCTGGTTGAACCTTTTCTTTGAATAAGATATTAAGATGCTACATGTTCCAAAAAAGAAGAAAAAGATGCTAACTATAAAGTCTTTACACTTGTATCAAATTAATTAATTTATTCACACACAAAAACCTTAAAGAGCATCTTTTGTGTGAAAAAAAAAATTGTTTTTTTTCATTGTTTGTAACATATACTCAAATTTTACTTTTTACCACTATCTAAAATTAACTTCCATGGAAAGTAATACGGTAACGTGGTACCTATTTGATAGTGGCGCAATGGTGATGCGCCACAACATAGTATTATCTGATATAGATGGTTACTTGTAAAAGAATGGAAGTATCTTGCATGTGGTAAAAAATAACTTTTTTTTTCTTACATACAATTAAAAAACTTAAGTGAGATAAATTTTGATATAATAAACCCTATAAAATATAAATATAATTCAACCCTATGCATCAAGAAAATTTTGATAAATGGACTCAGTATGCATAAAGCCAAAATTCCAAGACCCAATCTCAAGTTCTTGGCCACAAATCATTCCAAATCAACCACAAACACACATACTTAATCAATAAACACACAGCATACTACCAAAAACAAAACATCAAATTTGACCATCTGTTACAAAAAAAAAAAAAAAAAAAAAAAAAAGTCAAAGGAAAACAAAAATCATATGCAGAAATCCAAAATTGCCTACCCCATTCAAGTTTGTGGCCAAAAAGATCACTGTGAACCAAGAATGACATACATAGATACACAGACACACACTTGATCAATAAACACACACATACTACAAAGCATCAAACTTGAGTGCACAAATCAACAAAAGAAACAAAAACCATAAACAGAAACACAAAACTCCAAAACCCATTCCAAGTTTTTAGCTAAAAATAACTGTAAACCATGAATAACACATATAGATACACATACAAACACTTGATCAAGAAACACACAACACACTACTATAAAGCATCAAACTTGAGTGCACAAATAAACAAAAGACACAAAACCCATAAACATAAACACAAAACTCCAAAACCCATTTCAAGATTTTAGTCAAAAAATAACCGTAAACCATGAATAACATATATAGACACACACACTTGATCAAGCATCAAACTTGAAGGCACAAATCAACAAAAGAAACCAAAACAAACAAAACCCATAAGCAGAAACACAAAACTCAAAAAACCCATGTCAAGATTTTAGCCAGAAACCAACCTAAACAGATAATGAGATACCCATACACACAAACAGAATGCATAAAACACAGGATAAATAAGAGATTGTAATTACCTTTGATGATGTAAACTCTTAAATGGTATTATTATTATTATAAGATTAATGTTAATAATATCTGTTGAGAGTGAGAGAGATTCAAAATATACTAAAATGGAATGAGAATCTCAAGGGGACAGCTGTAGAAAAGAAAAGAGAGGGATATTTCTCTCTCACACAGAAAAATGTGTTTTGTGTGTGTGAAATGGAGATTTGGGGCAGTGTATGGAAGGGGTAATATAGAGGGAGTAGACTGACAATGGCGACTGGTATGGTGAGGAAGGTTCGTTGAGAAGAGAAAGAGGACGACCAAGAAGAAGAAGAATGTACTTGGAACACAGCTGGTCTTGTTTTCTATATGTACATACACAGTCACAGTACATGTCTTTCCAACGTGGTCCATGTGGTTTTAGAGAAATTACCAAATCACTCCAAAATTAAAATCGTGTGTTATAAAGGCGTTTCTTAAAATGTGAAGTTCAAAAGCTTAAAGACGTAAAATTTCATTGTTAACTTTTGCCTGATCTAGTAATTTCTTAAAATCATAGGGATGAAAATGACAATTCTATATTGTATTTTCTATTTAATAATTTTTAATTAAATAACTTTTTATACTTTTTTATCATTACATTTTCTCTTTTATTCACTTACGGTCAATTTCAAAAAAACTAAACAAAATAATTATTATATTATACAACATATACATATATAAGAGCATTCACATCTCACACCCCATCTCCATCCATCAAATTATACTAAAAATCACAATATTTTCTTTCATTTTCAGATCATACAAACTTTAAACACACTCTGATCGAAGGTGTAAAATAATATTTTTTTTGGGAAATTGAATTTTAACACCCTGAACTATTGACAATTGGCCGCTGACGCACTGAACTATAAAAATGAACAACACCGCACTGTACTTTCAACTTATTGGCATGTATCACCCTCAGACTAACCATGGTTAATTTTTGCTGACGTGGCATGGTGACGTGTCCATTTTCGCTGACGTGGCATGGGGAATAAGCTGACGTGGCATGGACACATCACCTGCCACGTCAGCAAAAATTAACCATGGTTAGTCTGAGGGTGATACAGGCCAATAGGTTAAAAGTACAGTGCGGTGTTGTTCAATTTTGTAGTTCAGTGCGTCAGCGGCCAATTGTCAATAGTTCAGGGTGTTAAAATCCAATTTCCCTATTTTTTTTCATGTCATTTGATTTTTCAATCTTTTTTATCATTACACTTGTGTTATATTCCTCTTTTATTTAAAACTCTACACCATCAATAACCCCCATCAGCCCCCACCACTACCTCAACTTTTGACACAAATCGGAGAGAGCGGGGGAGAGGGAGAGGGAGAGCTGAAACATCACCAACACCTGGAGAGACTGGATGAGAGAATGGAGATGGGGGAGAGCCGGTTATCTCCGATGGTGTAGATTGTGGCAACGGGTTGTTTCTATGTTTATTTGTATATTTAAGGGAACATTGTTCCTCTCCATTTATTTTATATTTTTTTTGAAAGCGGTTGTGAGTGAATGAGAGAGAAAATGTAATGATAAAAAGGTATAAAAAGTGTTATTAATTAAAAAATATGAAGAAAAAAATACAAATGTGGAATTGCCATTTTCATCCCTGTGGTTTTGAGAAATTACTAGATCAGTCCAAAGTTAACAATCAACTTTAACGTCGTTAGTATTTTGGACTAATCTAACACATTTTAAGAAACATTAGAGACGGATACAGCACATAATTTTAATTTTGGACTGATTTAGCAATTTCTCCAAAACCACAGGGACAAAAATGGCAATTTACTCTATTTTTTTTATAAAGCTAACAACAGGGTTGGAGTACTTAGAAGCTATGGTTTTAGGCCCTTAATGTAATAGTGCCCTCAAATTTTAAAAGTGTTTTTTTAAAGGATATATGGTTTTTGTTTGTAGTTAAGATCATAAACCTTTAGGTTAATATATCTATATTCTCAAGTCTTTTTTATTATTGTACTAGGTTATATCCTGGGATCATTTCAGGATAGACAACTCTAATATTAAGACAAAATATGTGTTACGGTATAGCATAGAAATTATTTTACTATAATATAATAAAACAACAATTTAATCATGTGAGTAACAATGAAAATGTATATTAAAGAGAGAATGTATGTTTGGATGATGTGCAAATGTGGAAGCAACCATTGCAGTACAAGATTGAGGCGGTGGTTTTGAAGGTGTAGTTTTTTTTATCAATAAAATATTAAATGGTTTTTTATAAGCGAAAATATAAAAAAATAGTTAAGAAAATAAATATTAAAAAAATAATAGATAAACGTGAAATTATGATTTAATAATATTATTTTATATGAAAGAGAAATAATATAATCATATTTTTATTTATTATATATTAAAGTAATAATAATAATATTAATAATAATAATAATAATAAATATAAAAAATAAAAATTAATAAATATTGGATTATTTATAACAAAAAAAATTGCAGAAATTTAAAGGTGTGGATGGCATCACCAAGTGACATGTAGATTTATGCTATTTTGTTGGTTTTGTAAAAAATGCCCCATTTTAATATATTTTTTAGGCCTCCATAAAGGTTGAGTCAGCCCTTATTAACAGTCAAAACCGTCACTAAGGTTGACCACTTTTGCTTGTTACATCCAAAAAAATTATTTTTTTTCAACTGGACACATGAGATTTGTTATTTGTTATCATTTTTATCCAATTTACTAAGGGGCAATTACATATATCCCCCTATAAACTTAATAAATTACATATTTACCTAAGACAAAAATTAAATTACATATTTCCCCTCCTTAAATAAATAAAGCTTAATCAAGTTAAATTTGATTTAACTTGATTAAGCTTTATTTAATTAAAAGAACAATTAACTTCATACCTAAATCTGTCTTCTAATCTTTCAAGGACTTTATACTAATATCCAATATCGGATGGCAACTTGAAATTACACCACACAACTATGTAGATGTAATTAAGCACATAGCAATGTACTCCTTACCATAAAACCAAAATTTACTTTTAAATATCACTAACACTATGTAAATGATATTACTTACTCATCTATACATATAATAAACCAAAGTCATTTTAATGATATGACACTTAAAGAGGCATTCTCTTCCTTGAGTGTGCCATGTGTCATCCCATGTGTCATTGAGATATTTTAGGAAAAAAATAATTTAAAAACAAAAGTGGATTTTTCACCCTCATGTTTCCTCCCACAATTTTTAAACGTTAATATCTTTAATATACGAGATTTTTTAAAGAAAAAAATTACACCAAATTAACGAGCGTTTTATTATCTTTCCAACGAGTACCATAGTGCTATATAAAAAACGGAGAAATTTTTTTGTGGGGTTTTGTTCATACAGGAAAAAAAACACAAAGCGTTCAGGTAAATCATTAATCATGTATAGACAAGTCACTAATTATGTTTAAATCAGTAAATATGAATTTTTTTTCAACCAGAGCCGAATAGGTTAATAGAGTTATAAGTTGTTTTAAGTTAGGTATCAATATTAGTATGTTAGAGTTGTACATTTGTTTAGTCTTTAGGATATGTGTTAATATTAGAGTTACATTAAAGTTCTACATTCTTTTAGGTTAGGTGTTAGCATTGGAGTTGTACATTATTAATTTGTTTTAGATTAGATATTAATATTAGAGTTATACATCAGTCTATTTCATATGTAAAATTGATGTATCATATTAAATTTCTCAACCCGAGACACTTTCGGGATATAATCTAGTGTATCTATATTCCAAAGTCACCGACATCTACAAATCATACAAGACTATAGGTTTTTTTTTTTTTTTTTGAAGGTTAACTTTCATTAAAAACACAAGGCGCCTTATTCCAAGAAGGAATAAAGACCCGAAAACGAGTACATTTACATTACATCATAATTACACCATTTCTCCCAATCTAGAATTCCGTGACATGCCCTATGCTTGTACCAAAGAAAACTCAAAGCTTTGATATCGGATATAATCTCCATCACTTTTACATCCTTATTTGAAAATATTTTCTCATTTCTTGCTTTCCATAACCTCCAACTCGTAATGATGATAATGCCTTGCAAAACATTCTTCCTTTCTCCACTAATACCATAGTGTTCGTATGCCTGAACAATGTCTTTAACCGAAAACGCGAACATAGCAGGGACACGACACCATAAAGAAACACCATACCACACCCCATCCGCGATAGCACAACCCGTAAGAATATGGTCAATAGACTCTATTCCACCCTCACATAAAACACACATATCATCATGAACCATAATATTCCTCCTTTGCATCGCATTCTTGGTAGGAAGGCGATCTAGAAAAGCTCGCCACATAAAAATATTACATTTGTCCGGAA
This sequence comes from Ambrosia x helenae, assembly GCA_030844895.1. NCBI lineage: Eukaryota > Viridiplantae > Streptophyta > Magnoliopsida > Asterales > Asteraceae > Ambrosia > Ambrosia x helenae. The sequence goes on along the minus strand of CM061233.1, from coordinate 100,141,855 downwards.
CCCATTTGCACCACTTGAAACCGAATGGCTCTTCATTGCGATAACTACGAATCCACTTTTTAACCGAAGCGACCAAAAATTGCTCCGACTTAGTATCATGCCATATCCACTCGTCTTCTCGCTCTGACAAGGATATCTCAGCTAAGTGATTCTCCAAATCTTGACGAAGATCCACTTCCTCCAAAGAAACAATTGCCCTTTTCCAACACCACTTAACCAAAAAACCTTGATCTGTACGTTCACACCTAGTAGAAACCAAACATTTCTTATCCGTCTCCAATGCAAATAAACTCGGATAACAATCCTTTAACGGAGTATTGCATAGCCAAGGATCAATCCAAAACCGAAGGGTACTACCATCTCCTAACCGGCCCTTAAACATGCTTAACGCCCCCACCCCGTTAACTTTGATCTTACTACAAAACGAAACTATATTCTTCCAAACCCCGGAAATACTATTATTAACCGGAAGAAATCCCCACTTTCTATCCGATCCATGAATCGAATCCACCACCTTGCGCCATAAAGCATTAGTCTCGGTAACATACCTCCAACACCATTTGAACAAAAACGCCTTATTGCATTCGTCTAATCTGGCTAAACTCAAGCCGCCTTCTTCTTTACGAAGCGTCACTTTATCCCAAGCAACCCAAGCCATTTTCCTCACCTCGTCGGACCCACCCCACAGAAAATTCCTCATGAATTGTTCAAGTTTATTAATTATACTCACCGGGGCCTTGAATAAAGATAAGTAATACGTAGGAAGACTATCCAAAACCGACTTTATCAACGTGACCCTCCCGCCGATAGAAATGCTATTCGCCTTCCACTTAGACAAACGCTTTCTAAACGAATTCACCACTGGGTCCCAATGTCCAATTCTGTTCATATTAGCGCCCACCATAATACCCAGATACGAAAACGGTAAATCACCAAAATTACATCCCAGTCTAGAAGCCATATACTCCACTTCTTCCTGTCGTCTCCCCACACCGTATAAGACTGACTTATGGATATTTATTTTAAGGCCAGAACATAAGTAAAATATCCGCAGGATCCTTTTCATATTATTAAAATTGAACACCGACCACTCGCCCATTAACATAGCGTCATCTGCAAAAAGAAGGTGAGAAATAACCGCCCCCCGCCTAGGCAAACGAATACCATCAAAAAAACCGTTCGCACAAGCCTTGGTAACCATCACCGAAAAAGCTTCCATAACAAGAATAAATAAAAACGGGGATAAAGGATCACCTTGGCGAATACCCATCTGACAAGAAAATTGAAACGTTGGCGAGCCATTAATCAAAATAGACGCCTTATAAGCAGAAATAATACCTTTTATCCATTTGCACCAAACAGAAGAGAACCCCATCTGCTCAATAATAGACAACAAAAAGCCCCAGTTCACATTATCGTAAGCCTTTTCAAAGTCGACTTTGAACATAAATAATTCCCGGTTTGTTTTCTTTGCCCAAGAGATAATTTCATTCGTGATCAAAGGACCGACCAAAATATATCTACCGGAAAGAAACGCTGACTGGGTCTCTGAAACAACCAGATCCATAACCCCTTTGATTCGGTTAGCTAACACTTTAGAGACCACCTTATTAATACAACCAATTAAACTAATCGGCCGAAAATCTCCAAGCTCAGTTGGTTCCACTTTCTTCGGAATCAAAGTAATAAACGAAGAACCAATTCCCGGGCTAAACTGACCAAACTCAAAAAAGTACCTGAAAATATCAATAAAATCGGCTTCAAGAAGACTCCAAAATTTTTTAATAAAGCGGAAATTAAACCCATCTGGCCCTGGAGCTTTATCACCTCCACAATCCCACACCGCCTTTTTAATCTCGTCAACCGTAAATGGACCAGAAATCCTCTCAGCAACATCACTAGGAAGCCGTTTAAAGCTGTCGCAAGAAAACCGAGGCCGCGTGTTCAAATTTTCAATAAACTTATTCCGAAAAAATTGCAAAGCCTCTCTTTTAACGATGTTCGGAGTAGTCACCCATTCGCCATCAACCATCAAGCCCGGGATACTATTCGCAACCTTCCTCTTATTAATAACCCCGTGAAAAAACCTGGTATTATCGTCCCCGTCAGCCGCCCACTTGCATCTCGCTTTTTGACGCAAATCCTTATTACGCATTCTATCAAACTCGAACAGGCGCCTCTTTATCTCTTGAAGCGTCCATAACTCTTCTTCACTTAACTCTCTAACCTCCAAAAAATTCTCGATCTGTTGTAACTCATTCTCCAATATGCGTTTCTCCTCTAACTCACGACTCATACAAACATCCTTCCAAGTATTAATACCTTGGCGTAAAAGTCTAAATTTTTCCATCAATCGCTCATCCGGAGCACCCTCTACCCGCGCCTCATTTAAAATCCCAGCAACCACCTCTTGGAAATCGTCTCTATCAAGCCAAGAATTAAAAAAACGAAACGGTTTCGGCCCGAAGTTTCTCGAAACAATCTTCAAAATAAGCGGGGAATGATCTGATTTATCTCTGCATAATGCTCTATATTCTGCGGAAGGCCACTCCATAAAAAAATCCCAATTAACTAGAATACGATCTATCCGACTTAACTTATTCCCTGCAGCAAAAGTAAACTTCCTACCACGTAACCCATATTCATGGAGGTTCACCTTATCAATGAAATCATTAAATTCTTGGGTAGACGACACATGAAACTTAGAATTCTTTCTCTCCGAACTATCCCTCACGGAGTTAAAATCTCCCACGACTAACCAAAACCCGCCTGTCGTGCTCATGCTTTGCTCAATATCATTCCAAACAACCCGCTTAGCTACCAGTTGTTGAGGGGCATACACGTTCATCAAGCAAGTCAAAACACCACTCCCCTTAATCGTACCGACCACAAGTAAAGTATTCTGCGACTTCTTAACATCCATGACAGAGAAAAAACCCGTATCCCACATGGTAATCAAACCACCCGAACGACCATTAGACTTTACACATTCAAATTGATAATTACCTCTGCCCCAAAAAACCCCAAGATCAAAAACAGAGACATCGCTGCATTGCGTTTCTTGTAAAAAAATACAATTGGCCTCATTTTGAATTCTTAAATTCCTAACCCATGAAGCTTTACCTTGAACTCCCATACCCCGTATGTTGAGGGACAACACATTCATTGATCACCAATTTGAAATCCATCATTCACTATTTGTTCCTTAACCTGCGGACCAAAATCACACAAGTTATCCACCCCCAAAGCTCTACCTAGCTCAACCGTAGCTGCCTCTTCGTTATCGACTTGAATCTGCTTTTGAATCTGGGCCAGGACTTGTTCCGAAACACTTTCTTCAGCCTCCTCCTCACAATCAACATTATGGTAATTAGACGATACCGAAACTGCGCAACTCTTATTCAAATCAGGCGTACAAAAAGCACCCGACTCCGTTTCCGACACATTTTGCACTTCAACATTAGTGTTACTATTTAAAATACCGATCAATCGATCAACTCCAAAATAATCCGAGTCTTCCCTCGCACGCTTCTTCGGACGATCATTTTCACCCGGCGAAACCACTCGACTTCTAAGCGAATTTTTCTTCCTAAACTTTTTTTCGTAGTGAATTAGATTTATCTTGAGTAACCACAGTATGAGACGCGTTTTCCGAATTGTCCACCAAATTAATCGGCTCCGAATGATGTGCATTGTCTTGAACGTCACCATTCTCTCCCATGTGAACATCCAACCCCACGCTATTCACTTTATCACCATAATCATCTTTGCCATTCCCACAACATTCGAATACTGAAGGATCCTCCAAGTCACAATCTGCATTCTCCTCAATACAACTCGGTAACCATTCCCCGACGTCCTCGTCAACCCAAATCTTGAACATTTTGCCCCTCCAAGACAACGAAAACCTATCATCGACTCTCGAAACATTGCCACATAGAACCCCGATGTAAGCATACGAAAAATCCTTATCTTCACTCGAATAACATGCCGGTTGAACCACCGTGCCATAGCGTTTACCAACAACATCGAAAACCTCATCCACAGCAAGACTAACGGGAACCCCATGGACTCTCAACCAAGCTATTCTTTCATACTTTTGAACATGCCCAGACCATCTCGCAGCGGACTCGAACCATTCAGCCCACACTCCATTATTATCCAAAAACGAAGTACATTCATGTTCATTGGAGAAGACTAGCAACACATTAAACCCTCCCCCATATTTTATATCAACCTTAAACCCACCAATGTTCTTCAAAAGATCATCAAGAGAGCTAAGAACCTTATAATTCTTAACTCTAGCACAAACAGAAAGATTATGCCATTCTAAATAACCTTCCACTCTATCATCAATTTTCAACACCTCGTCTAGATTAACTAACTCATTCTTATTTAGAAACGTATCACGGTACGACCTACTATTCTCATCCACTCTTGAACCCACACCACCATGATTCAGGTTTGCATGTCTTTCATGTGGTACCTCCTCCGCAGCCACGAAGTTGTTCTCGTTATCAATAACCTTTTCTTTATTCCCATTCGGTCCTCCTACCACCCGTTCACCATCCAAAAACCTAGCCCTAACAACGAACAACTTATAAGAACCCATCCATACGTCCCCCATATCCCCTTCCGTACGCTTAACATCGATAACATTACGAAACGATAAAAACCCAAACTTCTTGCCCAACCTATCCGACTTCCGAGCAATATACGAACCCACATAATCCCCATAAACCTTGAAAACATTCATCAAATCCACCGAAGAACATCTAGGAGGAAGATTCGAAACGAAAAACTTAGTGTTTACCTCGTTACCATGTTGCCGATGATCTCTGATCTCCTTACCCTTCCTAGAAGGAACATCATACCACTCGTCGACTTTAAACCGACTGAAACCTCTCATCAAAACCCTAGGTCGCCGAAATCGCCTATCCGAAGAAATAGGATCTGACTACAAGACTATAGGTGAATATTAGCACATAACCGTGTGTTTAACATTTGGAAATCTTCTTTCAAACTACACGGCTTGTATAGATTACCATAGCCATGTCACATACTTTCTTTTTGAAATTAAAGTTTGATTTAAAGTGACATTAATATGAATATTTAAATATAATCACATTATTGTGTACTTTAAATTAGTTCAAACTTTTCTTAAATACGTACTTATTCTACAAAATTTTTAACATTTGTCAATTTGGCTTTTTAAAAATCATAAACATGGAAAATAAATGCTTTGACCAACCTATAATCTAAACACAAACTAGTCTAAAAGTTGACTCATTTGACTATTTTGGTCGAAGTTTGCCCCATAGTCATAATATAAAATTCGCATAATATATAACGCTTAACTCATAAATTGATAATTGATTTAGTTCAATCTAATTAAAAGTGACAATAATTATAATTTAACCCATGGGCCTAATTAGTCATTATTAAGTCTGTTGATCAGTTTTGACTGTATGTAATGGAAAACATAATAGTAATAGTAATACCTGATAGGTCCATGAGACCTGCTACTGATGTCGCAAGAGACTTGAGGTTGACATGCTTGTCAGTGGATTCGGGTTCCCTTTAGGGTATGCAGTTCTGGTGGTTTATGTGTTCTTAAGTTATGAACACATTGAGAGAGAGAGAGAGAGAGAGAGAGAGAGAGAGAGAGAGAGAGAGAGAGAGAGAGAGAGAGAGAGAGAGAGAGAGAGAGAGAGAGAGAGAGATAGGAGACTGCTAATGGTGTTATGTTGTTATGATTGTGTGTCAACCCTAATCTCATAATATCTCTCCATATTTATACATACCAAGGGGACACCCTAATAAGGCCCATCTAATGATAGTCCGCACATCAAAGACATATCTGTTATTGGGTTTAGGATAATATTAATAATTGATTATCATTATATAAATGATTATAATGGTTATCGATAAATATACAAACGTTACGTATATTTATTAAATATACCAACAAAGTCTCATAGCTAACATAATCTAATCAACCTCAAAATACTACTTGTGGTGTGTAGGTATTCAAGATTATCTTAGGCATCAAGATGTCACAGGTTCTATACATGGTATTGTGGTGGTGTAACTATGTTTAGATGTACATATGAGCCTTGGCTAGTAAGTTTAATTCAAAGCTAACTGGCTGATTATTACTAATCACATGATACTTCAAAAAATTAGATAAAACTATTTAATCGCCATACTACAATTTAACCTGATGTTTTATTAGTAGTAAAGCAAAAGATTAACCCAACAAAAACATTTGTATAAAACTTCATCGGGAGAGTGAGACACTAACAGTAAATGGGGCTGGTATCCCCACTATGGCACTATCCCACAGTAACACCGCCTCGGTTGGCAGAGATAGTGGGAATTGGTATGTTTCACGGGTTGTATATCACGGATGGACTGAGAGCGAGTGTTTTTGTTTTTTATGGGTTGGGTGGTTAAAGGTAGTGTTGCCTCCAAAATTGTGTTGAAGGGTAGTGAATCAGTGAAGTAGTGTGACAACGTAAGATTGGTTATAATCATGGTAGTTCAGTGAAGTTTGGAATAGCGTTCCGCCCTCCTTAAGCAATACTTAGTACATTTCTAAACATTCCATGTAGAAGTTTTTTGTTCAATAAGGTTATGAGGTGTGCTTCCCCTTTCCCTTCTTCCCCATTGTCCATCTTAGCGTCACGTCACTCTCCCCTTTCTCTTCCTTCAAATCAAAAAAATAGTTCACTTTTCTTCCCCCTTCCTTTTTTTTATTATTTTTTTACTCTAATTAAAGCCGAAAAAAGTTAGAAAAAGTTGAACGGAGAGGGAGAGGGATTATCCCCGTGCTCACCAAAGAAAGAAGGGGGAGGCGGTGTTCACCGATGGTTACACCCTCCGCATCAGCTCCCCGACCTCTTTCCTATTCTCACACCAAACAGCCTAATATTGTACAATCCAACATTGCAATATTCTGAGTCAACTCAAGTCTTCCTGTAATTCATATTTTTTTCATTGGGATTTGGGAATAAGTGGTAAGGTAGACGTCCCCTTGTTGACCTTGTTGACCATATTAACTTTACTAAACTACTTACTTTGACTTCTAGCTACCGTGTATATTTTATTTACATATATAGTACAGTGGATTTATTTATCGGCTAATGTTATACTCGCACTATAATTAATAGTCAAACTCTATATTAGAATATATTAAATGTAATTATGTAGATTGATTGTCGGATTGTAACCTCCTCAATCATATGGAAGTGTGATTGACCGTAATAGTCAAACATATATTAGGAATATATTAAAGGTATAGTTTGACTATTAGACCGATTGTACTCTTTATATAATTGAAAACAAATGAATGGAAAGCAGGGAAAATTACTTTCATCATGGTATCATCCTACACAAAGATCCTCACCTAATTCTTCTACACAAACATCTTCGCAGCCCTCTGTATCACCTAATTCTCACCTGTTCTTCTTCTCCGATCACTCCCATCTCTATTTTTTTCATTACCTTCATCTCCTTATCATATATTAACCTCATGGATACCAAAATTCACCCGGCAATGACCGTTTCCAACATAAAGAACTTTATTCCTATCACACTTGAAGACGAAACATCACACTATATCACCTGGTCTGAGTTATTTCAGATCCACTGTCGAGCATATGACGTGTTCGATCATCTCCAGCCGCGGCACCCTGCAGCGGCCTCTTCTTCATCATCTACCGATGGCGAACAAACCACCCCGTCGGCCACTGCAGCACTATGGTCTCGCTTAGACGCCATTGTACTACAATGGATCTACGGGACTATCTCACAGGGCCTCGTCCATACGATTATGACACCCGGTCAAACTGCTCATGACGCTTGGGTCTCCCTTGAACACCACTTCAATGATAACAAGCACACTCGTGCGATATTTCTTACCCAGGAGTTTGCCAACCTAAGCCTCGCTAACTTCCCATCTATGGCAGCCTATTGCCAACATGCTAAGCTGCTTTCTGATCAACTTGCCGTTATCGGTTCACCCATCGATAACGATCGTCTTGTCCTACAATGTCTCGCTGGCCTGACAGAACAATATGACGGGATATCAACGGTCCTTGGCAATAAGGATCCGCTCCCCGACTTCGCTGAAGTACGCTCTCGCCTCAACATGGAAGAAACCAAGAAGAAGCGTCAAACTGCCTCGTCCGCTCAGATCTCGGCTACCGCTCTATCGGCCTCGGTCTCATCCTCCTCGGCTTCGGATGACCGTACTAGAGGTCGTGGTCGTGGCCGGGGTCGTGGTCGTGGTCGGGGATCTTATAATCGCGGGAGATCTAGTAATACTAATAATAATAACTCACAGGCAATGGGATCTCATCCTTACATTGTGTTCCCGTCTTCCTGGGCGGCAAGTCAGTGGGCTGGAATGATAACTAGCAACCGAAACCCAAATCAAAATCAGCGGCCCAATAATGCTCCCCCATGTCCTTACCCTTCAAGGCCTACATCATCTTCTGCTGGACAAGGCCTGTTGGGCCCAAGACCAGACCAGTCATACTTCTCAGGGTACACACCTACGGACATAGAACAAGCCCTATATACCATGGCACTGAACCCACCTGACCACGGCATTATGGACACCGGTGCTTCGGCACACTCAGCCAACGAGCAAGGTATTTACTCCCCGTCTAATTTTAATATTTGCACTAACAAAAATATTATTGTTGGAAATGGCATGTCTATTCCGGTTGTGGCACAAGGTAACCAAGTCCTACCCCCACCCTTTCCACCCTTAAAATTAAACAACGTTCTTTTTGCACCAAAAATCATTAAAAACCTAATATCTGTGTGTCGTCTTACCACTGATAATTTGGTTTCCATTGAATTTGATCCTTTTGGTTTTCTTGTGAAGGATCTCAAAACCAAGGCGCCTATCCTCCGATGCAATAGCACAGGCGATCTCTACCCACTCACTCAACAAATCTCCACCAACTTTACCAACCCTACTGCATTCGCTGCTGTGTCTCAAGAACGTTGGCATCAACGCCTAGGACACCCTGGCAACAACCTTTTGAGTTCTTTAAAACATTCGTCTTTTATTGATTATGGCAAAATAAATGACAAACTGTGTCAGTCATGTGTATTTGGGAAGAGTATTAAATTACCTTTTTCTAAATCTGTTAATTCTACAGGTTTGCCTTTTGACATAATTCATAGCGACCTTTGGACATCACCTGTGCTTAGCACGGCTGGACACCGCTATTATGTCCTATTTCTAGACGACTTCACCAATTTCTTGTGGACGTTTCCCATAAGTCATAAATCCCAAGTTTTTGCAATATTTACCGCCTTTCACAATTTAATACGAACTCAATTTGAACGTAATATCAAGCAATTTCAATGTGACAACGGTAAAGAATATGCAAACAAACAATTCTACAATTTTTGCAACCAAACCGGTATGCAATTCCGTTTTCCTGCCCTCACACATCTTCCCAAAATGGCAAGGCGGAACGCAAAATTCGCACCATAAATAACATGCTCCGAACTCTTCTTGCCCAAGCCTCCCTACCCCCTAATTTGTGGCATCACGCCCTTGAAGCCGCAACCTACCTTCTCAACATTCTTCCTAATAAACAACAAGATTTCTTATCCCCCACCTACCTCCTATACCATTGCTTACCCGAATACGACCACCTTCGCGTTTTCGGGTGCCTTTGCTTCCCCGTCACTCCATCCACCACCATCAACAAACTAACCAATCGCTCTCAACCTTGCGTCTTTCTTGGCTATCCCACAAACCATCGTGGATACAAATGTTTCGATTTAAAAACCAACCGCATCATAATCTCTCGACACGTCCATTTCGAGGAAACCATTTTTCCTTACCAAATTCAATCCACCACCAAACCACATAATTATGATTTCCTTCACACTCCATTAGCCCCTTGCTGTGGGACCGCATCTCATCTAATCCACCACATCCACAACCTTCCATCGAACCAAACTCCACAACTACACCCACCAATTCCAACCTCAGTCAACCTACACACCCGTCACCAATCTTCCAAACCCCCTCAATTAACACCTCGGCCCACCCTATCTCACCACACACAAGCCCACTACCCACAAGCCCATCCCTAATGCATCAACTCACAACCTCGCCTCACCCTACAGTCTCTACTTCAGGCCCAAACCTGCCACCCAATCCACCCACTACTTCTAACCAGCCCATTACCTCCTTACCCAATACCACTCCTCCACACGCTCACACTCAAGCCCAAAACCGAACCGTCCGTACCCGCTCAATGAACGGCATTGTCAAGCCAAAACAACTTTTTTAATCTCAACACCACAACCATTTCTCCTATTCCCAAAAACCCACAGGTTGCCTTATCCACACCGGAATGGTATAATGCAATGCACAACGAGTTTAGTGCACTTCTTAAAAATAAGACCTGGGAGTTAGTACCACGCACTCCTAACATGAATATTATACGCAGCATGTGGCTTTTTAAACATAAATTCAGGTCAGATGGCTCACTGGAACGTTACAAAGCCAGATTAGTATGTGATGGCAGACGACAACAACCGGCATTGACTGTGGCGAAACATTTAGTCCCGTCGTAAAACCGGCCACCATTCGCATGGTTCTCTCAATAGCTCTCGCAAAATCCTGGCAAATTAATCAACTTGATGTCACCAATGCTTTCTTACACGGCAATTTAGAGGAAACCGTGTACATGTATCAACCATATGGGTTTCGACATCCAGATTTCCCAAACCATGTATGCCAGCTCAAGCGGTCACTCTATGGCCTCAAACAAGCCCCACGGGCTTGGTATCAAAGGTTCACTGACTTCGTCACATCACATGGATTTTGCCAGAGCAAGTCGGATAATTCGTTGTTCGTATATCACAATGGTCACGACATTGCTTACTTACTTATTTATGTCGATGACATTATACTAACCACCTCTTCAGATGGTTTGTGACAGCAACTTATGACTATGTTGGCAGGTGAGTTTGCAATGAAGGATTTGGGATCTCTATCATACTTTCTTGGTATACAGGTGCAAAGAGACGGCAACAATCTTTTCCTTTCACAAACGGCTTACGCTAAGGATATTATACATCGTGCGTCTATGGATTCTTGTAAGCCCGTTGCCACTCCAGTAGATACCCAGTCCAAACTAAGTGCTGACACTGGCCCTCTCCATGCTGATCCATCTACCTATAGGAGTCTGGCAGGTGCCTTGCAATACTTAACATTCACTCGCCCAGACATCTCCTATGCTGTTCAGCAGATTTGCATGCACATGCATGCACCACGGGAATCTCATTGGAACGCTTTGAAGAGAATAATTAGATATGTTCAAGGCACGATTGATCTGGGTCTACACCTTTCACCAGCATCTTCCATCTCGTTGCGCGCGTACACAGATGCCGACTGGGCGGATGCCCAGACACCAGACGCTCCACTTCAGGTTATTGTGTTTACCTTGGTGATAATCTCATCTCGTGGTCTTCTAAACGTCAATCCACCGTCTCCAGATCCAGTGCAGAGGCAGAATACCGTGGGGTCGCCAATGTAGTTGCAGAAATTTGTTGGCTTCGCAATCTACTTCTCGAACTTCACCATCCTCTCACCCGTGCAACTCTAGTTTATTGTGACAATGTGAGTGCTATTTACCTCTCTGGAAATCCAGTTCAACACCAGCGTACAAAACACATCGAATTGGATATCCACTTTGTTCGAGAACAAGTACAACGCGGCAATGTTCGGATACTTCATGTTTCGTCTCGTCATCAGATTGCTGACATCTTCACAAAGGGGTTACCACGTGTGCTATTTGACGACTTCCGCTCCAGTCTCAGTCTTCGTCCACCCTTCGCTTCGACTGCGGGGTTGTAATAGTCAAACTCTATATTAGAATATATTAAATGTAATTATGTAGATTGATTGTCGGATTGTAACCTCCTCAATCATATGGAAGTGTGATTGACCGTAATAGTCAAACATATATTAGGAATATATTAAAGGTATAGTTTGACTATTAGACCGATTGTACTCTTTATATAATTGAAAACAAATGAATGGAAAGCAGGGAAAATTACTTTCATCAATAATTATATAAAATACACCTTTGCATAGACTTGAAACACTTTTACCTAGATTTGAACCTATGACCTCTTCTTTAAAAGGCATAAGCCTCTATCAAGTGAACTACTTCATATTAACATACTATAGTGTCTATATTTACAAATTTTTGTGACTTTGTTTTTTTAATGAGTTAATGTTAGTATTTATTTTTACAACCAAAAGAAATCTTCAAAATGTGTGAACTCCAAAGACAAGATGTTAGATGGATTGAATTGTTAAAAGAGCCGTTTCACACAATGTTTTAAAAACTGATCGTTATTACTAATTGAACCGGCTATCAAAGATATCAATAGTACCCTAGAACCCGATCTAGTTAGGGTACCGGTTTAGTTTTCAAACCGTCTAAAATTCCGGTATTAGCTGTACATACTAACAAACTGGTTTATACTCATGTTTAATTTTGGGTTTTATCCTCCCATTATAACCTAGTGTATCAAACTCCAAAGCACTTTTTCAAATTCCATCTTCAATTGAAGTTCCATCTTCTAATCTGCATGTGCGAGTTATGTTTTTGTTATGAGGATGACGATGATAATACATTTTGTTTTTTTAAACGATTGTGAATTTGATGCATTCAACACTCCAATGTCATAAACCTAATGTTGACTATATATATATATATAGGGTTAGGTTAGGATACTTTGAGAACTCGACGTAAAATGCGAAAAAAAAAAATTTGCACACTCGTGTAAAAACACGTAAACCCCGCTGTAAATTTTTTTTAAAAAAAATACATTAATTTACGCCAAATTACACCGGTGCAAGTGATTTTAAGTTCCATTCAAGGATGGCTTGTGATTTTAACCAGTTTATTGATAGCGCAAATTTACGAGAATATCTCATGAGGGGGAACAGGTTCACTTATATGGTTGGGTCAGGGAATGAGGTCAAGTTGAGTAAGATTGATCGGGTGTTGGTTTGTCAGGAATTTTTCAATAGATGGCCTGAAGCGATTTTAAGGGCGCTCCCTCGTGAATTTTCGGATCACTGCCCTTTATTGCTTACTATTTCTGATTTTAATTACGGTTTTAAGCCTTTTAAATGGTTTGATTCTTGGTTAGACAGGGAGAGTGGTGATCAGGTTGTCATTCAGGCGTTGGAGAATAGTTCTGTGGATGGGCCTTCTAACGTCAGGTTGCATAAGAAGCTTCATGTTGTTAAGAGTGCTCTTAAGAAGTGGTGGAATGAAACCGGAAAAAAAGAAGAGGGTGATATGTCTTTAATCAAAGAAGATATAGCGACTTTAGAGAAGCTTAGGGAGGTCTGGGATTTAGAGGAGGATGAAGTTTGGATTTGGGAACAAAGCAAACATGAGGTGGAGAAGTTTTTATGGCGGAAAAATCGGGATTTACAACAAAAGGCTAGAGTTAATTGGGCGATGTTTGGGGATGAAAATTCGGGATTTTTCCATCGATGTATCAAAGGGAGGAGGGCGGCAAATGCTATTCCTGTCTTATTGGTGGATGGGTGTTGGGTTTCTAAACCTCCGCTTTTTAAGAGGGAGGTGCTTCGATTCTATAGAAATCTATTTAAAAAATATTTCATTGCTAGACCCTCTTTATTATGCGATAATTTGAAACAGGTTCCGGCAGAGTGTGTTGATGGTTTGATTGCACCGTTCTCTAGAGAAGAAGTCAAGGCTGCGGCGTTTGATTGTGGTGCTGACAAGGCTCCGGGTCCTGATGGGTTTAATTTCAGGTTCATTACACACTTCTGGGGCTATTTGGAAAAGGAGTTTCATGCAGGTGTTTGAAGATTTTTTTCATAACGGCTCCATTAGTAAGGTGTGTAGCACTTCTTTTATTACGTTGATTGCTAAAACGAAGACTCCGGTTGGGTTAAAAGATTACAGGCCGATTAACTTGATTGGTGTTATTAGTAAAATTATTTCAAAAGTGATGGCTGCTAGATTGAAGACGGTTATTGGGAAGGTGATCTCAGATTCTCAGTCAGCTTTTATTAAGGATAGGAATATTCTGGATGGGCCCCTAGTGCTGAATGAAATCATTGGGTGGATTAAGAAAAATAGAAAACAGGTATTCCTTTAGAAGATTGATTTCGAGAAGGCGTATGATAAAGTCAGCTGGGAGTTTTTATTGTCTATTTTATCCCAAATGGGCTTCCCTCAAATATGGGTTTTGTAGGTGAAAGGTATTTTAAGCTCGGCTCGTTCGGCGGTTCTAGTTAATGGTGCTCCGACTTTTGAGTTCGATTGCCAAAAGGGGATAAGACAAGGGGATCCTCTTTCTCCTTTCTTATTCCTCATTGTTATGGAGGCTTTGGATTGTGTTATTAGAAAAGCTTCTAGTGTGGGGATTATGGAAGGGGTTAAAATCGCTAATGGGGGCCCGGTGGTGACGCATATGCTCTACGCGGATGATGCTTTAATATTAGGGAATTGGAGTAAAGATAATTTGAAGAATACTAATCGGTTGCTTCGAATTTTTTATTTGTGTTCGGGTTTGAAGATTAATCTCCACAAATCGGTGATCTTTGGTTTGGGTGTGGGAGATTCGGGGGTGGGTAATCTAGCCAGTGTCTTGGGTTGTAGAGTTGGCAAGTTACCTTTTACTTATCTCGGTGCCAAGGTGGGGGCGAATATGAATCGAATTTCAAATTGGGAACCGGTGATGGAAACTATTCGGAGCAGATTGAACACTTGGAAGTCGAAACTACTTTCTATTGGGGGTCCGCTTACTCTCTTAAAGTCGGTCCTCTCATCGCTCCCGGTCTATTATTTTTCTTTATATAAAGCTCCCTTGGCGGTGGTGGATAATATAGAGAAGCTTATGCGTAAATTTCTTTGGTCAGGGTGTAAGGAAGGTAGAGGTATTTATTGGGTGGCTTGGGAGGTTGTGACTAGACCGAAAAAGGAAGGTGGGCTTGGCGTTTCTAGATTATGTGATGTTAATGCGGCTTTGCTTGCTAAATGGGCTTTTAGATTCAAGTCCGGGCAAGATGGTTTTTGGCGTAAGGTTATTGTGAGTATCCATGGAAGTAAAATCGGTGGCTTTTTCTCCCTTTGAAAAATGGTTATACGAGTTGCTGGAAAAACGTGGTTCGAATGTTGGAAGGATTGGAGGTTGAAGGTTCGAGCTTTACATATTGTCTCAAGGGTAAAATCGGTAGTGGCGATAGGATTATGTTCTGGAAAGATGTATGGTTTGGGAATGTTCCTTGTATGGTGAGATGGCCTTGCTTATTTGCTCAAGATGACAACAAAAGTGTTGCTGTCTCAGATCGTTTTCAGTAGATTGGGGACAGAACCTGTATCGCGAATACTTGGAACTTTAATACGGATTCGGTTGCAGCGATTTCAAAGGCTCAATACGTCCAGGCGGTTGTTTCTCAGGTTCGGATGACTGGAGGTAAGGACAAATGGGTTTGGAGTCAGAGCGGTAATGGTATGTTTTCTGTGGCTGCAGTAAAGACATGGTTGGGTCATAATTATGGTCCGCCTTTGGTCCGTTTTATGAGATGGGAGCCATGGTTACCGATTAAAGGTTACCGATTAAAGTCAATATATTCATTTGGCGTTTGGAATTAGATCGCGTTCCAACTCAGATGGCGTTGGTAAATAGGAGAGTTAACATCACTGATACTAGATGTCCATTCTGTGAATTTGCGCATGAATCGGCTAATCATTTGATGGTGGACTGTGGCTTTTTTTAAGGGTGTTTGGAGTAAAATAAGGGACTGGTGCCGCTTACAAGGGGGCCGTTTTGATTCTATCTCGGGTCTGCTGAAGATGGATTACATTGCCAACAAGCCAAAGTGGGAGAAGAAGATTTTGAGAGGCATTATTATGCTTACTTGTTGGATGACTTGGTTAGAGCGAAATAGTATTATTTTCCACAAGTCTAGACATAAAGTGGTAGATATAGTCGCGGGTATTAAGTCTTTTTCGTTTTGTTGGGTTAAACATCGGGCTAGATTTAAGGAGTTAGTGTGGAAGGATTGGGGTATATACCCATTGTATATGATGTAATCCTTTTGGAGGTCCTCTCTTTGTGGCCCTCTTGTTTTTAATGAAATTCTCTGTTAAAAAAATATATATATTCATTATTTTATTGTTGATTAATTATGGACCGCATATTCATTTTTTATTAAAAAAAAGTATGTAATTTTAATGTGAGTTCCTATGGTTCTCACAACTCATAGGAGTTCTCAAAATATCCGGATCCTATAGGAAAATTGGTTTTGTGTAGGAAAGAGTTATAGACATTGGATCAAATTTTTAGATTATGGGCATTATAGACTTTATGTACCTTTTTGAAATGTCCTAATCCCACTTTTTAGCAAAAGCATCTAACTAATTATTAAGATCATCAACCCCAAATAACTCAATATTCATTGTTTTCTTTAAATTCACACCTTTTCTTATATTTCCATTCCATACAATCATCAACAAATTATTGAAATCCACGAATCAGTAGAGTTTTTAAATAGATGCGAATCAGTACTGTTTATTGACATATATGAATAAGTAGTGTTTTATATAAAATAACAAGCATTTTCACAAAAAGATAACAACATGAGTGTTTTTTAACAGATGTGAATCAGTTATATTTTTAAACAGATGCAAAGCAGTAGTGTTTTTAAACAGACACGAATTAGTAGTTATTTTAAACAGATGTGAATCAGTAGTGTTTTTAAACAGATGCGAATCAGTAGTGGAAAACATGTGTCATGTCTCATTCAAGGCAAATATGGAAAACATGTAAGTACACAACGCTTGTCAAAATCAAACCTCTTATGTGTTAAAGTTTAAAGCATTAATAATGACCTAGGACTTCCCACACACATAGGTACTTTCCACTAGGCGGGTTTTCAATCCAAATAGCGCTATCCATTGTTAAAGTCGGCTAGCTAAGTTAATGATTTTGTAATGATTGCAAGTATACTACGTTTATGTTTAAGCACAAAGCACAAGAATTCAAGCATAACACGTATATGAATTGTATGTAAAACGTTTATGAATAAGTGCACGTGTATGTTTAATATGTGTACATGAATCACCCGAAAAGTGTAGAAAATGAAAAGGGGATAAGTATACTCACAGTTTGCGAAAGTGGTCCAAATCCAACTTAAGTTGACATGAGTTAAAGAACTAGGAATTCCAAAGAATTCTACCTATAATTTTTAAGGATACTAATAATATGAATGTCTTAAAAGTCTAAGGTAACTAGAATTCTAAGGCATTAGGGTTTGCTAGGCATATATGGGGAAAATGAAGTTTTTACGATAACTCGAAAATGATAACATCGTATTCAAAAAGTATAACATGATTTAAGTTCAAATGTATGACTAAGATAATAATTATTACTATTCGAATATTTTATATAAAAGTATTCCAAGTAATTTATTTAAAGATTTTAATTAATCCTTTTAACTAAAATATATAATAATAATTAAAGTTTATTATGCAAATGAATATAATTTACACAAATGACTCAAACATTAACACTTATGATTTTCCAACTCAAGAATATTTCTGTTTTATAAAAAAAATATTTATAAAATAGATTTTATAATTTTATATAATTAAATGATTTATTATGTATAACTAAGCATAAATACGACTAAAATACAAGATGTGGTCCAAAAAAATAATATTTTTGAGAAAAATAGTTACTTAATGATGTAAAATAGTAAGAATAATTTTTTCATAATTTTTATCAATTTATTTGCATGTAAAACAGATTTATTGAAGTTAAATCATATTTAAATGATTAAAAATAGAAAAAATAATAAAAATAATTGTTTTCTGGGAATTTAATTTTTATTTCCATTCATAATGCTTAGAAATAATTCTCAGAAAAAATTTGAGAGTAAAATCATTAAAAATGAATTTTTAATCAATTAAATATGATTAAAACAAATTAAATTAATAAAAAGCGAAAATAATTTATTTTCCAGAAATTTAAAATGTGAAAATTTTCTATGAGGTGTCAAAATACCACACCTAAAATTTCATGATTTGTGGAGTAAAAATGAATTTATTATGAATATTTTAAATTTATATGTATTTTATATGATTATCATATGGTTAAAATAAAAATATAAAAAAAATCAGAAAAATGTGGGTCCTTAACTGGTCCCAAAACCGAGTCTTTTGGTAAGAACACATAAGCTTTATCCACAAGACCACCTTCTAATTTTGGTTTAGTTTAGAAAAAAATATATAAATATAAATCATTAACCCATCTTCTTCCCCAAATAACCTTCAAAACCCTAACCCTAACTAAAGATTAATCAACCCACGATTCGACAAGGTGAGGCCATGAAATCATAGGGTTTTTATTACACATGATAAACCGTGTATTGCAGCATCAAAAAATTGGACTTACAATCTCATTAATGGGTCGGAATCGAAGGTTGCAGGTTCGGTGCTTGGAGTCAAAATGCGAACAGTTGTGGCCACGAATTGGGATGTTTTGTTGTGGGTTTTGATTGTGGAAAGATCAATGAACGATTTGGAGTGCTTAATTTATAATTTTAAGGTTAAAACATATGGTTTTGGTGACATACATAAAGGTTACAGTTACACAATAAAACCCATCATCAATAACGATTATAATTTGATTAAAAGGATAATTAATCATTCCATACGATTAGAGAAAGATGGAGAAGGTTAATGACACATTAATCTTGAAATAAAGTTCATTAAAACACTACATAAATTGTCGCCGGAAACACTCTTTGCCGGCAACGTGTTGGCGGAAAAACGAAATCAGGAGAGAGAGGAGGAAAGGTTTTAAAACTTTCAGGGTTTGACAAAAACAGTCCCTCAACGTTAACTGATTAATTGTATTGTTGTTTTGGTTAGATTTCTTTTATAAAACATTAACTAAGCTTAACTTGGTTAACTAAAATGTTTTAAATTTTATAAGTTTTAAACTTTTTATAACCATTTTTTTATATTGATCAACTTAAAAAAAATCCGATATTTTTCCCGACCTTCGTTAAACTTTATACGCTTAACATTAACAAAAATCAAGTAAACTTTAAAATGAAAAAAATGTTTAAATGGCCAAACGTAATATGTTTTAATAACGTTTCAACATACGCATTTGATTAAATCGTAGATACGATCCATAATAAATGCAAATGATAAACATTCAGTACGATCTTTTATTAAATTTGAAAACGAAGAAACTTATAGGGGCTGAAATAGAAACTTTT